>BCNH02000009.1:3349221-3370418 GCA_001662345.2 Metrosideros polymorpha var. glaberrima
CAGGTGCCGCTTTTCATTTCCCCAACGTTTTCAAAACGAAAGGCTTGTCGCGTGGCGGCGACACCAACGAACTCGATGCAAGCAAGGCAAATGCATCGATGAAAGCTGCCTGTCTCTCTCTCTCTCTCTCTTTTGCTGCGAAGCTCGGTCGTGCTCGCTCGGCATCTGATGCGTTATTCTTGCCCGTCGCTCTCACATCAGCTTCGCGAACAACTTCGACACCAACTTACATCGCCAAAGTCTCCATCTTTATTCCCTTTGTTCACATTCCTCCTTCTCTTCCTCTACACGCTCCCTCTTCTTTAAATCCCCCACCATCGAAGGGGCTCCCGTTCGATGATCCCAAAGCTTCGGTTTCTTCGCGACCCACCAACCCAAGAACGCGCTCGGATCGCCCCACTTCGCATTCCGCAATGCACGACCAAGATTTCTGCTTCAGGAGCTTGGTCAAGTCTGAACGCGCGATCCCTTTCGTCCCTGGAGGCTTGTTTCTTGATGACGCCCTCCCTTCGTGTTTCGTCGCCGTTGTTCCCAGGAAAAGCGACCCCTTTAAGAATCTGGCGGTGAGTTCTTGTAGGAGAGCGGATTATGGTACAGTAAACGCGAGAGTAGGATTTGGGAATGGTGTGTTTCTGTCTGTGAGCCTGTCGGTGAAGGGAAATGATGGGTATGTGTTGGACTCCGCAAAGCTTTTGGGGAATAATAATGGAGATAAAGTTGACGGAATCGAAGTGGAGGAGAAGGAGAAGGGGAAGGTGAAGGGATCAGCTGCTTTGAATACCACGAAGCATCTCTGGTCTGGAGCTGTTGCTGCAATGATCTCAAGGTCTCTGTTTATTTCTCTCTTTTGGTTTTATTAGTTTATTCTGTTTTATTTCGGGGTTGACCAACTATTGCGTTTATTTGATATATTTGTTGTGTTTATTTTTTGAACGACTTATGTTACAGACAATGCTTAAAAGGTTCTTGGTTCTTTTGTTGGTAGCATTGCTTTGTGTGTATGTGGAATTGTGTGAATGAAAGAGGCTAGTTTCATCTTTTATGGGTTGCGCCGCAAGCAAGGGGAAAAGAAGGTGAAGCTTAAGTGGTCTTGAGAGTAGAGAAGTAGGGAAGGAGGAGGTCAGGCACTTGAACCCAAGACCTTTTGCTACTTGCAAAAGGGTGGTCACCGATGGACCAAGCTGTTGCCTTGCAGGCTTGCTACTTTTTGCAAATCAAGATGATGTGGCTATTGTATTGCATTGTAGCTAGATGTGGCTTGATTAGTGCAGAGTATAGCGGGTCTAATACCAACAGTCCTAACTGGCATATTATGTAATTTCAGATAAAACCAAGGTCATCCTATACAGTAACCAATGGTAGAATTCTGGAAGTAGACCGATTTGTCACCTTGATTGTGCTATACGGGTGGTATATACAGTTGAGCTGAAGAATGTATTATAAGCATTCTGGTATTTAAAGTTGTTATGTGCTTTTTGATATTTCTAGTAGTTATATTAGGATGGTCCGTTTTAATTATTGCAATCATGATCTGTCAGCACTTTCTCTGGCTGTGCTCGCAATGTCATGCAGAAAACACCATCGGAACAGCAATCCTTTAATATGTTCAGATAACTTGACTGGCCATTTTTTGTTGATCTGATCTTCCATGGTATTTAGCTAACTATATTTAATTTGTTAATACCACTTGGTTGTACTTACTATAAGGTTTCTTTTGTCTTGTTTGGGATGATCACATCTTGGATTTTATTCTTGTTGTTTATCATCTAAGTTGTTAAAGTATATCATGCTTCCATCTCTGTTCTGCTTTGTACTTTCCTTGCAGTTAATACAGATCAAGTGTCCCTTCATCTGTACATTGCAAACTTAGAAGTAGCTCAAGATAAAAACAAAATGTGGCCAAGAGACTTTAACTTCTAAACATATATGTGGCTAAACTGCATTCGAATTGAATACAACATTGTTTTGAGTTGTGGGCAGTATGTAAAATTTAATATGTTTTCTTTTAGTGGTAGGAGTTGACTGTGGTCTACACACCTGTTGGGATAAACTTTTAAGGGAATTTTACTGTGGAAGATTATGGGATTGGGCTTTACACAGGATGTGTCAGGTCTGTCGAGAAGTGATTATGGATTAAAAGATAAACATGCATTAGTTTAATTGGTTTAGCATATTTGTGCAGTGAGAGTACTTAGAACCTCTTATTGCCTTTCAAAAAACAGTAAATAGGCAAGTTGCATAATGTAATGGTGGATTTTCCTTTTCAGAAGCAGAGAAGTGCATTTTCTGCCAATAAATTGCCTTCTGCAGAAGTGAAAAAAAAAAAGTTGCTGGATGATGTTTAGCTTGTTTTTCAAACCGTTTACCTTTATCTACCATGACAAAACCTGCTTGAATTGCATATAAAATGCTTTTTTTTTTCACCAGAACTATTGTTGCCCCTCTTGAGAGACTGAAGCTGGAATATGTAGTACGTGGTGAACAAAAGAATCTTTTTGATCTCATCAAGACAATTTCAGCAACCCAAGGTCTGAAAGGTTTTTGGAAAGGAAATTTTGTCAATATACTTCGTACAGCTCCATTTAAGGCCATCAACTTCTATGCCTATGATACATACAGAAATAAATTGCTGAAATGGTCTGGAAATGAGGAAGCTACGAATTTTGAGAGGTTTGTCGCTGGTGCTGCAGCTGGGATTACTGCTACTTTGCTGTGCTTGCCGATGGACACAGTATGTGCAATGTAGTCTTGTTTTCTCTTTTCATGCCACCTAAGGAGCTTTACCTTTATAAGATAACCCACGTTTTGTTGTAGAGCTGTATCATTAGCTGCATAATTGCAAATTGAAGTAGGTGTGAAACAGGATAACTGCATAGACTGAACAAGTCAGCAGTACGTGTACAGCAATGAAACTGTAGCAAATTCGCTATTGGAGTCACTTGATTGTTTAGCTTCTTTAAGCAAACAAAGAGCCTTAAAAGGACTTGATCCAAAATTTTCAGACTCCACATAAATCAAGATTGTGAATATAACATTCGTTATATGTAAAAGTACAAATGAAGTCTCCATTGATCATGAGCCTAAGCATGCTCTTCATCTAGTGATTATCGTGTTAACTGTCCCAATCCACAGAATGGAAGCCTTGCATGTTCTTTTGGTGTTCTTTCTTATATTCATTTCTGGACTTGAAATGCATCAAATTGGTTCACATCATCCCCGGATAATGGACCAAATAGTGAGATTTTCCTGTTTTTCCTGTCAGATAAGGACAAAGATGGTGGCACCAGGAGGGGAGGCCTTGGGTGGTATAATTGGCACTTTTGGACACATGGTTCAAACCGAAGGATTCTTCTCTCTCTACAAGGGTCTGGTGCCCGCAATTGTAGCCATGGCGCCTTCAGGTGCTGTTTTCTATGGTGTTTACGATATACTGAAATCAGCTTATCTGCATACACCTGAGGGGAGGAAGAGACTCAAACATATGAAGCAGGAAGGCCAGGAATTGAATGCCTTGGAACAACTGGAACTTGGTCCCATTAGGACCTTGCTTTATGGAGCAATCGCTGGTGCATGTTCTGAAGCAGCTACTTACCCATTTGAAGTAGTGCGGAGACAACTTCAAATGCAACTACGGACAACAAGATTAAGTCCACTTGCGACTTGTGTCAAAATTGTTGAGCATGGTGGTGTTCCTGCCCTTTATGCTGGCTTAATTCCCAGTTTACTGCAGGTATGAATCGGATCTTAATACATCATATTCATTGACTAATGTGCTTGTGCAGAAATTCCTTACACATATTGCGTTTAATATAACCAAAACGACGAAAAAATGAATAGGAAAAAGAGCATGGTCTGCAGTAGGATTGAACCTCTCCATGTATGTGTCCGTCATCTATTGAAGTCTATTTGAGATAGTGTGGATTGTGAGAGAGGAGAGTGACGTTCATCTTCATTGCCTTTAAAGAAGCATCTGAGTCTGACATCAGCAATTTCTTTGGCACTTTTAAACTCTGTTGCTGTTTAAGGTTCTTGCTACATCTTAGACTGGTATTTTAGTCTTTACAAGCAATTAAAGAAGAGAATCACATTATAATGCCGTCTTTCTGCATAGGTTCAGTTACTTTCTTGTAAATATGTCAATTAGATTCGAATTTTTTACTGGGAATTAGTGGTCCTTCTATTACCCTTGACCAACTTTGGTCCTTGTACTTAATCTCGTGACAAATTTGATCCTAAGCTAATCCTCAGCCACAATTTTGGGACAAACTCCATATATTTTTCGTCTGAAAATCGGCAGAAAATGCTAACTAAGTACCGGAGATGCACATGTGACGCTGATGTGGAATAAAAAAAATTTAGTGGAGAGGAAATTACAATAATGGTCCATGTACTAAATCCCCTGTTCAATTTTTGGTCCGTCTCTCTCTCTCTTTTTTTTTTCACAGAGTTCGTCAATCTTTGATCCTTTTTATGTTTTGGACAATTTCCATATTATTCTGCCCAAATGTAAACAAAATATGCTGATAAAATGCTAAAGACTAATATGTTGGGTCAAACATGTTACAACTAGTACAAAGCCGGTGACCTCGTAACAGTTTTCCATGAATGGTCAACACTTGAGTATTGCTTTTGTGACTCATAAGGATCGGACGAGATCATTACAACTCTAGGCTAAGGTCATTTTTTTTCTGTTTTTTGTTTTTGTTTTTTTGTTATACTTATTTCCACCTTGACACCGCATAGTGTTCTTTGACACTTAATAAACAAGCTTTATTTGCGTTTATGGAAATAGAAATTTACCTTGAAATAATGCTAAAATTTTGTTTAGGAACCAAATATATAACTAAAGAAAGTACAAGGACCAAAATGGAACATGGACCGTCTTTGCAAATTCTCCTCCAATTTTTTTCTCTTTATTCCATGTCAGCGCTGCGTGTTCATGTCCAACGCTTAGTTAGCATTTTCCGTCTACATCTGGATGGAAATATGAACTCTGTCTTGCAATCATGATCAGACATTAGTTTCTCTTTTTGGTCTGGATCAGACATTAGTTTAGGGATCAAATTTACCGCGAGATGAAGTACGAGGTCCAAAATTGAATATAGGCAATAATCGAGTGACCGTTTTTATACTTTTCCTATTTTTCAACAAAATGTTGACCTGGTGTGCTGATATTCAGTTTGTTAATGTGGCGCTCCATTTTTTGGCATTCTTCGCCTTTTCAGGTTTTGCCTTCTGCTGCCATAAGTTACTTAGTATATGAGTTCATGAAGATAGTCCTCAAAGTGGAGTCAACATAAAGAGCTCATGAGCTTACCATTGAGGACATACCTGGGAAAGTGTTGAAGATGACAATTAGACCTGTTTCATTGAAATGTGCTTTCTGGTGTGAAATTTTCAGATGTTTCAGTAAGGAAACTGTTTCTTCTTTTGCACTGTTGAAATTCGTCGAAATTTCTACAGTCGTCCTCAATTTCTTCCGTTTTTGAATGGTAAAATGCCTGCAATGAACTTGAAGCAAAGAGAGGAAAATGTTCATATCATGCTTCTGTCCTTCCTAGTTCCTATCTTCCCTTAATTTCTAGCATGAGGTGAAACACGGGCAATTTCGGATTGAACTGTTAAACAATCTAAGGTGGGTTTGGTTCAGCATTTAAAAGGAGCTTTCAGCTTGAATGTTCCTTTGTGAAATGCTGAACTGTTTGGTAAATTTTTTTCCAAGGGAGCATTTGGCCAAATGTTGGCCTTGGAAAGGTTGAAATGCTGAATGCTGGTCCCTCCAGCATTCAGCATTTTAGCCTTCTTAAGGCCATAATTTGGCCGAATGCTCCCTTGGAAAAAACTTGCCAAACAGTTCAGCATTTCGCAAAGGAGCATTCAGGCTGAAAGCTTATTCCAAATACTGAACCAAACCTACCCCTAGTGTTTGTTGATGTGTTGATGTTTGTGATGATTAAGAGGTGCCTTGCTGTTGCATTAGGTTTTTCATGGCTTTTACATTTGCTAAGCAAGATCTATCAGACTTTGATATATTTACTGGTTGTGTATATGTGCATTTAGCTGGAAATTTAGGACGCGAATAATAATCATTCCGTTCCCGAGAACAATTTTTGGCCAGAAAGATTTATTTTTATATCTATTTCCTAGATGAGTTTTTGAGCAAAAGATGCGTTTGATAACAACACAAAATTTTTTTATCCTCATTTGATAGTTGACAGGAGAGAGAGCAGAGCGAGTCGTAAAGAGAGAGGAGATAAAAGAACTTTTATTTCTATTTCTGTTCTAGAAATAGAAAAGTAGAAAATTTCAACATCTCATTTCTATTTCAAACCTATTTTTGGGTTAAAAATTTGTCTCAGAAATAGAAAAATTACGTTACCAAATGAATTTCTCTTCCAAACCTGTTCCATGAATAGAAAAATAGAGAAATAGAATGATTATTTTTCGCGCCTAGAAGTTTAGAAAAATATGTTAAATATGGCAGTCCATTCGTCATGTACTACGAAATTAATTTAGCTAAGTTCGTTATTTTTTTTATTCCTAGTGCAAAAACTCTTTTCACCTGCTATTGAGATGGAAATAATCCACTTGAAAGCTTCGCCTACTTAATTACCATTTAGAAGTATGCATAGAACGAAAAAGTTAATTTAGAAGCAACTGTCTCCCTTAATTCAATTTGCTTCTCTTTTCATAAGACTAACCTCGTAAAGTTGTCATTTCGTAAGATCTTTCTTTCTTTCTTTTTGAAAGAAAGATGCCAATCATATATCAAAGTGATACTCAGGAGGCACATAAAAAACTTTCAAGTCTAGCAAATTCTAGATAACTGCGGAATAAAGCAAAAACTTGAATGCATGTAACAAAGCACAATTTACAGTTAGAAGCACACTCTTATTCATTAAAAACAAATCTGTCACCATAAATGTTCGATGACAAATCATTAGATTTAATGATGAGTACACGTTGAGATCTCTTACTGCGTTTAGAATCGACGCCCTTATCATCATGGTTGTGCAGAGACATCAATATTAATATGTTGAAAAAACACAAATCAAATATTTATAAGGGACTCCCAAATCTATATCTAAATCTCATTTGAGAGAGTAAAACTCCTAAAACTTGATTCAAATCTCAAGCGAGAGAGAAGAGCAATATAATCTTGGAGGTTGTGGAGTCACGTCATACACATCATCCTCGGTGATTGTTGACCAAATGAAAGGCTGAACTGGTCTCCACGTTTATTCAAGATCAACTACATAAATTTATTCATAGACACGAACTCCCAAAACAGATCATAAGAGAAAAGGAGACGAACAAAAGGAAAAACAAAGATTAAGCAAGCTTAGAAAGAGGGAAGACGAAGGCAAAGAGAGAGAGAAGTCTCTCTCCCTGGGGGACGCTCAGAAAGGGGAAGGGGCTGGCGGCTACAGGAAAGAGAGAATACCTGGGGATCGAGACAGGATAAGATGAACAGATAACAACAGCCCGTAACGGATATCATCAATTTCACATTTTCCAGTCTAGAAACACGATTCTAAGTGTCCGTTTGGTTCGCAGAATGGTTTCCGGTTTTCACTTTCAGTGAAATTGAAAATGAAAACTATCCTCTGTTTTCTCGAGATCGTGTTTGGTTCTTGCGAGTGAAGTTCTCAACACGAACAAATGTTTTCAAAACATATTTGGTTGTATTGCTTATAATGTTGAGAAGCGTATTATCATTCTATAAGTAAACTGACATGATCATGCTCTGTCCAAATGACAATTTTGAAAACTACTTCCTAAAATTTCAACCTGGGTTATAAAACCGAAAACAGTTTCCCCTGATTTCATTAGGAACCAGTTTCCAGTTTGTAACCAAATGCGTTTTCAGTGTTATACAGAAAACTGGACCATTTCTCTTAAACCAAACATGCCTTAAAGGAAACTGATACTCGAATCGCTCCAATCTCAAGCAATTCATCGTTGTGGAATTCATGATTCATACCTACTATTGACGTTTGATGCACATGAATTTTAATTTCAGTAAAGACTCTTGAACTATGAAACCAAAGATTAGGTAACCATAGATACAGGATATGGTGACAACCACAAAAAATTTCGACAATTTTAGAACTTACCTTGGCACAAAATTTGAACATCATCCCAACCACATAATTTAGGGTCCAAAGAGCTGACTGAACTTAGACATTTACTCATTGTTGCCAACCGTATTGTTGATTTCTATTGTTACCCAATTGGTTTAAGCTTCTGTTGGCCGTAGAACCCGCATACTGGTTACTTTGAGGGTAATTCGAGGGGCCAACGCCATAGCCCCCAGTGGCTCCTGGACCCCCAGCGGGACCAGGAGGCATACTGCCTCCACCATAAGTCGGAGGCCGTCCTTGAGTTGGATATGGTCCACCAGCATAACCCCGGACTTGGGTGGCCCCGCCCCCACGGTTGGGATTATAGCTTGTGCCCTGGCTCGCAGCAGGGGCATACCTGTTTGGGCCACCTGGCGGACCCCGAGGTTTTCCGTAGTGGTGATGGCCAGGCCCAGAAGACAAAGCGGGCTGGGAGTGGTTCACTGGATGGTTGGGCGCAGACCACTGCGAAGGATGAGATTGACCTGGGTGTTGAATCGGCGGTAGGCGAGAATGCGGCAGAGGATGTGCCAGTTTCTGTCTCTTCGCTGCCTCTTCATTCTGCCGCTGTTGCTGCCTCTTCTTCTTGGTCTGGAACTCGTGCGATGATTCATATTTTGGCAAGCTGTGATTAGGACACATGCAGCATATTATTGATTCCGGGTTATGCAAATCATAACATCGGTCAAATCTCTCCTTTTGATAGGGAATATCCAAGCATTAGTTAAACATACCCACCTTTTAGGATCACATGGTAGGGGATCTGTCCAGAAATACTCTGCATCGAGTGCATCCTTGGCAGATATTCTCTATATCGAATAGAAAAGAAAGTGAGGATTATTAATTGTATAGTGGAAGTGACTACTCATGCGCAGCAAGTCAGCCAACTTAATTAAATCAAAGCTTACAGAAGTACAATCACTAATTTTACATCAGGTATTAAGAGGCATAAATAGGAAAAGAGAAGTAACTGAGACCCACAAATCTGCCTCCTAGGCAGAAATTCCAAGAAACCATTGCCTTGCTAACTGAACTTCCCAAAACTTAGTGAGAAATTATTGGTAAAAAAATGTATATTTCAATTCATTGCACAGCACGCAGTTCTTGAGACATTCTCAGATAGACGAATCAACAATTTTCAAAATACATCATAGTACTCTGCCATTGTTCTTTTAGTTAACCTAAGCTGATTGAGAAAATGATAAACAAACAAAACTACTGAAATTTGAGAATAAACCATCTAAATCACGGAGTAGTTCTCTAATTAAAAAGTAGTTCTAGTTGATTATGAGAAATCCACTTTCATGCCATCTCATCCTTTCTTAATACATAAGCAATGAACAACACTTTCAACTGATAATATCCCAGATGCAAACATGGTTTAAGATTAATATCCAAAGAACGAGTATTCAAAAATCTTTGAAACTAGTCACTGCTCACAAATTACAATCAGATAAACAATGCATGCTGTAAAAAAGAGGTCTGCCAGTCAATGTGAGCATCTCATGAGCTGATAATTGGGGATAAAGGTTACCAGATACAAACAATACCTGAGCTGGATCAAGAGTCAGCATTCTATCCAACAAATCTAATGCATGACGGTCAAATCTGTAAAAATTTAGGGAAAAAACAAAGATGAGAAATTAAATATGTTCGCAGCAGCAACAGCTAAATAATACTAGATTCTGTTTACATACTGTCTGAAAACCTCCCTGATGCGTCTTTTCATGGGCCTTGTTGGCTTAAAATTGTTATACCAGGGTATCTTGGAAACCCCAGGCCAGTTGACTTCATCAGCCGATCCACAAAGCTCAAAGATCTTGTTTAGTTGATCAGGCTGCAGCAGAGAGAGAGAGAGAGAGCGCATCAATGAAGAGTTCACACAAATATCTGAATAATTGTCGATTTTTTGCTGTTTATATTTCACTGAAGGAATGCCTCCAGGCACGTGACAGGTCACCTGATTTAGCTAGTTCTTACTGCTATGCCCAAATTCCTACGATTGTTTCTCATCTTTCTTCAGCATTAATTACAAGGACAAAGGGGCAAAATAGTTTTACCTATTCATAGAAGGTTTATACCTTGGCAAAACTAGAGAAAATATGGTCTGTATTCACATGCCTAAAATTCTCTTCCTATAGAACAATGTCAATACTAAAGCCGGTAAGAACTGAAGGAGGAGGGTTTCTCCTTGAACCTCTGGTCTATCTATAATTTTGAACACCAAGTGGCATTTTCAAATGGAACTCACTGCTCTTTTCACTATCTCTCATCTCTCATAATGCCGCTCCAAATTAAATTCAGGATATATAAACATGTAATCATGGATTTGTAGCACATAGTATTCTACAGGATATCAAATTGTAAGAGTTCTGCCACTTAGGCTAACAATTCATTTAATAGATTAAAGCTACCTACAAAGGGTATTGTTAGAAGTATAAAGGGTAAATTGGTCTTTAGGACCCTTAGGGCTTATTTAGTTGCTGAATACTGATATATAAATAAGTCTTTACTGAATAATAAAGATAACTTTTTCCTCTTACATGGTATCAGAGCCTAGTTGAAACCCTAAACTTTAGATTAGCCACTCACCACCGTCGACCACCATACACCACCATCGACCACCAGCCACCCTCGAAGTCGACGAATCTCGTCAAAATCTCCTGTTTTAGTGTCGCCCATACCCTCGAATTCAACGAATCTCGTCGAAATCTCCTGATTTAGCATCACCCAGACCCAGTGAGCTCAGATCCGGCGCTGTTCGACGTCTTCTAGCGTCGTTGGGTCGTCACCTAGGCTGGCAAGCCGAGTTCTGGCGTCGTCCAATGCCACCTAGGCCGGCGAGCCCAGATCCGGCGTCGTCCAGCATCATTGGGGCGTCGCCCAATGTTCCCTAGCATCGGCAGCATTCTCACACGGATTCCTTCTTTTGACCGAGCGAACAACTAATGGAAGCTTGAGGGTGGTACGAAGAAGTAATCCCTTCTTTTGTGAAGAAGAAAAAGTGGGAAAGGTCAGATTAGTGGTTCGCTCGAGCATTCTGGATGGTATAGTCAATTTTTGGGGTTAGTGGTTTGTTCATGCTATAGTGCATTCTGGTAGTAAATTTTTTGGGGGCTTTTGTCTTGGTTATTTGAAGAATAATGTTGTGAGAATTTTTCTTAGTACTATTGAAGAATGGGTGATCCTAATATGAGTAAAGTTGAGGGTTCTGGAAAGAATAATGCTATGATGATTGAGGTGATTCCCTCTTCATCTAATCGAATTACTGATAAGAAGCTTGAGCGTGGTGCTAACTTTCACCAGTGGAAGAAAATTGTGAAGCTTACATTGACAGGTAGGAATTAACATAGACATTTAACTAAGCGTAAGCCTAGGGATAATGAAACTTGGGAGGTTATTGATGCACGTATTCTTGGTCAGATTCTAAACTCTATGGAGAGTAATATAGTTGATCTAGCGACTCATACTGACACAGTCAAAGAATTGTGGGAGGATGTATTATATTCAGGCCAAGATAATCTGTCAAGGATTTATGAGTTATCGCAGGAATTTTATCAATCTGAGAGGAAGGGATGTTCTATTACACAACACTTTGCTGATTTTAAGAGGATGTACGAGGAATTGAATGCCGTTCTCCCTATTTCAACCAATGTTCAACAAATGCAACTTCAGATAGAACAATTGGCTGTAAAGGGATTCCTATGAGGTCTTGGTCCTAAATATGAAGTTGTTGGGTCTCAAATTCTTGGAGGAGAGACTGTTGCATCACTCATAGATATGTTTGCTTGGATTCTTTGAGTATCTTGTGAATCCTTCATAGGAGCCTACATTTGTGACAGATAATTCAGCCTTTGTGTCCTAATCTCAAACTGGTAGTGGGAGTAGGAGTGATGGAGGAAACCGTGGAGGATATAATGTATGTGGTGGTCGAGGGGCAGGCCAAGCCACAGGAATAGGGAGAAGCCAAGGCCAACAACAACTTTATGGACAATCCCACCTGTCTATTGATGGCTCAAGGGGAGCACGGACTTGTCATTACTTGGGCAAACCTGGTCATATTCAGAAGTTTTGCTAGAAGTTACATGAGAGACCAGAGCAACAACATCAGTTGCAAATGTTGCATTTGGTATTGACTCTTTTCCACAATCATCAAAAGGCAAGGTAATGGTTATGTCTGAAGAGGAATTTGCTCGGTACAATCAGTCTCAGATTTCACAGCCTATTTCTTCCACTGCTACTTTGGTACAAACAGGTAATGCTCTGGTACAAATAGGTACAGATAGGTAATGCTCGTGTTAGTTATCCATCTTGAGTCATTAAATGAGCAGCGTCTCCTTTTTTGTTAGTCCATTCAGACATTTGGGGTCCATGTCATGTGACTTCCAATTTGGGTTTTAGATATTTTATTACTTTTGTTGATGACTATTCCATTGTTACTTGGTTATATCTAATGAAAAGTTGTTTAAAGTTGTTTTCTATATTACGTGTATTTATATCTGAAATTTATACTCAATTTGGTGTGCATGTTAAAGTTTTGCGTTCTGATAATGCTAAGAAGTACTTTTCTGCACCCTTTTCTGACTTTATGACACAACATGGTATGATTCAGAAATTTCCTTTCCTGATACACCACAACAGAATGGTGTTGCTGAAAGGAAGAATAGACATATGTTGGAAGTTACAAGATCTATGTTGTTTGAGATGAAGGTCCCTAAAACCTTTTGGTCTGATGCTGTCTTGACTGCATGCTATCTCATTGATCGCATGCCGTCTTCTGTTTTATGAGCTGGTATTCCTTTTTCTACCTTGTTTCCAAATTAGTCACCAGTTGACTTGCCACCACGTATTTTTGGTTTTGTATGTTTTGTTCATGATCATTGACCTGGAGTATCAAAACTTGATCCTAGAGCTATCAAGTTTGTTTCTAGGTTACTTTCGTACTCAAAAGGATTATTGTTGTTATTCTCCATTACTGAAAAAATACTTCATAATTACTGATGTTTCATTCTTTGAATCCACTCCTTATCATGATGTTCCAATTACTGTGTCTAAGTTGGATGAAGAATTACATGTGACCGCCATTCGGTAAACTGCTCCAGCAGTTTCATCACCATCTACACAGGAACCAACTCCTCTACGGGTTTATAATCGGCGTCCTCGGGTTTCTCCTCCTCAAGCACATACTCCTCTTCCTTTTGTCACTACTATGTCGTCTTCCACTCCAGATCTGCCATTAGTTGATTCTCCTCATGTCTGATCTTGATCTTCCTATTGCTCATCACAAAGGTACACATGCTTATACTCAACATTCTACTGCAAATTTTATTTAATACTCATTTGTGTCTCCTTCCTTTCGGTCCTTTTTATCTCCTATTGAACAATACCCTGTCCTCAAGCTTGTAGCTAAGGCATTACAAAGTTTTGGCTGGAGGACAACTATGGAAGAAAAATTAAAAGGCTCTACAGGTTAATCAAACTTGGGACTTGGTATCTCTTCCTTTAGGCAAACTGCTATTGGTTGTAGATGGGTATATGCTGTGAAAGTCAATCTTGATGGTTCCCTTGCTCGCTTAAAAGCAAATGCTTAGGTGTATGGGGTTGACTATGTGGACACTTTCTCTCCTGTTGCCAAGCTTACTTCTATTCGCATTTTGATCTCTCTTGCTGCCACCTATAATTGGCCATTGTTTCAGCTTGATGTCAAGAATGCTTTTTTGCATGGTACTCTTCATGAAGAAGTTTATATGGAGCAACCTCTGGGGTTTGTTGCTCAGGGGGAGTCTAGAGGCCTGGTTTGCAAATTAAAAAAATCTTTATATGGTTGAAGCAGTCTCCAAGGGCATGGTTTGGAAGATTTTCTGAGGTTGTACTTTCTTTTGGATTGTCTAGATGTGGCAATGATCACTCTCTCTTTTATAGACAATCAGGAAAAGGCAAGCTGTTCTTGATTGTATTTGTGGATGACATCATAATTATGGGAGATGGCTTGGTTGATATAGCTGAGCTAAAGATCTATTTTCAGAAGCAGTTTCGGACTAAGGACTTAGGAAAATTAAAGTATTTCTTAGGAATTGAGGTGGCATAGTCACAAAAAGGTATTGTTTTGTCACAGCGAAATATGTCATGGATTTGCTCACTGGAATAGGTATGTCGGGATCAAAGCCTCATGATTCACCCATGGAACAAGGGGTTAAACAAGTTGCTAAGGGAGGAGAGCTTTTCGATAATCCTGAGAGATATAGAAGATTGGTAGGTAAACTGAATTACCTTAGAGTCGCTCGACCAGACAATGCCTTTCCAGTCAATGTGATAAGTCAATTTCTATCTTTTCCTCGTACATCTCATTGTGATGCAGTAATTCGAATTTTAAGGTACATGAAGAAGATTCCAAGGAAAGGAATTGTTTATCAAAACCATGGACATAGCAGAGTTGAAGGATTTTCTGATGCTGATTAGGCAAGATCTTTGGATGATAGGAGATCAATCACTGGCTATTGTATCTTGGTTGGAAGAAATTTGGTGTTACGGAAGAGTAAGAAATAGAGCGTTGTTGCCCGCTCCAGTGCTGAGTCAGAATATAGAGCCATGGCACAAGTGACATGTGAATTAGTGTGGATTTAGCAGTTATTGACTGAGTTAGGCTCTAAAGCTTCAATTCCTATGCCTTTACGGTGTGATAATAAAGCTGCGGTGCATATATCTTCCAACCCCGTGTTTCATGAGAGAACAAAACATATTGAAGTTGATTGTCATTTTATTTGAGAGAAGATGCAAAGTGGAGTGATTCTTCCTACTCACATTAGAACTAGTGAACAACTTGCAGACATTTTTACTAAACTGTTGGGTAATGGGAGGATAGAATACATTTGTAACAAGCTCAGCATGATTAATATCTATGCTCCGGCTTGAGGGGGATTGTTAGAAGCATAAAGGGTAAATTGGTCTTTAGGACTCTAAGGGCTTATTTAGTTGTTGATTACTGATGTATAAATAAGTCTTTACTGAATAATAAAGATAACTTTTCCTCTTACAGGTATAACCACTTCTGCTCTTTGTTAAGTGTTATGCTGGTTGAACAGAACGATCTGTAGCGGTAACAACTTTTTAAAGTAAATTATACACAATCTATTTCGAATTTTGAGCGAGCAGTGCCAATTACTCAATTGTCACTAAAATATCTTATGTCATGGAACCATTTTACTTGATTCACAATTCTCTATGTCACGGAAGCTAGCATAAAGCTAAATTTCTACCTTTGGTAGTCTCTTCTCATGATCTTTCATCAACCAAAAATAGAAATTCAGAATTATTAAAAAGGAAATACAATGGGCTTGATCAATTTAGGGAAGAGATTAATCCCGAATCTTATGAGAATTGGCATGCGGAGGGTTATAAATTGATGGACATAGTGTAGTATTTGAGGAGAGACAAAATGTATTTTAAGGAGGGTTGTATATGGAATGCCACAAAAAAGATCTCCAATGGTTGTCACATGCCTTGTGATTGACAGAGATGGTGAATGTGTACAACAACCAACAAAACCAGGACATGTGCAGTAGTAACTACTGAAGAAAATGAAGAAAGCAAAAAACTAGTGACTTGCTCTCCTTTGAACTCCTGTAGGTTCATATTCACAGACGTAAGGCTTTGGTTGATCATTGCAAACCATGCCAATTATTAAAGTGGCATGTTATAAAACCCAATTCTAAAACACTGACATCATCTATGATGTACAAATAACTTTTCTTTAATATGATGAACCTGCACAGAAATATAGATTTGTCTTTCACACATTTAATCCATTTTCCATTCATTTAGAATTGGATTTCAACCCCCACATATACACCCCACTTTTATCTTCTCTAACGATCAACTTCCAATCACAGTCAAATTTCTTCATGGAAAACTCCACAGTTAATGTGAAAATTCACAATTTCCCAATCCCTCCAAGGAAAAGGAAATCTGCTCCAAGGATCATATGCTTATTCTGGCAAGAATACAAACAAGGACATGGGAGTCCATCGAACTACTTCCTCATTCTCTATCCCATTTGACAACTGCCCTTACATTAGTAGCCCCTCCCACCATAAGGTCAACTATCCTAAAATATGTTTTTCATCAATATTAAGATGACGTTCACCAGCAAAATTCTCTTCTCAGGACCATTTTTCCAACTTCTAGCAAGTATCACACGCTTTATGCTCTAAATATTAAATGACTTATCTCCTCATAATTCACCTAAAGTCCAGACCAGAGGTAGAAGAACAAGCGGATCATTCCTCAATGTTGTCATCAAAGACGAGATTCAGGTAGCATGCTTACCTCATTTTTTCCAGGCAAAATGGGTTTCCCATACAGAAGTTCCCCAAAGATGCAACCCACTGACCACATGTCAACAGCTGGGCCATATTTTGTGGCTCCAAGGAGCAACTCTGGAGGCCTGTAGTCATATCAGATAAAAATTAAAGCAGAAAAATATCCCTACTCCCTCCAGAGTCATCCCTTTGTTTTTCAAAATCAAAATCCAATTATCCAGTTAATTCTCGTCAAGTTCTGCGCAAAAGAATTCATGTTATCTAGTCCCTTCTAAAGAAGACTTTGTAGCTGAAAGATATATCAACTAGAGATAAACCATTCAAGGATAAAAAAGAATTTTAATCAATCATCCAATTAACAATGCTCAGAGGCATGAAACTAATCATCCTTTGCCTGCGTCCATGTATAGCAACGCTTTTTGCCTAAATTCCAACCAGGCATTTCCTTGTGATTTTGGACAGACAAAGAAGCATCCGGTGTCACCACTGAAATTATAAAAGCAACCTTTTTTCCCTCCGTAAGATGAATAATGTTGTAGTGTAACGATGCAATACACCTGGCAGTGGCGGTTGAAGAATTTTCATAGCACGAAAGAGAGAAACTATGATAGAATGGTGCAGATGAAAAGGGAAAATCGACTCACAGGTCATGCAGCGAAGCAGACCACATTTATTACTTCAGATGATGTGTGACCAAACAAAATTGATGAGCAACCTATAGATTGTGTTCTACTGACAGATCTAGCTCAGTTGGCAGAGCTTAAGGGTCTTAACCTTGTGGTCATGGGTTCGAACCACAAAATACGTCGCATCATTATACACTCGAAGTTCATGCAGCAAAATGCACTGTTTCTTGACTTTAATTATGTTCATGAGAAAACAAGAAGGCTGACTCTGCTGATTGTACAGCAAGATGAAACAGCACAATACCAGTGACAAGAGGAATGATCCTGTTACTGAGACCTATGAGACTGTAATGCCCAGATTTTATTACAGACAGTTCACTGCAATTTCCAGGTAATTTTTGGCCTGAATGCAATTCCTGGAGACTGACAGATGATAAAGGTGCTACAAACATGGTTTATAGGTAAACATCCTAGAAAGGTTATGGAGTATGGAGATGTGAGCAAAAAAGTAGGATATGCACATTAAGAAAGCTCATTAACCAAATGATATCACATATTGCTATGGTGTTATGGGCAAAAAAGTGCTTGAACTTTCAGGTTCATTGTAATTTCCTCTTTCTCATCATGAAGATAATCATTTGTCCCTTTGATGAATGAATAACATAAACAACAGTAGGGCTTAAAAAGGCAACGGCATACATATGATCAGCCTGAGGGCAGATAGATCATGGATACCAGAGAAGTGAATGTTCAATAATTGATGTGGGGAGACACCCCAAATATTCATGAATCAAGAATAAACCTCTTCTAGATATCATATTAACTCTATCTGAGATATGAGACTTTTGGCTAAACATTGGTAGTTTTTGCTACTTGTTAAGTTGATAGGGACCTACAGTACATGCGCAACCATTGGCCAGTCAAATTTACCACTCAAGAACATAAACTGAAAATATTACCTGTACCACAAAGTGATAACACGATTAGTAAGATTCCCAACATGGTCATTCGAAAAAGATCGTGCAAGTCCAAAATCTGCTAGCTTCAACTTTCCCTCATTATCTATTAGAAGATTGGAACCTGCAAGAAGAGAAGTGACTTACAATCCAGCCACAAAAGAATTATCAACCACAAGAGACTATGCAATTAGAAACTCATGATGACCTTTTATATCCCGATGAAGCACTTGGTTGACATGACAATAGTGTAAGCCAGTTAGCAACTGCTTCATATAACACTGAAATAAAAACTTAATCAGAAAATTGGAAAATTATTTTGCTAGTTAGTTTCCTTCAGCTATCAAAAGTCATGACACCTTAATCTGTGGAATTGTAAATCTGAGTCCAGGACGATCAGCAAGGCCTGTCAAGTCATGGTCCATGTACTCAAAAACCATGTAGATGCTGCCTTTATACTTGTTGCCCTCTACATTCCCAAAAGCAGTAGTTAGATATCAGAATATCCTCTCTGTCTTGTGATAATCCAGCTAGCCAAGATACTCCGGAACAAACTAGCAGCAAGTATCTTAAAAAAAGTAAGCCCAAAATCTCTTAAAGTAGGATAGCACAGCATGTAGCTCTACCAACCTGCCTTTCTCTGTTCTATGGTCTCAGGACCTGGAAAGAAGTAAAAGCAACTCAATCCTGTCACAATCTGACTACGTGATATCAAAGATCAAGAACTTTGGAAAATGGTCATACCAGGAGATGTTACAATTTCTTTAAGCTTGATAACATTCTCATGTTGCAGCTTCTTCAATATTTTAATTTCTCGAATTGCTGTTATAGGAAACTGCAGGAGAAAATAAAAGAATAAATCTGACAAGTTACTGGTAGATACTCGACATACAGTCAATAGACTGCCACCTAACAACTGATAATCTGCCTTCTCTATTTAGCAATAAGTTATCGAAGAAGGGGAAGAGGTGGAGGCAACATACCCCTTCTTTTTCATTATCCATCCGTATCTTCTTGAGAGCAACAATTTCACTGGATCTTATCTCTCTGGCCATGAACACTTGGCTGCAAATAATATGTGTTCACTAATGTGAATGATAAAAGAAATAAACGAATCCAGCAAGCAAGTAGGATATGTTGTCAGCCAAATTTTCCCACTTTGAAATTCAAAGCAGAAGAAATTATGAAAGGGAAAAAAGGAAAATCTTTGCTGCAAAGCAATGTAAACATAACAGCATCGGCAATAATTTGTCAGATAACTAATCGCTTTACATCATGATACTAAATGGTAAGATAGTCATTTCAAAGGATACATTACCTGCTGTGGTCCTTTCCAATGAAAGATACAGAAACTTGAAAGTGCATTTTTCTTCTTACACAGTACAAAAAATTCTAAAGAAGAATTCCTCTTGTGTATATGCGAAGCATACACAGAGTGAAGATCCAAGTATATTTTAATTAGTGTCATGCAAGCTCGTGTTAATCAAACCTCCCAGTCTACCACCATCCATGGATATATGAATGCATAGTTGGCTTCACTCTACTTCTTTTTTTTCAATCACCAGATGTATTAGGATTCCATTACTTTCACGAATGAACTTATTGATGTCACGAATGTAATTTCTGTTCGTTGCTACACGAAAATCATCAGACAACATATTTCATGACTTTTCTTGTGAAACCTGCCTCAAAGAAGAGACCAAACAAACAATGAAACAAGAAACGTGTCATTTTTCTTGTGCAACCTCCCCTTCTTTCTATTTTGATGGTGGAATGCTGCGGGATACAGTACCTCTCCTTCGACCCAAATAGCCAATTAGCATGCAGACCACCTGGTTCCCACAAAATCGATATTCTAACCATGTTTCCCTTCCAGCTAAGGAAGTTTCGAGATCATGAGCAGGTAGACTAGCTTCCCAATCATAGAAAATTGAGCAACAAGGTCAACATTAAAACCTTTATCCTTCACATCGTCACTCTAAACCAACAAACTGGTCGACACACGGCCAGCCAAACAACGAGTTTGATTTCAAATTAGAGTTTACAGTTTTGATTGATGTCAGGTCCTATCCTCTGCTATCGGTCAAGTCCCATCTGCAATTGCACATCCTATCAGCTTCCTAAGAAACTGCCCACATGCACAATTCGACCCAAAGGGTCAAACGTAAAGAAGATATCAACACGACTGCAACTTACTCTCAGGGCCAAAAAGAAAACATGGGTCGTCGCCTATTCTCCAACTCGGCGCATACATAACAGTTCTAAAGCAATAAATCCTCAGGAAAACACAATTAGGGAAGCATCCGACAGAGGAAACAAGGAGATTGATTGGGCGTGAGTTTCACGGACAAACCCGTAAGTGCCTTCGCCAATCTGTTCCAATTTCTCGAAGCAGTCGACGCTCCGAGAGCCCCACGAAGGCGGCGACTCCTCTGTGTTCAGCTGGCCCGGCGCTGCCACCGCCATAGCCTCTCTCTCTCTCTCTCTCTCGGACAAGAAGAGTGTTTTGAAAGGAGGGGATGCCGCCACTCGCCAAGCTATTATGTTAAGAGCAGGGTGCGCGTGTCTGCGGGAGAGCTTTCTGTGTGATCAGCCGAGGTGAGTCCTGGTCCCGCACGTCCCTTCGGGAGGACGGAAACGGATCGAGGTCAATCGGGTCCAGGACCCGCCCGAATGAGAGCGCCGGACTGAATGGGCCGAAACATTAGAGATCGACTGTACTCACAACGACAGAGTCACGACTCTTTTTAGTCCGAATTGACATTCCGAATGCCACGTCATTCACTTTCTAAGGAACGTACATTCTAATGTCTTGACGTTTCTCATTATTTTCCGTGTCGAGTAACATAAAAGTATAAATGCACGAGGCGCTATGCAAAGTGAATATTAGGGGTGTCAAAAATACCCGAACCTACCCGAACCGGCCCTACCCGAAATTTTCGGGTTTTTTCGGTTAGGGTTTCATTTAGGTTCGGGTAGTAAGTGAAAAAAAAAGGGTATCTTGACACTTGGGGTCGGTTCAGGGTAATACCCGAAAGACCCGAAACCCAAGAAAGGAGCCCTAAACCCCTCCATCTCCTTTTTCGGACTCTCCACCTCTATCACTCTCCAAGTTCATTTTCTTGTGCGCCTCCCCTTTTCCTTCTCTCTGCCTTCTCACTCCTCTCTACATGA
>BCNH02000009.1:3370459-3394287 GCA_001662345.2 Metrosideros polymorpha var. glaberrima
TACGAGAGAATCGATTGGCCCATTTAGAGAGTCAAATGCAACTCTCTTTCCAGCTTTGCTCCGTGTGTGTGTGTGTGTGTGTGTGTGTGTGGGAGAGAGAGAGAGAGTAGTGGATGAAGAGAGGGACATAAGTCACGGTGAATGCCTCCTAGCTTTGGCACTGAGCGATCTTCTGCATCGCAGTCCATGGAACAGACGAGGGAGGCATCGTCTTGACTCTTGAGACTATCTGCGCCTTTGCCGGCAAATGTTGCCCGGCTTGGTGGACTCGATGAGGTGGGCTTCGGCGAGCCGTGGACTAGAGATGAGGGAACGCCAGAGCTTACACAATGACTTGAACCGGAGGAGGTCACTGGCGGGTAA
The DNA here is from genome assembly GCA_001662345.2 of Metrosideros polymorpha var. glaberrima. NCBI lineage: Eukaryota > Viridiplantae > Streptophyta > Magnoliopsida > Myrtales > Myrtaceae > Metrosideros > Metrosideros polymorpha. The sequence goes on from BCNH02000009.1 coordinate 3,370,823, forward strand.
ACGCTTGAGGATGTTGTCTAAGACTATGGCATGTGGGATGTATAGATTAGATGCTTAAATTTTGGGAGATTTGGAAAGTACGAGATAATGTTGCTCGTGGGGGCATTTATTTGGTGTTATTGCAGTACATTGCCCCCCAAATGTTCTCTCCTATGAATGTGCAAGCAAAGGGTTCTATTTCAGGAGCTCGAGATCTGATTCGCAATGATAATTATGTTGTATTTGTCGCTGAAGAAGGAAAAAATGAGTCTTTTTAAAGATGGGTTGGTGTCATTTTTTACATTGAAGCTCGTAGTGAACATGGAACTTGGATCTTGGTTGGCTAGTGATCTAACCGGTTGATAACTAAGTCCTAGTTACATTGCTTATTGTTTTTGTGTACATTTCCTCTGCCGGTTCATCATTTAATCTGTTGAACTTGTATGAGAAACATTTCTAGTTCGTTCAATTGCAAGTTAATAAGTCAGAAAGTAACTGAACTGTGAGGTATTTAAATGGGTAATTGTTGCTTATTACTTGGTGTCTGCTTTTTGGTTTACCTAGGCTAATCATTTCTGTGCTAAAAAAGAAATTAGCATGTTTGAAATCTGCCCATTTTGTGAAGGTTTGACAAATCACAAGCCACCTCAGGTGCTAAAGGTGCATTCAAGCCACAGGGACTATTACAGATAACAGACAGTTATGAAGACCATCTTGGCATAAGATTATCATCCTGACTTCAGCATACCAGAGAGAGCGTGTATCTGACAAGGAAGAGTTTGAATTGAGAGTTGTGCTCATCTCTAGAGAGAGGTCTGCATGCGAGGTTGACAACACCTAGCTATTTGGGGGAGGTGGAATGTTTATAATCCATGTTTAGACTTTATTTTAATTTTCTTTACTTTCATTATTATTTGTAGAATACGATGAAATCGTGGGTTGATGAGGTTATGGATCATACGAAAGTTCATTAGTTAGTTGATGAGGTTACCTAAGTTCTGAAAAAAAAAAAAACCCCCTTGAAAATCGAAACCCGACCCGAGTATGAACCGACCTGACCCGAACCACGTCCTGGGATATATAAGGGTCGGGTTTCGGGTCGGTTCGGGCCATGCACTCCATCGTTTCGGGTAGGTCGGTTCGGGTATACATGATACCCGACCCGACCCGACCCGACCCATTGACACCCCTAGTGAATATCATTCCAAACACATGATTTGCAACCCCAAAAAATTAGCCTGTGAACCTCGATCCCAAAAATTAGGGCACGACCCTTGGAGCTAGGCCTGCGATCTTGATCCTAAGATCCCAGCACTTGAATTTGAGACTCTAGATCTTGGACCCTGGATGTGGACACATGGGACATCGACACCCGATTTGTAACATCAATGACCAAACCTGAGAGTTGGGACTACGTGTCTGGCCTTGAGGTTCGCAAACTTGGGCTATGACTTTTGGATCTTACGTTTCGCACATTTGCACTTCCTGTTTCACACCTAAACGTTTTTTATTTTGGGTTTAGAAACGCTTGCATTTGGCATATGACTCCATGAATTAGGACTTGAAGCCATCATTAAAGACCTCAGGAGTAAAAAAAATTTACAAGGGTTCAATCACTACAACTTGTCGAGGCCTAGAAGATAACTTGTTGCGGAAAACAAGCAATCGAATGATAAATCGATAGAACAAGAAAATATATTAAACATCAAATTTATATGGTTCGATCGGTGTAACCCACCCATAAGGAAAGTAACACAAGATTTCACTATAAATCAAGTGATATAATAGAAATTAAATCCACACTCTAGTCACTCAAACGCTCTCAGATTTCCCAACCCCTATGTGCACATAATAACTCATATATTGTTTAGCTATTATAATTTCTCAATCTCACAAAAAAATTCACAAATCTTACCGAAAGATTTATTGGCTTGAACACTAAAAGGTCCCCTTGAATGTTTCAGAATGTAATTCACGAAGGAACTACCTCTTGGATACTTTTCAAGAAGAAGACACTTCTTATACATAGATAAGAATTAGATCCAACATATGAAATCCCTTTTCAGGAAACCTAATCAAACCAGAGAGTCTCCCAAACTTGAAAACCTACTCAAATTAGGAAAGATTTTTTTTCGAGCCCAAACTTAAGACATATTTCAACAAATCTCCACCTTGGCTCAATATTTGAGCCAATTCACAATCGCTTTGTTGGAAAATCTGAACTTTATTACTAACTGTCCCATAGCTCCACATGGACTCAACTGCTTTAGCCATCTTTCGAATCCAAGTCTCATTTGAACTTTGCCATAACTATATACCTCATTAGAACACCAACTCTTTAAGAATTTTTCAACACAACCCCCTTAATCACAAATAAAGCAAAACCATCATTACACCTATACTTGTCAAGAGATCGAGCACATATCGTGTCAAATTCAACTGTTACAACAACTGTTGCCTCTACAAGCTCCACTTCACTGCAAACACCATCTTTGTCAATTACCATGCTAGCAACTCACTACCTCAAGAGTTTCTGATTGCAACTCTACCTTGAGATCTATATAAACACTGCTACAATCACTCTTAATCAAAAGTACGAGAAATTTGTCAAATGTAAATTCTTTGTTGACAACATGTGAATTTAATTTCGGGCACCACAACTAATAGCCCTACTCACCTTGCGTACAACCTAGTCCTACTCCCCTTATGTATAACCTAGGAATATGTATTTTCTTTCCCTCTTATTGAGCTTACCATCACTCACTCGAATATAGCACGAGCAACCAAATATTTTAAGAATGGAATAATCAGCAATGTTACCTAACCACACTTCCTCAGACTTATCCGCTAGAAATTTCCTAGCCATACCAGCACTAGAGAACATTTGATGTGTTGTCTCTAGGTATGTTCTACTCATCAACTCTACAACCTGTTGTGGTTCCCTAACATAAGTGCGATGTCTTACTATACCTTCCTTCATAATTCGTTTAAAAGCTCCAAGTAGAACTTTATTATATTATCAGTCCGCACATGCTTGATTGTCTCACAAGTCTCCTTTCCGACTAAATCTCTCAAATGCCTTATTGTGACAATAACATTAAATAGTCATCCACAACTGCTAGAATAAATTTGATAGTCTTCCTCGAAGGAAATCTCGACAACTTGCCAACATCAAAGTGTATCAACTTTGAAAATCTGTGGTTTCTTTAGTAGTCAAACTCAATTGCACTTTCCGCTATTTTCCAAAGTCACACCACCTGCATACATTCATTTTCTTAGCCACATAACCACAAAGTAAATTCCTTTCACTTGGAACCTTTAGACTTTTCTTGCTAATGTGCTCTAAATACATATGCCAGAATTCAGACTCTTGAATAGTTGCATTCGATGTCTCCACGGCAAAATTCATCAATGTCTCACCTTGAAGCTCTTATAGGCCACTATGCTTGATTCGTTTCATTATCAACAGAGCACTTCAAACGATTTTTAGAACTCCACCTTTTGAAATATATTGACACCCAATTGAATTCAAGGCATCCAAGGACATTAAGTTATTCTTCAACTCTGGAATGTCCTTCACTTGGGTCAATGTCTTTACGATATTATTATGCATTTTGATAGTGACATTACCACCACCCCCAACATCGCACTCAGTGTCGTTCTCCAACTGCACTTTACCACTATTAGTGGACTGATAAGTAGCAAACCAATTCATGTTTGTTGTAGCATGAACTAAACAATCAAAATCCACAATCCATCAGTTAAATGACAAATTCTCAGCGATAAACAAGACATAATCATCACTATTTGAGACAAAATCAACAATTGCGGCACTATTATCAAATGACTCAACACTAATTCTCTTGCCTTTCTCATGTTTTAGCTTAACGCAATCCTTTCTATGATGCACCTCTTGCCACAACACTAACAGACAACACCACAAGTCTTAGATCTATTCAAATTCAAGCTACTTCTACTAAAACAAGTATTAGGTCTTCCTCTTCATTCACCTACTAAAGCAACAGACACGTTAAAGCAGCAGGCACAAGTTCACTAGATTCTCCTACGGATGTCTTCACTTGGAATCAAATCGTGAACCTCATCAAATGTCAAACTTCTAGGAATTACCAACAATAGTAACAGTAGTTTTTCAACTATCAGGCAATGATGATAATAGAATTAAGGCACGTACCTTATCTTCAAAGTCAATCTTAACTGAACTCAATTGGCTAATGACTACATTGAATATATTGATGTGCTCAACAACCAATGCGCCTTCACTCATGTTTAAGTGAAATAGATGTTGTATCGAGTAAACCTTATTGATCGCAGATGGCTTCTTGTATATGTTTGATAGGGCCTTCATTAGTCTTGCAGTATTATTCTTTTTCGAGATGTTAAACGTGACATTACGAGCCAACATTAGCTCCAACATCTCAATCAACTTCCTTCATCAACTCTAACTTCTTCTCAAACAGGGTTAAATGCATAATCCTCTAATAAAAATAATCATTAATCTACATCTTCCAGAAATCGAAATCATTCTCATCAAATCTATCGATTTTCACTTTTCCTTCTTCTAGCCCATTGGTTCGCTTCAACTTAGCCAAGTCTAGCTCTAACCAATTGTTGTAGAAAATAAGTGATGGAACATTAAAATCGACAAATTAAGAAAATAAATCAAACACTAGATTTATACAGCTTAGTCAATGTAACCTATGTTCGCAGGAAGAGCAGCACAAGATTCCGCTATAGATCAAGAGATACAATGGAAATTACAACCACATTTGAGTCACTCGAACACTTAATTTTTTTAAATCCCCAATTACACTCAATATTTCACACGGTGTTTAGCCCTCCTCACGAAATAATCTTGTAATCTCACAAAGAAATTCGCAAATTTTACGACAAGATTTCTTGGCTTGAACACTTAAAGGTCCTCTTAAATTGTTTCAGAATATAATTCATGAAGAAACTGCCTCTTAGATACTCTGCAAGAAGAAGACACTTCTTATATATAGACAAGAATTAGATTCAAAATTGAAAACCCCTTTTCATTAAACCTAGTCAAACTGGAAAACCACTCAAACTTGGAAACCTACTCAAATTAAGAAAATTTCCTCTTCAGCCTCAAACTCAAGACATATTTTAACAAACATCGTTATAACAGTCAACTATTCAAGCGATCTATGTTTTCATTACTCTAAAAATCAATTCTTAAATGCTCTAGTATCTTCGAATTATTATTAATTAACACAATAATTTCCAGACAGTTTTTCTCTAGCACCATCAAATTCTTTCTCATTTTTTGACACTTAAAACCTAATCTGGAGATATTCACAAAATTTGAAATCGTAGCATCTGCTAAAGCATAAATCCAATTCCTCAATTTTTCACTAGTCGTCGATTAGTCCTCTGAGATTCTCTTCAGTTTAGTTACATAGTCTAAGAATATTGACATCATCTGATCAAAAATTTGTTTAAGTCAACTTTAATGCAATCTATAAAAAAAATCTTATTTCTATTTTCATTTCCTTATTAATTCCCCAAATAAAGGTCATCAATATCATCAATTTAAAATTAACCTATTTTAGTATCACTGAATCATTAACTCTTAATGCACTTAAGACACAGCTATAAGATTTATATACCAAATTAGAGATTGTGGATACTTCCAATAGTACCAGCAAGATAGAAATCCATTCTCTCATATTCATCACTGCTCCTTAAGATCACCGTGGTAAGAAATTATCTACTGTGCATAAAATTCAAAGAAGAATAGCAGAGGTGCACCAGTTATTAATGAACTTACTGTGTGGTATAGAATTGGTCAAAATAGATATTGGAAAGCTCATTCTTAACTTAAGAGGACTTAAAGTGAATAAATAAATGGACTGTTACCCGTGAATGGCTTCTTCTACTTAACTTTAGGCTACAACTGGTGGATTCATTCGGAAGATGCAGGCAATTGACGGCGCTGATGATATGTGGATGTATGGCGGGGACAACTATCGGGTATGCGAGTCAGTACGGGGAGGAGAGGATGGGTTGGATTGGCCTTTGCAAAATAGTGACCAAGTTCTGCAACCTAGTGTTGGTTTCCATTGTTTTCCCGTATTTGGCCTTCTTCTGCTACTTGGCCCTTAATAACACATCCGCCAACAAGCTCTCGTCTAGTCCCTTTGAGTGACTTCAAAGAGTTTCGACGCAGTCGCATGTTTTCTCTGTTATATGTAGGGAAGAGGGATACTGACTCTTGGTTTCTTCTGCTGGTCTTCTTCGTCTTCTACTAGGGATCACAGTTTAGTATGCCTTCTTTAGTGATGTATAAATATTTTCTTACTTTGAGATGGAGGAAACACTAAGTCTTGTTCCTATATGTGATCAGTCTTCTAAACGGGTGAGTATTATCTTTTGTATACTCACACCAGATAATTAACCGGTTCAGTTATGGCACTTGCAATCAAAGAAGGTTTATATTGTCCAAAATTCACTGAAAAATTACTATTGTAAAATGATTCTCGATTACCAGTATCGTAAAATGATTCTCTTTTACCCTTTTCTCGAGGCTAAAGTACACTAGAAGTGCCATAATTTGGCATGGGTGGACACTTTAGTGCCACAATTTCTAAAAGGTACACTTAAGTGCTATTTTAAAAAAAAAAGTAGGACACTTAAGTGCCAACTCCGGCGAGTTTGCCGGAAATCTGACGTGACCTTATTTTATTAATATTTTTAGCTTATGTGGCTCGTTGGTGCTGATGTGTCACTTTTTTTTTTATAATATTCTAATATTTTTCAAATAATGTTTTAATTTTCTTAATTTTTTTAATTTTTTTTTTCAATTTTCCTTTTTTTCCATTGTCTTCTTCCTCTAGCCGGTGAGCTAGAGGAAGGGTCGGCAATGGCCGACAAGGCCATGGGCAAGGTCAGCCTTGCCGTCGCCAGGTGAGGCGACCTTGCCCTCGCCTAGCCGCGGCGAGGCTCGACCTCACCAGATCTGGGCGAGGTCGAGCCTCGCCCAACGATGACGATGAGGCCGACCTCGCCCATGGCCTTGCCATTGCTAGCCCCTCCAATTGCAACTCATGGCCGTCAAAGCACAAGTGAAGGGTGGAGACAGCAACGGCTTGGCTGGAGTAGCTCGGATCTCTTTTTGGGCTTCTATCAAACACATGATGAGCGCAATAATCGGGAAATCCCACAGCTCGGATCTCTTTCCGGACCTCGCCCTTGGCTGTCGCCGGCCCCTCCTTCTTGAAGATGAAGCCCACGTCCGTGAACCCTTTCACTTCCTTCATTTCCAACTCGTCAAAGCTCCGGCAACTCATGGATTTCTGCAACTTCGTGGCTGCGAAAAATGCCATACCCTTCTCCTTCGTGAAAGGGTTTATGGACGTGGGCTTCATTTTCAAGAGTTCGTGACCTCACCCTCACCGTCGTTGGGCGACGGGCAGGTCGACCTCGCGCAGCCATGGCGAGGTCAACCTTGGTGGCCTCACCGGACCTCGCCGGACCTCCCTCTGGCTGACCGACTAGAGGAAGGAGAAGATGAAAAAATAAAAAGGGAAAATTGAAAAACAAAAGAAAAAATTAACAAAAGTAAATTATTATTATCAGAAAAAAGTCTACGTGGCTTAAATGTTTTTTAAAAAATGTCACATTATTGAAAATTCTCGCCGGAAAATGACGCGTCAACATTTTAGCTGGAAAATCTCGTCATTGGCACTTAAGTGATCATTTCTTCTCCGATTTTGGCACTTAAGTGTACCTTTTAGAAATTGTGGCACTAAAGTGTCTACCCGTGCCAAATTATGGCACTTCTAGTGTACTTTAGCCCTTTTCTCGGCCACAGTCATTGGGTTCTAACTTCTCTAAGCATGCACGTCTCTTTTGCAGCTAGCATAATAGAACTAAAGTCTCTTTGCTTTGACTACCATTTGTGCACTAGTGCTTTCCAATTGGAGAAATGAAGTCTAATTCAGTGCTGATGCACACCCTCAAATCACAACCCTGAACTATCCTACTTCAAGCATTTCTCTTTCTCTCTCCGTTTCGAAGCTATACACACATCTCTGGCAACCTTTGATTCAAAAAATTTCGTTTAAAATTCAGCTGCACTTGTGGAGCTACGCATGGAAATGTCTCTATGCTTTCCACAAATGAATATTTTAGAAGGGAATGAGAGTAACAACTGTAGAAAGAATTGCATTCTTTTTCTTATGGTGATATTCTCCCTCGTTTGTTGATCATATTATCGGTCCATGACATGTAATTCAACTGGTCCCCATCAGGGTATTTTTTGGAGGGATTGCAACAAATGGAATATCAAATGCAAAGAAAAGTGCAAGACGTAAGCCAAGGGAACAAAGTCAATCAGCACACAGGAAAAAGAACCCTCTGTCTAGTGGAAGTCATTGACTTTTGCCCTGGAGAGCATCTTTCACAAGTTGTTGTCTCCATGCCATTTGGATCATGTACGTACACACAAACAAAAGAAGAAGAAGAAGAAAGAATTGATAGTCTGTTTGCCAAGAATGCTCTCACCAAAAGAAGATAGCTTAAAATAGAATTCAACTTTTGTGCTGCTTTTGAGGGAGAAAGGCCAGAAACATTCCATGTGGAGGCATTGTGAAGGTCATGAATAGAGACACCCATAAACCCTGTCTTGAGGATAAAAGTATGTGGGTATAGAGAATCAAATTATGTCTGAATTCAAGCTAAAAGCTGCATGGCTAGCTTTGCCTTTTGGACCAGAGTAGTACTTTTATTTAAAAAAAGGAAAAAGTACACAAAAAGTATCAAAAGTTATGTACGGAGATCACTTTAGTGCTAAAAGTTTTTTTTCGGCTCATTTTAGAGCCAAAAGTTATTAAAAACGATCATTTTAGTGTTAAGTTCGCTAGAGTTGGCCGGAAATCCTACGTGGCCATTTTTTTTTTTTATTAATTTTCCAAACTGATGTGGCTCGACGGAAAGTTCCATATCAACTTTTTTTTTCTTAATTTTCTAATTCTTATTCTAAACAAATTAGCTAAAAAATCAATAAATAAATACATAAATAAAATAGAGGGGGGGGGGGAATGTGCAGCCCTTGCTGTCGCCACCCCACCCTCGCCGACCATTGCGGGCGACGGCGGCGGCGACGAGGGCTGCACAACCCTCGCCGCTACATTCCCTCCTCCCCCTTTATTTTGTTTAAACTAATTTTCTCAAAATAAAAAATAGAAAAAATAAAAGAAAAGTTGATGTGGATTTTTTTTAAATTTTAAAATTAAATATAATCTTTTTGACCAGAATATTTCACCGGTGGCATTAAAGTGATCATTTTTTTTTATTTTGGCACTTAAGTGAGCTGACGAAAACTTTTGATATTAAAATGATTTCCGTACACAACTTTTGGCACTTCTTGTGTACTTTTCCCTTTTAAAAAACGTCAATTTTATTTTTTAGCTGCTCATATCTAGCATCGGCACATTCAAGCGGTTCTCACAAAGAAATAAATACTTAGTTCAAACTTTGCATCATATGAGACCTCATTTAATCATCTTATTTAGGATAATATGGCAAAAAATAATCTGATATATAATACCGAAACGCAATAGAAATTGGCTAAACAGAAGAATCGGAATAGAAAATGAGAACAATTTGTTATCAAAATCAATAGCAAAATATCAAAATCTGCCGTCACAAAGAATCGTAACACCATTTTATACGATGTTAACCCTAATTAACATAGGAAACACAAAATTACGAAAACTCTACTGGAATTAAAAAATGACTAAAAACCCAACTAAACGACTTCAAACGTGAATAAAAGAACGTCGGTCACGGCATAGCGGTGAGTATTGACCGACGACCCGTTTCGAAGTAGCTAATCAAATTTCAGCTCATTTCAAGTTTGCAAATCCTAAGTGCATCACTTTTCCCTATTAAGAAAAAGATTCGCCCTCGAACCTGCTTCATCTTCATTGACATCAATCTCCTCAAGTTCTTCCTCATCTGCATGGTAATGTGACAAATCCGCTACATTAAAAGTCTCGGATACCTTGTACTCACGCAGTAACTCAATCTTATAAGGATTGTCATTAATTCACTCAAGAACCCTAAATGGTCCATCAGCTCTAGGTTGCAACTTGCCAAACTTGCTAGTTGGAAAATGCTCCTTGCTGAGGTGAATCCACACTACATCACCCTCTTTGAAGATGACTATTTTCCTGCGTTTATCCACCCATTGCTTATATTTCATGTTCTGCTTGTTGATCTGGTTATGAACCTATGAATGCAGCTTTTTAATCTGCTTGGCATGCTCATCTGCGTCTAAATTGAACTGCTTGTGAATTGGCAATGGCGTGAGATCCAAAGGAGTAATTGGATTATGCCCGTGGACTATCTTGAAAGGACTCTTGCTTGTAGTTTGATTTTGTGACTTGTTGTAGGCAAATTCTGTTTGAGGTAACACCAAGTCCTATTGCCATGGGCTATCTCCAACCAAACTCCGTAGCAAGTTCTCCAAGCTTTAGTTGACAACTTCGGTCTGTCCATCAGTCTGGGGATGGTGAGAGGAACTAAACTGCAATTTGGTTTCCATGTGCCGCCAAAGAGTGCGCCAAAAGTAGCTCACAAACTTCACATCACGATATGAGGTTATGGATTTGGGAACCCCATGCAACTTAACAACCTCTTGTAGAGATAAATGAACAACATGTGAAGCATCAAAGGTCTTATTACATGGGATAAAGTGCGCCATCTTCGAAAATCTATCGACAACCACCATTATGAAATCTTTATTCCGCTGGGTTCTTGGCAATCTCAAGACAAAATTAAGGTTGACGTCCTCCCATGGTGCAACTGGGACAGGTAGAGGCATATATAAACCAGCATTAATACCTTTGGTTTTTGCCACATGACATACCCTACACCTTTCTACAAACCGAGCCACATCACGCTTCATTCGAGGCTAATAAAAATGCTCACATAGCAAGGCTATCGTCTTATCCACCCCGAAGTGCCCAGCTAGACCTCATGAATGACTCTCAATAATAATTGATTCCCTCAAAAAACACTAAGGGATACACAGCCTGTTGCTTTTGAAAAGAAAACCCTCCACAAGCAGAAATTGCTGAAAGGGCCCTGTTTTGCACTTTATCCAAATATCTCCGAAATAGGGATCATCAACATACAATTCTTTAAAAGAATCAAAGCCCGAAACTCTCACATGCATTATAGACAACAGAGAATGCTTCCTGCTCAATGCATCTGCCATCCTATTTAGCACTCCGACCTTATGTTTAGTGGCAAAACTGAAAGCTTGAAGAAATTCCACCCACTTGGCATGCCTAGCATTCAGTTTATGCTGCCCATTAATGTATTTCAAGGCCTCATAATCAAAATACTGAATAAATTCCTTCGAAATAAGGTAGTGCCTCCAATGCTCCAAGCTCCTCACTATGGTGTAGAATTTCTAGTCATAAGTTGAATATCTTCTCTTCGCTTCATTCAACTTCTCATTGAAGAACGCGACAGGTTTATTTTTCTAGCTTAGGACGCCCCCAATACCAACGCCCGAAGCATCACAATGCACATAAAAAACCTAACTAAAATCCGGAAGCACTAAAACTGGGGCTTCAATCACCTTCTTCTTCAACAACTGAAACGTAGCATCTGCCTCTTTGGTCCATACAAATTTGCCTCCCTTCAGACAATCCGTAAGAGGGGCAATAATGGTGCTGAAATCCCGAACAAACCTCTGATAAAAGGATGCTAGTCCATGAAAGCTGCGTACCTTATGAATATTCCTCGGAATCTCCCAATTTGTAATGGCTTCAATCTTAACTGGATCCATCTGAATACCCTCCTTCAATATAATATAACCTAAAAAGGTCACATGATCAGTTAAAAAGTGACACTTCTTGGTGTTGGCATACAATTTCTGCTCCCTTAAGGACTTAAGTACACGTTTCAAGTGTTGTAGGTGTTGCTTAATCGAAGCACTATAAACTAAAATATCATTGAAATAAACGACAACAAATTGACCAATAAAAGGACGAAAAACCTATTTCATTAGCCTCATAAAAGTGCTCGGCGCGTTAGATAACCCGAAGGGCATCACCATCCACTCATACAGACTATCTCTAGTCTTAAATGTCATCTTCCACTCATCTCCAGGTCGCACCTTGATCTGATAATAACCACTTCTCAAGTTTATCTTCGAAAAGATAGTCGCCCCATGTAACTGATCAATCAAATCATCAAATCGTGGAATAGAGAATCGATACTTGACTGTGATTTTGTTGACAGCTTTGCTATCTATGCACATTCTCCACAACCTATCCTTTTTAGAAACCAACAAGGTCAACACTGCACAAGGACTCATGCTCTCTCAGACTACGCCTTTCTCTAATAGCTCTCGCACTTGTCTCTACAGCTCCTCATGTTCTTTAGGGCTTATTCTGCAAGCTACTTTATGGGGAATAACAGCTCCTAGAATGAGATTAATACAATGCCGAATGTCCCTCATAGGTGGCATCTCTTCCGGTATGACATCAACAAACTCCTCAAGTAAGGGCAGAACTTGTGTAGGAATTTCGAAACTGTCAGCATTCTACCCCATCACCATAATAGCAAAAAGCTCCAGTGCGTTAACTGCCTCTTCTTGGAACTCTGACCTAGACAGCAAATTATTTTTCACCTCATTTCTCAAATCCGTAGGACCTAGGGTAATGGTCCGGCCATCCTTCTTGAAGGTGTAGATATTTCTGAAGCCATCATGTTGTGTCTCTTTGTCGAACTGCCATGGTCTCTATAACAGAATATGACAAGCATCCATTGGGACCACATCGCACCACACCTCATCAACATACCTTTTCCCAATCGAAAACTGCACAAGACATCTCTTGCTCACCTTCACCTCGTTCCCTTTCCTAAGCCACGACAGTTTATAGGGTTGATGATGATCTTATGTTTTCAGCCCCAACTTCTCTACCACGGTAGTGGACACCACATTCTCGCAGCTTCTCCCATCTATTATCACGCTACATATTTTTCCCTCACTAGTGCACTTAGTATGAAAAATATTATACCTAAGCCACGATTCATCTTCCACCTTAGCAATATTTAAATATACTAAGGACTCACCAGAATCGGCATAGATAATCCCTTCATGATCTAGGTCCGCATCCTCTTGTTCTCAATCTGATTCATCATAGATTGGATCTTCATCAAAGACCGTATTATCAACAAGCATTACAAATTGTTAGTTCGGACAATCAGCAGCGAAATGCCCAAATCCCTAACACTTGTAACATCGCTTGGCTGCAGCTCCTCCCCTACTAGTTCTAGCATATTCTATCCCTTTTTGGATGCAGGTTTAGAACTCATATCCTTAATTGTTGCTGGTGTCGAATTGGTTGAAGAACTCCCTATCCTTCCTTGAAATTCTTTGCCTGACCACCAGCTCTGAAATCTAGCACTGCTGTCGTTCCTTTTACACTTCGCTTCCACCCTCAAGGCCAATTTGCACACATCCTCATAGGTCCAATATTGCCGTAATCGGACAACATTAGAATTTCAGTCCGCAGCCCTGCCAAATATCGAGCAATTGTTTGCTCGTCTTCCTCAGCCACATCACAGCACATCTGCAAGCGATCAAATTCATTGGTATAATGCTCGACTGTTAAATCTCGCTGCTTAACATTATGATATTCAATAAACACCTCCTGCCTATAATGAGTAGGCAGAAATTTCTTTTGCAGCAATTTCTTCATCTTATCCTAGCAATTCACCTTCGATTTTCTTTCTCTAGCACACTGCTTCTTCACATGCTCCCACTATATCGAAGCATGTTTTCATAGCCATAACAGCCACTAATTTAATTTTTTGCTCTTTCATCAGATCCTTAATATCAATGATCCTCTTGACTGTATGCAACCAATCAATAAACTCATCAAGATGAGCCTTACCTTCAAACTCAGGAATCTCGATCTTCATCCCGATATATTGATTTCCAGGTCGTACTCCCCGATTCCGTTCCTGGTTCATAACCTCGAAAGGATTGATGGCTTCCTCTTAGTTATCGGATGGATCCTCAAATTCCCCTCCCTCTTCAGATTAAACACCCAACCCCACCTGCGCAAGTTGTCGTTCTAAATCCTAGATTCGCCTTATCTGCTCTTCAATTTCTATGTCTCGCAGGTTTCTTAGACGCGACTATTCGTCTGCTTCAGGAACGACTCCATGTCCCCAGCCACCACGACCTTGCCGTCCACGACCACCACGATTCTGTTCAGCCATTGGTTCAATGCAACCTGGGCTCTGATACCAAATAATGCCGAAACGCAACAAAAATTGACTAAACAAAAGAATTGGAATAGAAAATGAGAACAATTTATTATCAAATTCAATAGCAAAATATCAAAGTCTACCGTTACAAAGAATAGTAACACCCTTGTATACGGTGTTAACCCTAATTAACATAGGAAACGCAAAATTACGAAAACGCCACTGGACTTAAAAAACGACTAAAAACCCAACTAAACGACTCCAAACATAAATAAAAGAATGTCGGTCACAGCATAGGGTTGAGTATTGACCGACGGCCTATTTCGAAACAGCTGACCAAATTTCAGCTCATTTCGAGTTCGCAAACTCTAAGTGTATCAATATAGTTCATTGCCAAGCTGGTTTTTGGTCCATGAAATGCATTGCAATCAAGAATTGCACGAAGCACACTTATTACTAAAATGCAACTAAAGCCCATGAATACTAACTTCAGCCCAAGTAGCCGCAAGGAAAATGTAACAGGATGAAGCTGATAACAACCTGATTAAGAGCCATCCATCTATAACTTCTCACAAATTTTCGAAGGGCTTTTTTGCGCAGTTCAGTGTACATTACACACCTTTTTGCGCTGTTCAGTGTACATTCCACACCTGTTAGCCCTCCGAATACAAAAAATGACATTCTAATATGGGGAGCTTAATCACACCTATGAGAGTGGTTACCATTATTACGTGCTTTTAAAAGAAAAGGACAAATTAGAAAAAGAAAATTGACTCAAGGAGGTCCTACAAAAATTGACATTCGAAATACCCCACTAATAAAAGTCTGAATTGGCTTCGATCTGATCTCATATTCGCTTCCATTCCCTATAAATAGAGACAGGCCAAAAATTGAAGCATTGAACTTGAGTAGGAGAAGAAGAAGAAGCGAGGCTAACATGAAGATAAGAGTCTCATTTGGTAGCCAAGGATGACTTGCCTGCTCTGAACTCGCTCTATTCGAGCTGAACTGAGTGTTCGAGTGGTTCGTGCCGGTATCAGGCAGTCTCCTTGGCTAGTCAGAAAGTCTCTTTATCTTTCATGTCAGGCTTCTTCTTCCTTCTAAAAGCAACTACTTCTTGAAGGCACAAATTTGTCTGTTCTTTTTCTTCATCACATCATGCACCAAGAGGCATCGGAATGTTTTTGTGAGGAAGAGAGGCCTTACATGACATGACGAGTTTGGTTTGTTAGCCAAGGATGACTTGCCTGCTTCCTGCAAGAGAGCTTCGATTATGATTGCCGTTCGCGCACGATTGCATGGTCACCAGGCAGGTCATCCTGGCTTATCTGACGTGCTCTTCATGTTCATGTTAGGCCTTCTCTTCTTCTTTGAAAGCGCCTACCTTCCTTGGCCTACAAGTGCATCGGAAGTCAGCACAAGAAGGTCCGTGAAAGTTGCGAAAAGGAAAGGAAAAATGAATGAATTTTGCTAGCATAATAGTCTTTGAGCTACTGTGAAAATAACGGTATATTGTGAGCCACAAATTCATGAAAAAGTGGACCACACAATAATTTATAATTTTTTTGTGGCCCTGTATAGATTGTTATTCTCACATTACATTAAATACTGTCATCTAAGCATTTCTCAAAATGAAAATTGATTTTTGCGGTTTTGCTATGGGGAAGGAACACTCGTAAAGACTTGACTTCACTGAAGTGGCACTACAATCGTGCAGGTTTGATTATCGAAACCATCTGACTTTGAGGGAATACGTTCAACGCAGGGCTACATACAGATGATGGATACACCGAGAATGTATTGTAAGATTTTTTCTAATTGTGGGTTATATTAATTAATATTGTAATTTAATTGGTCTAATAAAGTTAGATATAAATATTCTTAATTAGTCTAATATGGGACTGGCTAGTGTGGGCCGAGTTGAGCCCGGTCCGTAATGAGAGGGTTTGGCTCTAAAACTCTATAAAGTGCTTAAGTCTCTCCTCTAACCCTAACGCGCACATAATTCCTCACATCAAGTAAACCGTGAGAGAGGCAGTCTCATTGAGCTAGTGATCAAGAGGGCAATAGAGGAGAAGGACTTAGGTGGGATTATTGACATTCCGCATCAAGAACGATGGATTCCAAATCAGGTGTGTAAATCCTTTTTCCTCATAACGTATGTGTTCTAGATTCTTGATATGGAGATCTTGGGTGTCGGTTTTCGACAATTAACATGTGGTATCAGAGCCTTCATAGAACAAGAACTCAAACCTACGGATTTGGCCTCTTTTTGAATTTTTTTATAAGTAAAAATTTAATTTTTATTATATATTTGGATTCGCCTCGACGAGACGAGAAAAACCGTGGGTGGCGCGTCCCCATCGAACGCCGCACGCGCCCCCACGCGCGGCCGGAGCTCCCGGCCAGTGTCGAGCACGCGCGGCCACGCGCGAGGGCAGCTGGCGCGTGCACCGCACGCACGATGACGCCAGCGCTGACGTTAGCTCCAGATCCGCGACCCGTTGACCCGATCCGACCCGTTGACCATTGACCCGATCCGACCCGACCCGTTGAATCGACCCGCCGACCATCCGGTCGGACCGGCCGAACTGGGTTTATGGTTGGACTGGGGAGCCGGCCGAACCGAGCTGGTCGGACCGGAATCAGGCTGGATTGGACCGCGGGGCGTGCGATGCACGTGGGCGCGTGAGTCCCACGTGCCGCGCCTTGCCTTGAGGTGGCGCGTGAGGGCGCGTGGGAGCTCCGATTGGAGCGTAGTTGGTGGCTGTGGACTCGTAATGGAATTATCTACAAGGTGGTATGTTTATTTTTCATGTGTGAGGTTTTTATGAATGATAAAATACGTAAATAATGTTGTATACGGTGTATTTTTACGGTATTTTGGTGTATTTTTCTATATTTCTCTATGGTTTTGGAAGTGCAGGTACAAACTCACATGTGTATGATTATATACAGTCTATGTAGAGTGTGATTTATTGATAGCATGTATATGGTTTAACATGTATCGATGCATTGAACAATGTAATTAGCATAGCCTGTGATTTTAGTGATTAATAGCCCCTATTTTCAAGTCTAAAATTGCATGTATATGGTAAATGTGAGATATAAAGTTTATATCCCTGGTATGAACGAGTTTTAAGGATTCAATTGGGTTGTGACAGCCAAAGTGGCATGCTTGATTGGGTTTGAGAAATATCGGTCTCATATTGTGGTGGGATGTCTCCTGTTCTAATGCGTAATCATACTTCCAAAGGAGGTGATTGTGTTTTGGTTCATTGAGGGTTTCATGCGCAGCATGCGTGAGGAGTGACTGGTCCTAGTGATTCATACATCCAAAGGTGATGAATTCACAAAGATTGGAACATATTCTCATGGCCGCTGTCATGAATGGAGTATACAACTGCATGTCATGTTTTTTGCCCAAAGGTGATTATATGATGATGTATGTGACTCTCAAGATGAATACTCACATTCTGCTAATTGTATACATTGTTTGTTTGTTCTAGTCACTTTTTCTGTGAACGGCAACTCCATTATGATTGAGGCTCTTACTGGTTCAAACTATAAGAAGTGGAAAGATGACTTTTTGTTTGGAATGGAGCTGGCGGATGTCCATATTGCTCTTAATGAGGACAGGCCAACAGACCTTACTGTTGAAAGTACAGATGTTCAGAAAGCGCATTTTGCGGCTTGGGCAAAGAGCAATCGAATTTGCCTGTTAATTATAAAGCGATCCATTCCAGATCACTTGAAAAGTGGTTTGCCAGACAACTGCACTGCTAGAGAGATGATGACTGCTTTAGATGTAAGACATCGTGTTTCATCTCAAGCTGAGATGAGTACATATATCCAGGTACTTTTTAACATGAAGTATGACGGTTTGCTGGAGTTAGGGATTACATCCTGAGAATGGTAGACTTGCAGACAAAATTGCGAGCACTTGATCTTATTATTTCTGATGATCTCATTGTGCATCAAGCCCTAAACACCCTTCCGTCAGATTTCGGGATTATCAAAACTAATTTTAATTCTCAAGATCAGACTTGGTCAATTAATGACTTAATAGCAAGAGTGGCGGCAGAGGAAGAGAAATTGAAGAAAGACAAAGTGCCTGTTGGTTTATATGCTTCTAGTTCCGGTGTTAAGAAAGGTAAAAAGCCTATTAATCGTGCTCATAAAGGAACTCATCAAGCTGCTGGTCCTTCTGACAATTTGGGTCCTAAGAATGCTTCCTTCAAGAAGGATGGTGAATACTTCTGCTACTTCTGTAGAAAGAAGGGTCATATAAAGAAAAACTATGACGAGTATAAAAATTGGTTATCTAAGCATAAGCCTGCAGGTAATGATTCTTTGGCATTTGTTTGTGAATCTAACCTATCAGAAGCTCCATCCAATTCTTGGTGGCTAGATAGCGGTGCAACTAACCATGTTGCGTTTACCATACAGGGATTCATAAACAGGAGGAAGCCAAATAAGGATGAATCAAAGCTTACGGTGGGAAACAACAATAAAGCTGACATCGAGTTCGTGGGAGATGTTATTTTAATTTTAGAGCCTGGTTTTAATTTAATGTTAAGAAACACTCTTTATGTACCTTTCTTTAGACGAAACTTAGTTTCCGTATCAAGTTTGGACATGTGTGGCTACTCTTTTGAAATTAACAATAATATGATTTCTATGTTTTTTAATTCAAATAAAATTGATTGCTGTAATATGTCCAATGGATTGTACAGATTGTGTTTAACTCCTAATGATATATACGTCGCTTATACAGTTGAAAAAATTGTTTTCAAAAGACTCTACCTAAGAAACGGTCTTATGCATTGTGGCATAAACGTCTTGGTCACATCTCTAAGGAAAGAGTGGAAAGGCTTATAAAGGTTGACATCCTGCCTACTCTTAAAAGTGACCTAGAGACTTGCGTAGACTGCTGTAGAGGTAAGATGACCAAAATAAAGAAGAAAACTACAATTCGTAGTTCTGACTTGTTAGAGATCATTCATACAGATATAAGTGGATCCTATAAAGCGACACTGTGCAGAAATTTTTATTTTATCACATTTATTAATGACTATTCCCGATATGGTTATCTGTACTTGATTAAGGAAAAGTCTGAATCTCTTGACAAGTTCAAGATTTTTCGAACTGAAGTCGAGAAACAGCTGGAAAAAGTCATAAAATTTGTCAGATCTGACCGTGGTGGTGAGTATTATGGAAAACATGGCGATGCTGGACAGCTTAAAGGGTCGTTTGCCAAATACTCAGAGGATTCTGAGATAGTAGCACAATTTACTATGCCCGGTAGTCCTGAACAAAACGGTGTGGCCGAAAGGCGAAATCGCACTCTTATGGACATGATAAGGAGTATGATTAGTATGACTAATTTACCTGATTTTCTGTGGGGTGAAGCTTTGAAAACTGCGCTTTATATTCTAAATTGTGTACCTTCTAAAGCTGTTTCTCGGACTCCTTTTGAGTTATGGACTAAACGTAAACCTAGCTTGAATCATCTTAAGGTTTGGGGATATCTTGCAGAAGTGAAGTTATATAATCCAATGCTAAGCAAGCTGGACTCTAAAACTACTCGTTGTTACTTTGTCTCTTATCCTGATCATTCACAGGGATATCGCTTTTATAATCCTAATGGAGGCACAAGAATTGTGGAATCACAGACAGCGAAATTTCTAGAATTTGATGTGGTCGAAAAGGATAGTTGCTCATAGACTATTGAAGATAACAGTATGGTGGGAACAATTGCATCTTTTTCTCTACCTATACAAACGATTGTGGAGCATCCCCTGCCATAGACTGCGCTTGTTGAGATCCAGGATCCTATTGTTAATGCAGCTCCTAATGAAGTTATTTTAGATCCTCAGGTGCAGGATGAAGTTGAAGAAGTTCCACTAAGGAGATCCGAAAGGCAAAGAAGATCGGCTATACCACCAGACTATTTAGTCTATCTAGGTGAGCATGACTATGATATTGGCTGTGTAATTGATCCGGTCACATATACAAATGGTGTTTCTTGTCCTCAATCAGAATTGTGGTTGGATGCGATGAAAGACGAGATGCAGTCTATGAAACATAATGGTGTTTGGGAGCTTGTTGAATTGCCTAAAGGTCACAAGCCTATTGGTTGCAAATGGGTGTACAAGACTAAAAGGGATTTCAAAGGAAAAATTGAAAAGTTTAAAGCCAGATTGGTAGCTAAAGGTTTCACTCAGAGAGAGGGAATAGACTATGAAGCAACATTTTCGCCAGTCTCTTCTAAAGACTCTTTCAGAGTAATCATGGCATTTGTAGCTCACTTTGATATGGAGTTACACCAGATGGATGTTAAAATTGCTTTTCTGAATGGCGACCTTGATGAAGAAGTCTATATGGTGCAACCTGAAGGCTTTGCAGCAGATGATTCAGGTAATCTTGTGTGTAGACTTAAAAAGTCTATTTATGGCTTTAGACAAGCTTCTAGACAATGGTATTTAAAGTTTCATAGTGTTGTCACTTCTTTTGGTTTTGTTGAAAACAAAGTGGATCAGTGCATATACACCAAGGTCAGTGGGAGGAAATTTATTTTTCTAGTGCTTTACGTAGACGATATTTTACTTGCGAGTAGTGATCTTGGGTTACTACATGAGACCAAGCGGATGTTGTCTACGAATTTTGATATGAAGGACCTTGGTGAGGCGTCTTTTGTCCTTGGCATTGAGATTCACAGGGATCGTTCTCGCTGTATATTGGGTTTATCTCAGAGGGCTTATGTTGATCGTATTTTGGAAAGATTCAGTATGCAGGATTGCAAGCCTGGAATTGCTCCTATCGTTAAAGGTGATAAATTGAGTCTATTACAGTGTCCTTGTACTGAGATTGAAAAAGCTCAAATGAATAATGTACCTTATGCTAGTGCGCTTGGAAGTATTATGTATGCTCAAGTTTGCACTAGGCTAGATATTGCTTTTACAACAGGACTTCTAGGCAGATATCAGTCAAATCCAGGACACGATCACTGGGTTGCTGCCAAGAAAGTTTTGAGGTACTTAAAAAGGACAAAAGATTATATGCTGATTTACAGACATATTCCAAATTTACAGCTAGTAGGGTATTTGGATGCAGATTTTGTTGGTTGTCAGGATGAATTGAAATCGATGACAGGATACATCTTCATGTTAGCAGGCGGTGCAGTATCATGGAAAAGTCAGAAATAGACATCTATGTCATCTTCCACCATGCAAGCGGAGTTTATAGCATGCTTTTCGGCTGCTGCTCAGGCGATTTGGCTCCTGAACCTCATTAGGGAGTTGACCATTTTTGACTTTATGGATAGGCCCATATGGATGTATTGTGACAATAACTCTGCGATGTTGTTTATTAACAACAACAGAGGTCTCAGGGGGTCTAAACATCTAGCAGTCAAGTATTTGACTATAAAGGAGTCAGTTCAGAATGATGACGTTACAGTAGAATATATTTCCACAAATGATATGGTTGCTGATCCACTAACTAAAGGCATTTGCCCCTGTGTTTTTGAACAACATGTCATAAAGATGGGTTTAGGAGCATCTTGGGATACGATATTTTAGTGGGAGCTATTTTTGTTTAATAAAATTTACATCTGTGGTTTGTTACATTTAGTAGCGTTTAGATATGTATCAGCTCTTTTGCATTCAATAAAGTAATTTTGGAGTTTCATTGTTATGTTGATTACATATAATTGTTGAAAATCTCAAGGTATTGTGTAAACCTTGAGTGCAGGCTAAGGGGCATTCAGTTATTAGCCTTGAATATATTTCTTGTTACACATAAAGTAAATATAGCTATACAGTTAAGACATACATGGGTTCAATGGAACTATAAGGATATTCTCTAGTGACACATCAGGTTTTGTGACACTTAAAGAAAGAGAATGCTGACTGACAAAGGAGATGACACATAAAGTATTACTCTCTATGAGGTGTTATCCTTTTGCCACACTACCATATTGAATTCATATCAGTAAAGTTAACAGCATTTGTGATCATGGAAGGCCCTGTGTGTATTCATACAGTTACCGCCATGGTTCGATGTTGGAGACTTTATGGGATCGGATTGACTATTAAGAATTATCTCTAGACCAATATAAAGATACGCATATACGGTACAATTTTAATTAATATAGCCCAAGTGGGAGAATGTAAGAATTTTTCTAATTGTGGGCTATATTAATTAATATTGTAATTTAATTGGTCTAATAAAGTTAGATATAAATATTCTTAATTAGTCTAATATGGGACTAGCTAGTGTAGATCGAGTTGAGCCCAGCCCGTAATGAGAGGGTTTGGCTCTAAAACTCTATAAAATGCTTAAGTCTCTCCTCTAACCTTAACGCGCACATAATTCCTTACGTCAAATAAATCGTGAGAGAGGCAGTCTCATTGAGCCAGTGATCAAGAAGGCAATAGAGGAGAAGGACTTAGGTGGGATTATCGACATTCCGCATCAAGAACGATGGATTCCAAATCAGGTGTGTAAATCCTTTTTCCTCATAACGTATGTGTTCTAGATTCTTGATATGGAGATGTTGGGTGTCGGTTTTTGACAATTAACATGTATGGCTGTATGCACTTTCGATGAACCATGCAAATCGATGGTTTTTCACCGACGAGTACATGTAAGAATAATTGTAGGCCCACATGATATTATCAATGATTTAATAATTATTTAAATGCTAAAAACGTATTTGTTATGAAAAGTTGCAATTTTATGAAGATGGAGTATGAAAAGTCACAACTTTTATGAAGATAGAACATGACAAGTTGCAACTTTTATGAAGATAGAATATTCTATGTGCTTTGATAGAAGAGGAAGGTGTTAGTGATCTGCTCTAGGAATCAATCAAGGTTGATACACTAATATTAGTTGTGGATTAGGTTGTGTCGGAAAACCGACCTTCACTATACTTAGGTAGTCATAATGTCTTGCTAGAGACCGCTTATGACTTGTGGCCAAAAAGAGTTTTGAGCGCACTGCTAATGTTTAGTGAACCTACAAGGTCGCACACAATAGTGAACTGAATTAATATGCGCCTTGATTTAATTAAAAGGGCCCAAATCGCCCGATCCACTTGCTTTTGCTTTCTCTAGATAATGAGGCTGTTTAAATAGATAGAGAATCGTTCTTTATCTTCAAGGGTTTTTTGAGAAAAACTTCAAGATCAAAAGCTAGCA
>BCNH02000009.1:3399017-3513391 GCA_001662345.2 Metrosideros polymorpha var. glaberrima
CACAACCTAAACATGAGCGTCATTGTAACGCTTTAGGCCTTAGACACATTAATGATTGGTCTTAATGTGAGTGGGAGTATATGCAATATACATTTTCATTGTTCATTAATAAATATATATTATATTTGATTTCGATTTAATTTGACCATATGATTGAATGCGAAATATTTATCCCATGAATATTGAATATCCTTAATAGATAATCAAATACGTGATTTGATCGTGAGACTTTATTAATAGAGTGGATATTAGTATTCTAAATGTCCCTAGTCAATTGCCATTGTGCATTGGGACGCAAATGGTGTTTGAGACTAGCATATGAGTCAACTAATGATCAAGTTTCACGGGTCATGAATATAGAGATACAAAGTTGATCACATGGAATACATGTTGGAGAACATTGTATTGGACAGATCCGCCATGAGAATACTGTAGGATTGTTATATAATGTCATCAGTATTTCTCATCACAGCTATAGAGTATAGTCCTTTGACCTGAGTCTGCCATGGTTTCCTAGACGTGGATTGTCATGCTTTAACATTGCCAAACGTCAGCCATAACAGGTGATTTTAAAGGTAATGGTTGGGCATGTCATGAATCGTGCTGAGTGATGTGAGTAGACAAGATGGGATTTGTCCCTCTCATATAACGAGAGTATGGTATCCTGGCCTCCCGTAAAGTTGAGACTGTGAAATGCATGGCCATGCTCAAGTGAGTTGAAGAGTCAACTACTTGTTTTGACAGTCTAGCTACGGTATCGGGAAAATGCGTTTAAGCTATATAAGGATGACATTTGTCCTGCCTTATACTTAACTCGGATATCATGTGACAAAGGGACTTAGTTTATATGATTGGTTCTAGTGCAAGTGGGAGATTGTTAGTGATCTGCCCTAGGAATCAATCAAGGTTGATACACTAATATTAGTTGTGGATTAGGTTGTGTCGGAAAATCGACCTTCACTATACTTAGGTAGTCATAATGTCTTGCTAGAGACCGCTTATGACTTGTGGCCAAAAAGAGTTTTAAGCGCACTACTAATGTTTAGTGAACCTACAGGGTCGCACACAATAGCGAACTGAATTAATATGCGCCTTGATTTAATTAAAAGGGCCCAAATCGCCCAGCCCACTTGCTTTTGCTTTCGCTGGGTAATGAGGCTGTTTAAATAGATAGAGAATCGTTCTTTATCTTCAAGGGTTTTTTGAGAAAAACTTCAAGATCAAAAGCTAGCACTTGGATCGTTGGAGACTTCCGTTTGTGTGTGTGGATACCGGTAGAGGCGCAACACTTGGAGCGCTAATCCGGACACAATCGATTGTCAATTCACTTTCGATCTGCAAAAAGGTATGTATCGAACTTCTATTTCGATTTCAATATACACATGAATCCTGTTTAGGGTTCAAGGGTTTCGATTATAAACATATTCCGCTGCGCTATAACAACTGTGGAACCCTACGTAGAATCCCAATAGAAGGCACCTATTGATAGCATATATAAAGAGTTTGGTCCTCTCTCTACCAAAAAAAAAAAAACACAACGAAAGTTGTATTCTATCATCCATTAGATAAAATACTTTAAGATAAAATGGATTAAGGGAGAGAAATCGGATTTCTTTGTTTGTCCTATTTTTGCAACAGTTTTTCTCAAAATTATTGTTATGGATAAAGGTATGTGTCTTCATTCCTCTTATCATGAATAAAGCATGAAGGTCTAAAATTCTTTGATATTGAATTTTCGCATAAAGGATTATATTATCACTAACAGTTTCAACATTCGATCACTATCCGAGTGCTGTACACTGGACATTTTGAAAAGAAAATGACATTTTCGTATATAGGAACACAATGATAATTGATGTAACAGTGCAAAATAATCTCTATCAAAGGCAAAACTTATGCATGTATATGGTGTATAAATGATTATTAGGTCGTCTGTGGGGGTATGCTTTTGGTATTTTCCTCAGAAAATTTGAAGAAAGAAAAAAGTGGCAAAGTGCACGCGTCTGCCTATATGCGTGCTCAAGAATTTGTATCTTCGTTGATCCTAATCTCATTGCTTTATTCTCTTGATCAAACGACGCTTGATTGGGCTGTTCATTGTCATAGTTTACCGGATCATACGGGGATCCATGCCCGATTGACCTAATATGTGATTGGTCAGATCCACATGAATAGGATCTGTTGATACTTTAAACAATTATTTTTTTGAGACATTGGTCGATAACTTTCATGGAAACGCATTCGTAGTGAATTTGAAACTCTAAAAGTAAAACATTTGGATAACGCGAATGTCACCACGTCCATGCATTGAATAGATGCTAAATTCGCTTTAAGAGCATTGCATTGACACTAAAAAATGATTAACTTTTCGATTATCAACAAGTGATAAGTTTAGTCGATGAGAGCAAATTTGATTAAAAAAAAATGGAGGTCCTTAATGAACAAAGTAATTAGAAACTTGAAAGAAATCGATAACTCGCTTATAAAGTCATTGACAGCCGACATCACAGAAGTTATATACCGAGCTCCTTCACCAGTCACGAGCTGTCATCGACAACCAACTATTGTAGATTTCGCTAAGTATTGGAGCTCGAAAAGAAGAAGAAGAAGATGATGATGATGGATCGATGCAAGCACATGATTGTCTCTTGGTTATCCCTTTGATCTTGGAAAATGTAACTCCTCGTGGATAACAACTATTCGATTATAAAGGATTGTTGCTAGGATCATGTTAGGTTATCTAACTGTAAATTGTACTAGGGAGCTATTTGTAGATTCAAAATTCATAATTATTTGTAAACGACTGCTGCTGGTATGATATAAGTACCTACGTTGGAATAATCTTTATAAATGTTCGCTCAATCAATCACAGAATACCTATTATTGCAATTTATTCTCATCTTTAAGTTTGTGCAAATTTACCTTTCCGGTACTTCTAAATTTCTAGTACCATTGCCTTTATTGCAATCTTTAGTTCCGGTAGTTGGATTTTCAAGTCCTCTACTTTTTCAGTCCAAAATCAATAAATATAAATTTTTTCCTTAAAATCCATCAATTTCATCCATATTATTAGATTTTCACTTTTCGGTGAAAGATCATATTTTATGGTGAGATAACACACACCAATTAGAAGGGAGTTCATAATACATACGAGTATATAGATTCAAGTTAAGTTCACCTTCAAAATAATCTATATTGAATCTGTAACTGGACTTCAAGCTTAAAGGATTTTGTGACTAAGATCATAGACTTCATTCCCTTTTTTAAACATTGGCCAAGTAATGATATCCGATTTAAACAATTGTTTAACATCATCTCTCTGAGTGATTCTATGGCAGACGGTTCTATTGTTCAATTGAAAAAAAAAGTACTTTTTTCAGTATTGATAAATTGCTAAAAGAGTTGATAAGTGTAATAAAAAACTGGTGGTAAAAAATATTAATTTCACCCCTATTCCCGGATAATTTCTTGGTAAGTCCTGAAACAAGCTTTAAAGTTTCGTTGTTAGTCAATTTTAGACTTAAAAAAGGTTTTATTTTGGTCAAACGAAGACTTGTTTAAAAAGTCTCAATCAAATCTCGAGCTCGCCATCGGTAGAACCCAAGCGTAGGGAATTCGATGTAGCTCCCAAGCGAAATATTTGGTCATTTGCCACGTGCCATTTTCAATTCTTGAATTCCACCAAAGGCGAGCTTGAGACCTGATTGGTAAGTGTCAAAAAAGTCATAAACTATTGCATTAGTGCCAATTCAGTCCTAAACTTTTTGCATTTGTGCCAATTGAGTCCTTTCGGCCAATTTTAATCGAAAATTGATGATGTGGACACTGGCCATTCACCGGCGCTGACGTGGACATTTTAAATAATTTTTATTTTCTTTTTCTTTTCTTCTATTTTTCTTCAGGGGGCCGACGACCTCACCAGCCGACCCCCACCAGCCACAGGCAAGGGTCGCTGGCCCTAGGTGAGGGCGTCATGGCCCTCGCCGGCCTCTGGGCGAGGGCTCGCGGGCCCTCGTTGTGGCCGGCAAGGGCCGTGACGCCCTCGCCAAATCTGAGCTAGGGGAGGGCGCCGCGGCCCTCGCTGGCCACAGCAAGGGCCCGCGAGCCCTCACCTAGCGGCTGGCGAGGGCCGTGACGCCCTCGCCCAGGGCCAATGACCCTTATCAGCCCTTGCCTGTGGTCGGTGGGGGTCAACCGGCGAGGTCGCCAGCCCCCTGAAGAAAAAGAAAAAGAAAAGGAAATTAAAAAACTAAAAAATTATTAAAAATATAAAAAATTATTTAAAATGTTCACGTCAGCGTTGGCGAACGGCTGGCGTCCACGTCATCAATTTCCGGTCAAAATTAGCTGGAAGGACTTAATTGGTACAAATGCAAAAGGTTTATGACTAAATTGACACTAATAAAAGGTTTAGGACTGAATTGGTACCAATGCAATAGGTTTAGAACTTTTTAGACACTTTTTCCGGGGCTTTTGTAAAATCTTAAATTCTCAATTGGTGAAAATAAAACCTTAAGTCCTCAAACAACCAATAGCTGAATCGTTAAGTCCTATTTCTGCACTTATTTCGGAAAATTGGTAATTTGAAAGATAATTTCATGACAAGCGTCGGTAACGTTTCTTCTCCATAATTCCGGTTTCATTCACAACTCACAAAGCAGGCCGAGCAGACGTGCTACAAGCTCAATAAAATCATCACACTAAGGGACCCAATCATCAATTCCCCATTTGCAACACATGATTTTATGCTTTTCTATAGATAACTTTCTTTGAACATTCAAACAAATGCGAATCTTATCTCTAATCAATCTCGTTGTTTGAGCGAGAATTGAGGAAGGGCTTACAACAAAAGAGGAGTTATCAACTATTCCTGGCACTCCAAATATAGTAAATAAAAGCACACTAAGAGAACTTAAACAAAAAACTAGGGGAATGATTTGCTAAGATGTATGTGTGAGTTGTGTTAGAAAAGTCCAACATTAAAGAATTGATATGATGTGTAGTAATTAATATATTCTAGTTGGCTCATAACTCATTGGCTCGAGTTTTTTTAATGAAAGTGAATCTAACTGAATATGTTGACGGGCTCAAAATTGAATTCCCTCTTGACGATCTTCCCGAGTGAATGTATTGGGCTTCTGTTGTGCGCTCTCAATATGATTTTCCTCTAAAACAGAACAAGCCCAAGTAACTTTTGTCTCCCAATCTCTAGGAACTCTATCAACAAGACGAACCTGCAAAATCGCCCTCCAAACTTGCAAAGAGAGAACATCCAAAAAAACAAGTGGTTCCTATCTTCATCGGCAGCGTTACAGAAACAAGAGAGTGGATGGACCTACATGCCCCACTTTCCTAACCTGTGTTGGTTTGTCTTTTTTACAAACAAACAAAGTAGTGCTTTTCCTTGTCTCACATAGGAAAGTTGGGAGTTTGTTGGTCCCTTTAAAAGTGTGAATGTCGTCAATTTTTACAAATGAAGACAGTGGACTTAATGAGCTAGACTCACGATACTTGCGTGCCGGCGCACAATTATTAGGTGCACTATGCACACTTGCACGCACGTGGACTGAAATTGGCACTAATCATTAAATTTTTTTATTATTGAAATTTGGATTTATAAATATAAAATAGCCGACTTGCCCTATTGAAATAGTGTGACTTTGCACAAAAAAGTTACGAATTTTTTTTTATTTATGTCGATTGGTTATTAAGGGCTCTTACAATTTTTGAAAGGTGTGTATAAATTTACATTTATTTAGACATGAAGAGGTGTGTTCGAATTTACATTTATTCGGACATGAAGAGTTGTGTCCAAATTTACAGTTTTTCAAGAATGAAGAGTTGTGTTCTTTTTGCTTCATATATATACACACACACTTGGATTCTGTTCAATAATTTCACTTTAACTTCCCATTTTCATTTTCTTTCCTAAAATACATTCATATTTCCAATTGTTTCCCATGGAGAGTTCTTGGAGAATATTAGAAAGTCGAGATTTTGTTGTATCCTTGAGGATTTTTGCTAGAACTATTAGCAACATAGTGAGGCAAATAATTCTTTAAAGAGAGGGCTATTACGCCTCAAGGTTTGATTCAATTTCTTTCCATTTTGAATTATTTTCCAAACAACCTGTCCCTTGTGGTCTGTCGATTGTGCATAGCTAACTAGGCAGTGAAACAGTGTCGAGGATATAGGTTTGTTTTGTGACCCGGGTTTCAACGGACCAGTTCAATTTGGGTGTTCCCATTGATGCCCGACCCGATCCAGACACGAAAGATATAGGTTTGTTTTGTGACCCGGCTCCAAGACCCTACTCGCATAGAACCAGAAACCGAAAAAAAAGAAGGTCGTGTTGGGAAATGGTTCTCAATTACCCTTGTCTCGCCTACAGCCATGGGTTCTGACTTACTCTAAACATGCACATCTCTTTTGCAGCTACCACAACAGGACAAAAGCCTCTTTGCTTTCACAACCATTTACGCGCTAGTGCTTTTCAATTGGAGAAAGGAAGGTCTAATTCAGTGTTGATGCGCACACTCAAATCACAACCCTGAACTAGCCTACTTCAACCATTTCTCTTTCTCTTTCTCTCTCTCTCTGTTTAGATGCTATGTACACATCTCTGGCATCCCAAATTCAAAATCTTTCCAGAAATGAAAATTTCAGAAGGGAATGAGAGTCACAACTGGAGAAAGCATTGAATTCTTTTCCTTTTGGTGATATTCTCACTCTGATTGATGATCTTATTACGGTCCACGACATGTAATTTAACTCGTCCCCATCAAGGTATTTTTTTTGGAGTATTTGCAACAAATGGAATATCAATTCCAAAGAAAAGGTGCAAGATGTAACGAAGTGAACAAAGTCAATCAGCACCAAACAAAAAAAGAAAAAAAGGAAAAAGAAAGAAAGAAGAACCCTATGTTTGGTGGAAGAGTCATCGACTTTTCCTCTCGAGGGCATCTTTCACAAGTTGATGTCTCCATGCCATTGAGATCTCTACGTACACACCAAAAGAATTGAAGGATGAGAGGATTGATCAGTCTGCTTGCCAAGAATTATCTCACTAAAAGAAGGAAGCATAAAATAAAATTCAACTCTAGTCAAGAATCCAAATTCAAAACAAGAACCTTTGGTATCAGATATTGTGCTGCTTCTGATGGAGAAAGGTCAGAAACATTCCAAGTGGAGGTATTGGCGAGGGTCAGGAAGAGAGACACCCCTAAACCCATTCATGAGGATAAGAGTTGGGGGTATAGAGAATCAAATTATCTCCGAATTCAAGCTAAAACCTGCATGGCTAGTTTGAACTTTTGGACCCAAAGAGTACCATTTTTTTGCGAGATTGTTCAATTATACACCACTCATATCTAGCATCAGCACATTCAAGCGGTTCCAGCAAAGAAGTAAATGCTTAGTGCAAACTCTGGTCATTCATTTTATTCAGGATTCTATGCCAAGAAATCATTGGATAAGTTCATTGCCAAGCTGGGTTTTGGTCCATGAAATGCATTGCAATTCAAAGACTGCACGAGGCAGCACACTTTTTTTCTGAAATGCAACTCAAGTTCAGGAATATTGCCTTCAATGCAAGTTGCCTCAAGGAAAATGTAACAGGAAGATGCCGATAAATACCTGATTAAGAGCCATCCTTCGATATCTCCTCCTAAGTTTTCGGCAAGCTTTTTTGCTCAGATCAGTGAACATTACACTCCTGTAAGCCCGGCGCTTATAAAAAGAATATATTCTAATATGGGGAGCTTAATCACCTATGAGAGTGATAAGAATTATTTCATGCTTATGAAAAAAAAGGAGAAATTAAAAAGAGAAGATCTGTCTGAAGCAAATTAACTTAAGAAGGTCCTCCTAAAATAGAGGTGGGCTTTGGAATCTGATCTCATATTCGCTTCCATTCACTATAAAAAGAGACATGAATGCAAGCAAAAAAATTGAAGCATTGGACTTCAGTAGGTGAAGAAGAAGAGAAGCTAACATGAAGACAAGAGTCTCATTTGGTAGCCAAGGATGACTTGCCTGCTCCGAACTCGATCTATTCGACCTGAATTGAGTCTTTGAGTAGTCCGTGCTGGTTTCAGGCAGTCTCCTTGGCTAGTCAGAAAGTCTCTTATCTTTCATGTTAGATTCTTCTTCCTTCTAACAGCAACTACTCTTAGAAGATACAAAAGTTGTCAGTTCTTTTTATTTGTCACATCACACACCGAGAGGCATTGGAATGTTTTTGTGAGGAAGAGTGGCCTTACATGACATGACGAGTCTGGTTTGTTAGCCAAGGATGACTTGCCTGCTTCCTGCAGGAGAGCTTCGATTGGGGTCACCGTTCTCATCGATTGATGCCTACTATTGCAGGCACAAGGCAGGTCATCCTGGCTTATCTGACGTGCTCTTCATGTTCATGTTAGGCCTTCTCTTCTTCTTTGAGGCATCTACCTTTCTTGGGCCACAGGTGCATTGGCAGTCCGCACAAGAAGGTATGTCAAATTTGTGAATGGCTTATATTTGTGTTGTAATTATAGGTGCTTAATAGCTCAACATTAGTGAGACATCTCTTCGGTTAGCATCTCTTCAGTTCACGTGCAGCAATTATGTCTTCTTGGTTCATGTCCTAATTGTTGCAATTATGGATTTTTTGACTCCATGTGACTTCATTCAGCTGCAGTTTCTGTTTTTAGTATTGTAATTATTAAGGGTTAATGGCTCTACTAATGTGAATATAACTGACATGATGTTTGAGTTCGTGTCCTTTCAGTTTTCTACCGCTATTTCCTTGTCTATAAATAGACGTGTCTCCTTAGTTCAAAATTGATCAACTCCTCGGAGTACACCTCTAGTTTTCCTTATGGTCATCCTATAAGTGTGCCGATTTCGAAAAGTGTTTGATAGAGTCCTGTTCATATAGTGCTAATACAAACGGGTTCGAAGTGTTGTATCTTGGGAGGCATTGGCAGGAACTAATCGCCTTAAGGAGATTCGGTTAGTCGTACCTCACCTCATGTGTTGAAGTTGCTGATTATACAAAGAAGTTACCGATTCAAAGGCAAGTTGTCGATTCATGATGTCAATCAATTATCGAGATACCGACATATAAATTTATTATCGACTTTGAGGCTCCCGATCGATTACTTAGCAACTGTAATTGTATCATCATTTACTCATTGACTTGATCATTATTGAAGTTATCGTCATATTCTCCAAGTTATTATTTTTCTGGTTACAACAAACAGTGTTACGTATTTTCCCCCAATACGTGACGTGTATTTTCCAACAATCTTAAGGCGATCAATTTTTCACTGTTTGTTGGGTTTAATCAGAAATCGAGATGGCTTATAACAATCAAGTACCTATTGATGTCCGAAATGTTTTGGAGACGTTCCTATGGTCGTTTTGACCATTGGTGGTGGAGAGGTTCATACCTCAAGGCCTGGTGTTATGGCAGCAAATGCTGCAAGCCTTCGGGTTGCGACCATCTATGATGGTACGGGTATTCATCAACAGGCTTTGACTTACTTGATAGTAATTTTTCGGTTATACCAAATAAGAAATCGGATAAATTCACTGGTGTAGGCTTTAAGCCAAAGGAACAGTCTTAGAAATTCTACGAGACATGTTTTGTTTGCAATAAGCATGGCCATCGGGCTAAGGATTGCAAGAAGCGCTCGAACAAAGGCAAGGACGGTGGTGCAACCAAACAACTGAATCTGTTAGAGTAGGCAGGTGATGAGAGACTGACTGCTATAGTGATGTCTAAGGTATCCTTGGTGTTGAACAATACCGATTTGTGGTTGGACACAGGTGTGACAAATCGCATTTGTGTAGACAAACACCTATTCTCGTCTTACGAGAAGGCTGAGGAAGAAGAGATGCTTTATATGGCCAATTCCACATCATCAAAATTTGTCGGGAGAGAAAAGGTGATTATGAAGTTCACCTCCAGCAAGGAGATTGCCTTGCTAAATGTTCTGCATGTACCGGAGATTCAGAAAAATCTCAAATCTAGCTCCATACTTGTCAATAAAGGTTTCAAAATTGTATTTAAATCTGACAAGTTTGTATTTTCCAAAGGGGGGATGTATGTGGGGAAATGGTACTTGTATAATGAATTGTTCAAAGCTAATGTAGCTGTCATTGATGTAAACTCAAAATTCTTGTACCCAAAGACTACTAATAAAGAGAAGTCTTCATTTACATTGTTGTGTCTCCTTATCTATGCCATGGTAGATTAGGACATGTAAACTACAATACAATGAAGAAGATATTAAACTTGGGGCTAATTCCAAGGTTTGAGTTGGATGCCTGTTCCAAGTGTTAGACTTGTGTTGAGGCTAAGTTTGTTAAGAGACTTTTCAAATCGATTAAAAGAATGAGTGAATCTCCACAACTAATTCTATGTGATTTAAATTTTGTACAAAGTAGATGTGGAAAGAAGTATTTCATCACTTTTGTGGATGACTACACTCAATTTTGCTATGTTTATCTATTAACTAGCAAAGATGAGGTTATAAGCATGTTTATTAATTATAAAAATGAGGTTGAGAACCAACTTGATAGATGAATCGAAGTGCTTAAGTCTAATAGGGGAGGAGAATACAGTTCTTCAATTTGAAGGGGTTGTTTGCCAGTTTAAGAATAATTCTCCAAATAACTGCACCTTATACTCCGCAGCAAGATGGAGTTGCTAAATAGAAGAACAGAACTCTAAAGGAGATGGCTAACACCATACTCTTAAGTTCGGGTTTACCTTAGAACTTGTGAGGGGAGGCAATTTTAACTACGAACTATATTCTTAATAAAGTACCCCATAGGAAAATGGGTAAGACTCCATGTGAGTTATGGAATGAAATGTTACCATCCTACAATTTTTTGAAAGTGTGCGGACGCCTAACCAAAGTGGTGATTCCTCCTCCTAAACAAACCAGGTTGGGACCTAAAACGGTGAATTGCATATTAATCAGTTATACTTAAAATAGCAATGCATACATATTTTTTGTTCACAAATTTGAAGATGTGGAAATCCATGCCATTACTATCCTAGAATCAAGGGATGTTTAATTTTTTGAGGATATATTTTCTGTGAAAAGAAATCAAGGTGAACCTTTTCAGAAGATACTTAGAATATTAGAACCTGAGGACGATGAAGTTGAGGCCGAAAAAGCTGAACTTTGAAGGAGTAACAGGTCGCGGATTGAAAAATCTTTCGGACCTAATTTTTCGACATTCATGTTAGAGAATGAGCCTCAAACATTTCAAGAGGTGATGTCAACTCCAATCCTTACTAGAAAGAAGCTATTGATAATGAGATTGATTCTATCCTAAGTAACCACACTTGGGAATTGGTTGATCTTTCATTCGAAAATAAACCAATTGGATGTAAATGGATATTAAAAAAGAAGCATAAAGTTGATGGTTCCATTGATAAGTATAAAGCACGTCTTGTTGGCAAAGCGTTTAGACAAAGAGAGGGTCTAGACTACTTTGATACTTATTCACCCGTAACAAGAATAACATCAGTAAGGATGTTGATTGCTATAACTTTGCTATATAATTTGCAAGTACATAAAATAGATGTGAAAATTGCATTCTTGAATGGTGATATCGACGATGAGATTTATATGGAACAACTTGAAGGATTCAAGGTCAAAGGATAGAAACACAAAGTGTGTAGACTTGTTAAATCATTGTATGGACTTAAATAAGCTCCTAAACAATGACATGAAAAGTTTGACTGTATGATGATCCAAAATGGATATAGAATCAATTAGTGTGACAAGTGAGTGTATACTAAAACCACGTACGTCAAATGTGTACTTATTTGTTTATATATCGATGACTTGCTTATTCTTGGAAATAATGCAAAGGTTATCAAAATCACCAAGAATTGTTCTAAAAAAGAACTTTGATATTAAAGACTTAGGTGTTGCAGATGTTATACTCAATATCAAAATTCTAAGGAATTCTCATGGTTTAGGTTCAACACAATCTAATTACATTGAAAAGGTAATTGAAAGGTTTAAAGGGCTCAGCATTAAAGATGCGAATAATCCTTTTATACCACACCTATCTTTGAGAAAAAAAAATACTAGAAACATATTAGACATCTGAAGTACTTTCAAGTAATCAACAACATCATGTACATCAGGAACTGCACTAGACCGGATATTGTGTACTTAGTAGGAAAACTGAGCAAATATACAAATAATCCTGGTCACGAGCATTGGAATGCTTTGTTGAGAGTATTAAGGTATTTAAAAATCACCAAAGATTGTGTTCTACAATATGATAAATATCCAGCTATTTTGGAAGGCCATTGTGATGCAAATTCGATTTTGGATTCTGATTAATCGAAATCAACTAGCGGACATGTGTTCACGCTAGGAGGTGTCGCAGTATCATGAAAATCCTCAAAATAAACTCTAATAGTGTGCTCCATGATGGAATCGGAGTTTGTTGCCTTGAATAAAGCTGCTGAAGAAGTGGAGTGACTTCAACAATTTTTAGAGGATGTTCCATTGTGGCCAAAACCTATGCCTGCTATGTGCATTCACTGTGACAATCAAGTAATGATTGCAAGGGCACAAAATGTAATATGTAATGATAAGTCTAGACACATTCGTTGTAGACATAATACTGTAGGCAATTACTTTCAAATGGAATAATTTTTTTTGGACTATGTGAAGTCCAAGGAAAACATTGTAAATTTGTTGACAAAGAGAGCAAGTAAACTACACATCGAGGGGAATGGAGTTAAAAGTCTTAACCCAATAAAGAGGTTCTAAGGTAGAAACCTAACCTAACGACTGAAGATCCTATGGACTAGGTTCAATAGGACAACTCAAATTTTGGAAACTCTAGTGTGTACATTGTCTCCCACTCTTATGATGCAGCAGTGCTTCCTTACAATGTTTAAAGGGTACGCTATGCGTTTAATGAGTCCTATAACTTAGACATCAACATCCTAGTAGGATTCCTTTCATAGGAATGCATTTATATTCGTGGAGTTGGTCGACTCAATGAAAATCTTTAAAGGCTAGATTTTCTAAAGCACACATGAATACTAAGAGGTTCAGGGCTGAAAGAAGGAATACAACCGAGAACCAATCTTGATTATGAGATATTCTATGTGAGGCCTATTGTCTAGGTTTACACCAACAATTGGCGATTCAAGGCTTAGTCCACCAACTGGTTAAGTACATGCTATAGGATTTCACTAAAGAAGGTTTAGAGCGAAAGCTACCTATTTTGATACAATTTATCTCCACATGCACACTTGGAATTACTCAAGTCAATGTCTTGTTGAGCCATTATGTGGGGGATTGTTGTAATTATAGTTGTTTAATGGCTTAACATCAGTAAGACATCTCTTCGGTTCACGTCTCTTCAGTTCATGTGCAAAAGTTATGTCTTTTCGATTCGTGTCCTAATTGTTGCAATTATGGATTTTTTTGACTCCATGTGATTCTTTGTTCGGCTGTAGTTTTTGTCTTTAGTATTATAATTATTAAGGGTTAATGGCTCTACTAATGTGAGCATAATCAACGTGATTGTTGAGTTCTTGTCCTTTTAGTTTTCTACAACTGTTTCCTTGTCTATAAATGGACGTGTCTCCTTAGTTCAAAATTGATCAACTCCTCAAAGTACACCTCTAGTTTTCCTTGTAGTCATCCTCGAAGTGTGGCGGTTTCGAGAAGTGTTCAACATAGTCTTATTCGTATAGTGTTAATACAAATGGGTTCAAGGTGTTGTATGTTGGGAGATATAGTTCGTGAAGCTGCTCAACACTGTTGGCAAGAACTAATCGCCTTAAGGAGATTCGATTAGCCATACCTCACCTCTTGTGTTGAAGTTGCCGATTATATAGAGAAGTTATCGATTCAAAGGTAAGTTGTCGATTGTTGATTCATGGTGTCGATCGATTACCAAGATATCGGCATATAAATTTATTGTCGACTTCGAGACTCTCGATTAGCTACTTAGCAACTGTAATTGTTTCCTTGTTTATTCATTGACTTGATCATTATTGAAGTTGTTGTCGCATTCTCTATGTTATTATTTTTCTGGTTACAACAAATAGTGTTACATATTTTCCCCCAATACGTTATGTGTATTTTCCAACAATTTGATGGAATAATTTGAAGATGAAACGCTCACAATTCACTCAACGTGGCGAATAGGCCTTTTTTTATATGTAAATCACCATTATCAGAAATGATGACAAAACTTGCCTTTATATGGACTTGTTACATGACTCTTAATCTTACTCTTAAATGACTCATAAATATATCAATCATTCTAAATAGATAGATTCATATGAATTTACAAAACATTAAATTAGACATAGAAACACGAATTTTGACTCTTGAAACCTACACTACACTTAGACTCATAAAATTCATTCACCATCCCGAGTAGCTTGATCAACATTAAGCTTGTAAATCGAGAACTAAGTAGTCAATCGACAACTTGTTCATTGAAATCGACAAAATTTATGAATTTGGTTTCATTACTAACAATATTGACATGAAACGCCAAAAAGGAAAGGAGAAATGAAAATTAATTTTTTGTGGTTTTGCTATATGGAGAAAAAACACTCTATTGCGTAGGTTTCATTATCAAAACCATCTTTCCGTAGGGATACTTCAGCGCATGGCTACGTACTGGTGATGAATATGTCGAGAACCTGTGGCTCCATGCTCTTTTTGAAATACAAGCAAATTGATAGTATTTCACTGAGTTAAGTACAGCAGAAGTGCCAAAAGTTGTATATGGAGATCACTTTAATGTCAAAACTTTTCGACGATTCACTTAAGTGTCAAAATCTAGAAAAAAAAAAACGATCACTTAAATGCCAATGGTGAGAAATTCTGACAAAAAAATTACGTGGCATTTTTAATTAAAAATGTTAATGACACGTCACTTTTTCTTTTCTTTTTTTCCATTTTTAATTTTTTTAATTTCTACTTCTTTAAAAATAAGCTAAAAAAAGATGAAGGGGGAACAGGTGGCGAGGGCTTGCACCCTTCATCCTTTAAAAAAAACTTTTTTAGCTTATTTTCAAATTGAATATTTATTTTTTAAATTTTTTTTTTATTGCTGACTAGATCTCTGGCGAGCCACGTAGGCTTAAATTATTAATAAAAAAAATGACACGTAGGATTTCTTGTCAAGTTCGCCAGAGTTGGTACTTAAGTTAGCGTTTTTCAAAAAAGTTCAAAAAAGTTGGTATTTAAGTGGTTCGAAAAAAAGTTTTGTCACTAAAGCGAGCCCTTGACACAACTTTTGGCATTTCTGCCATACCTAACTCGTATTTCACCGAGAAGTCTGAACATCCGATCATTCTTTGAGTGCTGTAAGCTCTCCCATTTGGGATTTGCAAGCACACTGTACAACCATTCATAATTCCAGTTCCTGAAGTTCTCACCAAGATGGATACCTTGCTTTTAGATAATATCAACATTGGCGTAAGTTTCACTTCCTATCCTGTCTCTGCCTTTTTTTTTAATAATCCATAATAAGAAGAGACATGCGAATCGGGCATGATCTAAATGCTGACAAATAAACAAAAACCCTTATTGTGTCACATGTTGTTGTCAAATTAAACAATTTAGAATAAATCACTCCGATATATCCGGTAATATTCGGATTTCACGTCACTCCAAAACACCGGATAGGATAAAAATTATCATATCTAGAGTTTTATTCGACCCACCAAACACAACTTGGTATATTGCTCGATCAAGTTGGGGATCCAACATCCTTTGAAATTTAAGCGATATGTTCATCATGGCCCAAAATGAAAGTACTGTAGCAATCAACTATCCAAGCGCTCTATGTTGTGCCAACTCCAAAAATCAATTCGTAAATGCTCTCTACTATCTCCAAAGTATTATCAGTTTACATAATAACCTTAAGACAGTTTTCTCTAGCACCATCAAATTCTTTCTTGATTTCAACACTCAAAACATGATCTCGAGATATCCACAAAATTTGAAATCGTAACGTCTACTGAAGCATAAGTCTTATTCCTCAAATTTTCACCAGCCATCGATTTGTCCTCCGAGATTCCCTTTCAATTACTTAGTCTAAG
The DNA here is from genome assembly GCA_001662345.2 of Metrosideros polymorpha var. glaberrima. Lineage (NCBI taxonomy): Eukaryota > Viridiplantae > Streptophyta > Magnoliopsida > Myrtales > Myrtaceae > Metrosideros > Metrosideros polymorpha. Next base: position 3,415,117 of record BCNH02000009.1, read on the forward strand.
AATATCACATCATCCGCTTAAAATTTGTGTAAGTCAACTCTCATGTAATCTATAAAAAATCTTCGACTATATTTCATGTTTTTACTAACTCCTCAAATAGTGGTCATCAAAAACATCATTTACATATAATCCTTTCTAGGATTACTGAATCATTCTCTTAATGCAACTAAGACACAATTTATAAGAATTATATTGTAGGTACATCCAATAGTAACACTAAGATAGAGATTCACTCCCTCATATTCCTTAGTGCACCTTAAGATCACCGAGGCAAGAAATTATCTACTTTCTATAAAATTGAAAGAAGAATATCAGAGGTTGCTAATATGATTTTAGTTGAAACCTTGCTTTAACAAAATTAATGGACTGTTACTCGTAAATAGCGGCTTCTTCAACTTAACTTTCGGCTACAACTAGTGAATTCATTTTGACGATGGTGGCAATGATGATGCTGATGATATCTGGATGTGCGGTGGGACGGCCATCAGGAATGTGGTTGCAGGGAGGAGTGGATGGGTTGGGATGGCCTTTGCGACAGAGTGACCAAGTTCTGCAACCAAGTGTTGGTTTCCGTTGATTACTCGTATTTGGCCTTCTTCTGCTACTTGGCTATTACCATCACATCCGCCAACATTCTCTCATCTGGTCCCCACGAGTGATTCGAAAGAGTTTCGACGTAGTCGTAGATTTGTCTGTCGTGTGTAGGGAAGAGGGATATTGACTCTCGGCTTCTTCTTCTGCTGATCTTTTTCGTCTTCCACAGGAGATCACAGTATAGTTTGCCTTATTCAGAGATGTATGAATATTTTGTTCATTGGAAATGGAGCTCTTTAATCATTCTGATCATGTCTTTTTCACATTTAGTGTCCATCACTTTGTGGGTTAGGGATGTTGATGAGATCTACCTGCATTTACTCTTGCTAACTTTCAAGTGTATGCTTGAAAGGTCTTTTGCAAGAGAGATTTTTGTGGGAACATTAAGTCTATTGTTCACTTGTATAATCATTCTTCTTCACGGGTAAGTAGTTTCCTTTGTGTACTCACACAAGATAATTCAACGGTTTATGGCACTTGCAATTTAAAGAAGGTTTATTCTGTCGAAAATTCACTGAAAAATTAATTCTAGAAAGGGTTCTAATAAATCATCATGTGTCTATCTGTAATTCATCTGCAATGGCATGGAAATTTTTTTTTTCACTGGGCGATGGACAGGTCAAAAGCTTATCATGAAGTGGTTCTCGATTACCCATGCCTCGGCCACAGTCATGGGTTCCGACTTACTCTAAACATGCACATCTCTTACGCAGCTACCATAACAAAACTAAAGCCTCTTTGCTTTGACAACCATTTCTGCGCTAGTGCTTTTCAATTGGAGAAAGGAAGGTCTAATTCAGTGTTGATGCACACACTCAAATCACAACCCTGAACTAGCCTACTTCAAGCATTTCTCTCTCTCTCTTTGTTTAGAAGGTATTCACACATCTCTAGCAACCCGAATTCAAAATCTTTCTAGAAATGAAAATTTCAGAAGGGAGTGAGAGTCCCAACTGTAGAAAGCATTGCATTCTTTTCCTTTTGGTGATATTCTCACTCTGATTGATGATCTTATTATCGGTCCACGACATGCAATTTAACTGGTCCCCATCAAGGTATTTTTTTGAGGGATTGCAACAAATGGAATATCAGTTCCAAAGAAAAGGTGCAAGATGTAAGCCAAGTGAACAAAGTCAATCAGCACCAAAAAGAAAAAAAGAAAGCAAGAAAGAAATAACCCTATGTTTGGTGGCGGTCACTGGCTATTCCTCTGGAGGGCATCTTTCACAAGTTGATGGCTCCATGCCATTGAGATCTGTACGTACACACAAAAAGAATTGAAGGATAAGAGGATTGATCAGTCTGCTTGCCAAGAATTCTCTCACTAAAAGAAGGAAGCATAAAATAAAATTCAACTCTAGTCAAGAATCCAAATTCAAAACAAGAACCTTTGGTATCAGATGTTGTGCTGCTTCTGACAGAGAAAGGTCAGAAATATTCCAAGTGGAGGTATTGTGAGCGCCAGGAACAGAGACATCCATAAACCCATTGTTGAGGATAAGAGTTGTGGGTATAAAGAATCAAATTATCTCTGAATTCAAGCCAAAACCTGCATGGCTAGCTTGGCATTTTGGACCGAAATAGTACCATTATTTTGCAAGATTTGTCCATTATATATATTTCTTACCACTCATTTCTAGCATCGGCACATTCAAGCAGTTCTTGCAATTAAAAAATTGCAGGAGGCACACTTTTTTTCTGAAATGCAACTAAAGCCCAGGAATATTGACTTCAACCCAAGTTGTCTCAAGGAAAATGTAACAGGATAATGCTGATAATTGCCTGATTAATAGCCATTTGCCAATATCTTTTCCTAAGTTTTCGGACGTCTTTTTTGCTCAGTTCAGTGCACATCTGTAAGCCCTGCGCTTATAAAAAGAATATATTCTAATATGGGGAGCTTAATCATCTATCAGAGTGATAAGAATTGTTACGTGCTTATGAAAGAAAGGACAAATTATAAAGAGAAGATTTGTATGACGCAACTTGACTTAAGGAGGTCCTCCTAGAATATAGGTGGGCTTTGGAATCTGATCTCATATTCGGCTCCATTCCCTATAAATGCAGACATGAATGCAAGAAAAAAATTGAAGCAGCATTGGACTTCGGTAGTAGGAGAAGAAGAGAGGCTAACATGAAGACAAGAGTCTCATTTGGTAGCCAAGGATGACTTGCCTGCTCCGAACTCAATCTATTCGACCTGAACTGAGCGTTCGTGTTCGAGTACTTCGTGCTGGTTTCAGGCAGTCTCCTTGGCTAATCAGAAAGTCTCTTATCTTTCATGTTAGGCTTCTTCTTCCTTCTAAAAGCAACTACTGCTAGAAGATACAAATTTGTCGGTTCTTTTGATTCATCACATCACACGCTGAGAGGCATTGGAATGTTTTTGTGAGGAAGAGAGGCCTTGCATGACATGACGAGTCTTGTTTGTTAGCCAAGGATGACTTGCCTGCTTCTTGCAAGAGAGCTTCGATTAGGTTCGCTGTTCTCGTCGATTGATGCGTACGATTGCAGGGTGAGGAGGCAGGTCATCCTGGCTTATCTGACGTGCTCTTCATGTTCATGTTAGGCCTTCTCTTCTTCTTTGAAGCCGCCTACCTTTCTTGGGCCACAGGTGCATTGGAAGTCAGCATAAGAAGGTTTGTCAAAGTTGTGAATGGCTTATATTAACATGAGACGTCGAATAGGAAAGGAAGAATGAAAATTAATTTTTGCAGTTTTGCTATCTGGAGAAAGAACACTAATGTGCAGGTTTCATTATCGAAACCATCTTCCGAGGGATACATCAGCACATGGCTTGGTGCAGGTGATGAATACGTCGAGAAAGTGTGGCTATATGCAGTTTCTATGACATGCAAATCGACAGTATTTCACCGAGGAGTCCGAACATCCGGTCGCTCTTAACCATTTGGATTTTGCAAGCACACACAATACAACCATTCATAATACCAGTTCCTGAAGTTCTCAGCAAGATTGATTACCTTAATTTTACATAATATCAATGTTAGGATTAGACACTCAAACACAAATGAAATAGAGAGTGAATGCGAGAAAGATAAATTGAGACAAGGTTTTATTCTGGTTCACCCTTAAATTAGGGCTACATCCAACAGAAAATTCCACTATAATTAGTACCTCACACTTATCTGTTACAACTTTCAATTACAAGAGAAAAAGATTATATATAAAAATAGCTATTCGTGGGTTCAAACCCAAACTACCAATAAAATACGAGCTCAAACTATAAAAGTCTTCTGGTATCTTGGGGAGTGGGACTCTCGTACCTTCCTATCTATAGAGAGTATGAATCATGTCCCAACATTCTCCCACTTGGTGAATACTTCACATGCTTCTTTAGACCCAACACAATTGTACATTATTCAAACTTTTCTGCACTCACTACCTTGGTAGAAAAATCTGCATTATTCACATGTGTGTCAACTTTCCCTAACACTACAACCTTATATTCCACTTTCTCTCAAATAAAGTGATACTATATGCTGATGTGCTTTGTTTTTACATTAAATCTAGAATTCTTAACCAAGAATATAGCACTGTAGCTATTACACCCAATCTTCACTCCCCCTTGTGTAAAACCAAGCTTTTTACACAATCTACGTAGCTAGATCACTTCATTAGTAGAATGGGTAAGGCCTATGTATGTTGCATCAGTAGTAGATAAAGCAACTGTACTCTGCCATTTGCTTATCCAACTCACAACTCTACCAAATAAAGAAACAACATATATGCTGGTCGACCTCCTGCTATAAATGTCACCTCCCCAATCAGCATCCACAAAGCACTTTAACTCTAGTGCTTGCTATCTCTTTGATCTTTTCATGCCTTCAAAACATAACTCAAAGTCAGATGTACCGTGAAGATAACAAAGTACCCGCTTCATTGCCATCCAATGCTCTTTCCTCAGATTAGACATATATATGCTCAATACTCCCACTGCTTGAATAATATCTAGACAAGTACACACAATGGCATACATCAAGCTCTCAACTGCACTTGCATCTAGCACTGTTGCCATCTCTTTCCTTGGAACTTGTGGACATGGAGTCTTCACTAGTTTACAGTCTACCGTATTGAACTTCTTCAACACACTTTTAACATATTTCTTTTGACTTAGCCACAACTTCCCATTCTCATGCTGTCTTTTTATTTGCATGCTTAAGATAAAGTTTGCTGGGGCTAGATCTTTCATCTCAAATTGCTTTTGCCAATAGTCCTTTCACAGTGCTAATCATTCTCAAGCTATTCCTAACTAGCAGCATATCATAAACATATAAGATTATGATAACAAAATCATCATCTAACATTTTCACAGGGACGCAATGATCAGCATCACAACAAACAAAGCCAAACTGCAAGACATGAGTCGAACTTTTGGTACCACATTCTTGGATCAAGCCATATAAAGACTTGTTCAGTTTGCAAATTAAATCTTCCTTTTCTATGACCACAAACTCTTCTAGTTGATTCATGTAAATTTCCTTCTCTAAGTCACCATGAATGAATTTTGTCTTCACATCGAGCTGCTATACCTTCAGATTGTATGCAGTTGCTATAGATAAGACAAGTCTTATGGAATTTAATTTAGTAACAGGAGAAAAAATCTCACCATAATTGACTCCATCTATTTGGCGAGTATCCCTTCACAACCAAACGAGCTATGTATCGTTCTATCTCTCCATCTAGAGACATCTTCTTCTTGAACTACCAATTGCCTTTTGATCTGCAGGTAGTTTTACCAAACTCTACGTTTCATTTTTATTCAGTGAGTTCATTTCATTTTTCATGGCTTTATCCTACTGTTTGGCGTCCTTTGCACTTCTTGCTTCCTTAACAATATTTGGATCATTACCTGTAACGGTCAAAGCACAATTCTCATTACCTACATACAGGGTATACCTCTTATTGTGGACCTTCTTAAGACCGGTTCAAGTGGTTCTTCAACTTCAAACTCAATTTTAGAATCTACTATGGCATTCACCTCGTCAGATTCATCAACTTTAGAATTTGAATTTTCTGTTTCCGCTTGTGCAACCTCTGTCTCTTCCTTCAAACCAACATCTAACTCAACCATCTGTGATTTTTCAGGAGCTTGTGGAACATTTTAATTTGTCGTAGATTCTCTTAACATCACATTCCTGCTATAGATGATACGTTTAGTATCAAGATTCTACAACTTATACCCTTTAGCATTATCCTTGTACCCAACAAAGATGTACTTCTCTAACTTGCTCTTAATCTTGTTCCTCTTTTCCTTTGGCATGTGTACATACGCTTCACAGCCCAACACTCTAACATGGAATATGTCTGGTTTCTTTTCGAACAATGCCTCAAACGGTGTATGATTCTTCAAAGCTTATGTGAGAGACATGTTCTTCAGATAGTGCGCAGTAGCCACTCCTTTCACCCAAAATTCAGCTGCTAATCTTGCACCACTTGGCGTACTCCTTGCCTTCTCCATGAGGGACCAATTCAGCCTTTCTGCCACCCCATTCTGCTGAGGTGAATAGGGCATTGTCTTCTACCTTGCCATTGGTCACACAGAATTGACCAAATTTTGCTGAACAAAATTCTACTCCATTTTTAGTCCACAAAAATTTGATTTTCCTATCAAACTGATTTTCCACCAAAGCTTTGAACTCGGAAAACTTTTCAAACACATCATCTTTCCTCTATAGGAAAAATATCCACACATAATTGGAAAAATCATAAGTAAAAGAAACATAATACCTTGATTTTCCAAACGATGCTATAGGTGTAGGACCAAAGACGTCATTGTTAATCAAATTTGGGAACCCCTTTCGCTCTCCCTCTTATGGATTCAAAAGATACTCGATTCTATTTCCCGTGTAGACAATGTTCACAAAATCTCAAACCCATAAAACAGCTTGGGATTCCATCAACCATCTTCTTTGAGGTAAGGGTCATCAACCCTTTTTCATTGATATGACCCAATCTTTGATGTTATAGCATCGAAGTATCTTCTTTCATTTGCTCTGAGATGTAACTTTAACCACTGATCACTGTACTTCCCAATAACTTCCACAGTTTGCCATATCGTTCGCCTTTAGCAATCACCATAGATATATGGGTTAGCTTGCATGAATATTTGTCGCTGGTGAAAGTAATGCCATCAGCTGTCATAGTTCCCACAGAAATTAGATTCCCGATAAGACCAGGAATATGCATCACATCTGGAAGATTCTTGATTGTCCCATCTTTCATCTTTAGCTTCACCGTTCCGCCACCAATAATATCAAGCGTCATGTCATCTCCTATTCGCACCGTACCTTCCTTGTGTGGCTCATAATAGCAAAACCAATCTCTATGAGGCGTCATGTGGAAAGACACTCCAGCATCATTATCCATGCATTGCGGTCACCCTAAGATGAATTGCATATGAGATACGTGTCTCCCGAGCTGCTGTCATCATCCTTCTTTGTACTAGAGGATGGTGCCTCATCTCGCTTCTCTAGACCTACACTTTTACTTCTGTAATCCTTCTTCACGTGTCCAACTTTTTTGCACTTCCAACACTTTATTTCGGATCAAACTCAGCTTTTAAATCTTCCTCTAGACTTATTCCTGTCATCAAATCTGGATTTGGATCATTCATTGTTCTTTCCTCTTACGAAACATTCGTTGCACTATCAGAACCTGCTCTCCTCATCTCCTTAAACAATTGAGCAACTACAACACTCTCAAAGGATCACACACTAACACCAGTGCCAATCAAAACAATTATATGTTCTTATGAATTTGGCAGTGAACACGGCAATGTAAATGCTTTATCTTCCTCATCCTAATTAACATCAATAGATGCAAGTTGCCTACAAATAGTATTAAACTCATTTCACTATGCAGAAAAGGAATTACCTTCGCTCATCCGAAAGTTATACAGTCGCTTCCATAGAAACAACATGTTCACAAGCAACTTGCTTTCATAAAGGCTTCCCAGCTTCATCTAGAGATCCTTCACTGTCTTCTCAGAGTTCACGTTCACCAGGACATTATCAGCAAGACATAGCCAGATCAAGCTTCGCGCCTTCCGATTGCTACTGATCCACTCTTTCAATTTAGTGGGCGTGGACTCCTTCATTTTCTCATTGGGATTCTCCTCGGGCTCATCATCTTTGATCACGTGCCACAAAACTCTATCCATGAGTAATGCCTCCATCTTCAATTTCCATAACTCGAAACCCTTTCCTCCGAACTTCTCTACTTCAATCCGTTATTGACGAGCCGACATCTTCCATTTGATTTTTTGTAGATCTCTCTTCACTAAGAAACCCTAACCTCAAACTTGGCTCCGATACCATATATTAGGATTAGCGTTCAAACACAACGAAATAGAGAGTAAAGGCGAGAAAGAAAAATTGAGACACAAGGTTTTATCCTAGTTTACCCTTAAACTAGGGTTACATTTAGCAGATGATTCTATTATAATTAGCACCTCACAGCTCTTTGTTACAATTCTCCATTACAAGAGAAAAAGATTATATATAACAATAGCTATCCATGGCCCAAGCTTAAACTACCAATAAAATATGGGTCCAAATTATAAAAGTCCTCTAACATCCAGGGACAGGACCCCCATGCCTTCCTATGGATGTGGGGGTATGAATCACACCCCAACAATCAACATTGGCCTAAGTTTCGCTTCCTATCATGTCTACGTCTTTTATTAGTAATTCCATAATAAATAGAAACATTTGACTTTGGCATGATCTAAATGTTGACAAATATATAAGAACCCTGATTGTATCACGTGTAGCTTTGAAATTAGACAGTTTAGAATAACTCACTTCGATATATATGCCAAACTTGTTAAAGTTTTTTACATTTCCAATAATAGAAAATTGGGAAATACCAAAACATACTTTGCTTTTGACCAAACGATCACTTACAAACTCATTTTAGTATCTTGCTCAAGATTTGTATGGTGTGCTTTTCAGTTGTTTTTTAGTGTTTTATATGGGTGAGGAAATTCAGGATTTGGGAACTGATATTTTTGGAAAGAAAATGTCGTTTTCGTTAAAAGGTTTACAAGGATAATTCAGTTGAAATGCAAAGTAATCTCCACTAAAGGCAAAAATCATGTATATATTTAACATTTACATAAGTAGAGGTATATAAGTGGTTATTAGGTGAAATGTGAGTTATGATTGTAGTATTTTCATCAGAGAATTTGAAGAAAGAAAAAAGTGAAACTACCCAGACTTTGCATTCATTAGTTGGTCTCTCTAAATCCTGAATAATTCTTTGAGAAAAGCTTGGACAGTGAAAGTCCCCACACGTAGTAGGAATTCACACGTTCGTACTAATCATAATCGAGAAATGTTACATACATATAAGCGATGGCTGGTCCTTCCCAAAGAATGGTTCATCAATCCTAATCTCATCGTTCTCTCCTCTCGATCGAACGAGGCTTGAATGGGTTGTTCATTGTCATGGTTCACCGGATCATGGGGTTGATCCTAACCTGATTGAACTAATGAGTGATGGATGAGATCCACATAAATCAGATATGCTGATAGTGTGAACAACAATTTTTTTATGAGACATCGGTCGATAACTTTCCTGGAAAAGCATTCGTAGTGAAATTGGAACGCCGGAAGTAAAACATTTGGATTACGACAATGTTGTTATGTCCATGCAGGGAACAGATGCTAAATTCGCTCTAAGAGCATGTTTAAGAGTGACATAGTACACCGATCAGGAGCGACGGTCGTGATATATATCAAGTTGATGTGATCAAAGTTTGATGAGTTGGAACGTATAGGTATATAAATTCAAGTTGAAACTTATCTAAATTCAAGCTAGAACTGGACTTGAAGCTTAAAGGATATAGTGATTTAGATCACAGATTTCCCTTTTTTTAAGCATCGGGCAATTATAAATATCCAATTTAAATGATAGTTTAACACAATATTTTTGGGTGATTCTTTGCCGGGTGGTTCTACTGTTCAATTAAAAACAACGAATGTTTCCTATACCGGTAGACTTTGTTAATGTAAATTTAGGGAGATAGATAAGGGACTTGGACTTGAACTCAGGACCTCTTGCTCTAAAACCATGTGAGATTTTGTGAGATCATTGTCAACTATTCTAAAAATTTAAGCTATTAGATAAAGCCGTGATTTAATATTTAAATATTCTAACAGTTAATAAGCTTTAAAAAAGAACTATTGGTAAAAAGAATTATTTTCATCCTATTATTAGATTACTTAATGATAAAGTGTAGAAACAGGATTTAACGTTTTGGTTATTGGTCAATTTTAGACTTAACTCGTCCCTAGAAGAAACCTACTAGTTGCTTTCTCATTACTCTGCTGTAAATATGCAGGCAAGACGTGTTTTGAGGGCCTTAAATCATGAGAGCAGCTTGTGCCTCACCAGGCACATCAGCTCCAGGTTAATGTGAAGGGTGTGTGTCACTTGTTCAGGTTGTCTATTCGTTTTATAGGGCTGAGCTGCTGATCAGTCCGGCACATTAGTCAATGACCGACTAGATTCAAGCATTTATCGTCAATATGAGGGGACTTGCCAATTGATTTATAAGGGTGGGTTTGGTTCAGCATTTGAAAGGAGCTTTAAGCCTAAATGCTCCTTTGCGAAATGCTAAACTATTTGGTAAGTTTTTTCCAATGGAGCATTCGGCCAAATGCTGACCTTGGAAAGGCTGAAATGCTGAATGCTGGTCCCTCCAGCATTTAGCATTTCAGCATTCCCAAGACTAGCATTTGGTTGAATGCTCCATTGAAAAAAACTTGCCAAACAGTTCTGCATTTCGCAAATGAGTATTCAGGTTGAAAGCTTCTTCCAAATGCTGAACCAAACCCAAAGTAAGACCCCTCCCAAAATGCTCACCAAACTGAGCAAGGGCTTGACTCGTGTGGAATAAGTTGAGGAGAGTACACTAATTTGTGCGTGTTGTCTACCAAATCTATTGTTGGTGTCAAATTTGTCAACTAGGCCACATTTTCGCGCGCGTGTATATATATGTCTGTCTTGAGCTCTCTTGGGAGAAAAAATTGAATCAATCAAACGTCGAGTGAAAAAAAATTATGCATATTCAAAACTATATTAATCTAGTGGTGACTTTAGAAACCTTGATACAAGTTTGTATATTTTCATAGAAAATATCACATGGTATCATATCCCACTTGTATCTTCTCAATTAGCCTGAGCTAGGGATGAGGATGGGTCCCGGGTAGAACCGGAAATCGGGCCGGATCAACCCTAGAAATTGGTCCAGTTCCCAATTCCACTCCTCGGTTTGATTACCAGTTCCAAATTTTTTTAAACTGGGTTGTATAATCCAATTCCCGATTTACGGGTAGGCACCAAATCGAACTAGACCAAGAACTGTATAACTCAAGAACCAGACCATGAACCAGACAACCAGAATGTACCAAGATAACCCTAAAATTAGTAGTGTTTGTGGATTTTTCACCAATTGCCATACTAGTAGTATCAAACTTTAAGAATTTGGAACATCAATTCGTTACTACCGTTATTCAAAATGTTCTTCCATTACTATGATTAATTTTAAATTTGCTCTGGTGCAGGTGGAGATATGTACCCATTAAAATCCACCCACAACATATATGTATATTCATTGCAAGAGAAATCCAGTATACTATCCTCTTAGGAAGCCTCAAATTAACTAGTCGCTACTCTTTCACATGTTTTTCTAGTTGACTTTGGAATCAACCCCTTCCATTTGCTCTACATGACAATATATAGATAGTTTTGTTGATGAAACTCTATCTATCTGATGGAGAATTTTTGTTGTTGCTTTAATTTTCATTTTTCTTGACTAAAAATGAAGAAAAAAATGAATAAAAAATGAAGCAAAAAAAAATAAAATTGGCCGGTTCCAGGATATACAAGGTAGGTTCCAAGTTCTAAAAACTAGGAACCGGTCTCGACAGAGTAGACTCCATGTTTCAAGTGGGACCTGAAACCGCTCACCCTTAGCCAATGCTAAAAGACGTAAAATATTGCAAGATTGCAAGTTCGCATATTTTTTCCATGTGTACAAGATGAACCAGTTAATAATGTGAATAATAATGCACATTATGTGCCCAATGATCCAATATAAAACAACTACCATCTCTCGCGCAGTCAAGTAAGCTTCAATATCATTTCATTATATTCTCTCGTTTATCTTACGAAGTGTCATAGGTATGATGATAAACATATTCTGATTCTTACATTGGATTAATTGTATAGGTTCATCTCCAAGTTCACCATATGCCTTTTCAAAGTACCAACACAAGCAAAGCAAGTGAGCCTCTACTGGTTTTCCTTCCACTTCTCCAGAAGATTGAAGATTTTGGTTGCTTGACAAAATTGAAAGATCCAAATTGGACTATGGATCTCCTATATAATGTACATGAAGAATTTATGGCTTCTTTTAAATGAAACGCGCATCTTTCTCAATGATTTTCGTGAAGAACGCTGACTGAATTTAACATTAGTTTGTATAAATCAGAAAGATATCCGATAAACAGAACATAAGTTCGATAATGTAATTTTCGCTTAACCATCAAATCTTCAAACGGCATCAAATCTATCTCAACTCTTGAGGACTAGCTACATACGAGAAACATGGAGGTTTTGGTACCTTATACTGGTACTAGTGCTCCTAGTTAAACACTAGCACGCAGAAAACGTCTTTTAACACCAGAGCCATAAAGATGGAAGATGCAAGAAATGTAATACATATCTTGCACTGTTGACTTTGCCAAAACAACCTTAGTTTGGCTGGACACTAAAAGGACTAAGGAAGCCCAGGTTTATTGCTACAACTAATTACAAGAGCTTTTTCAACACCTACTCAACAAAATGGCATTAATCTTGCACCACCCACCAGAAGATGTCAATAAACAGTAGCAGCTCACAAAGAAGTACAGCTCCCGAAAGCTCAAGAGAAAACTCAGAATCAGAATGGCCATGTACTACAATTTACTCTAAAATGATGGCAAAATCAACAGCAAATAACCACGTGGGTAAAATTCTTTCAAAGCCAACATATACAGTGCTGTTTCGCCCTCTTATTAGTAAGAAAAAAGGGACAGTGTGCTTCCACCATAAGCTGTACACGGACCATCAAAGTATACACTTTCCAGGACCCATCTTTCATCTCAATGATAGCTGGCGAACCAATCCCTGAGAGGTTGTGAAGGAGGGCAAAGACCAATAAAATAGGACATTAAACAACAAAACAGGCCAAAGTGGTTAAATTACCTAATTAGGGATTCTAATTCCCTTCTTCTCAACTCATATGGCCGTTGCCAAGTCTCTCATAGAACAAGATGTAACCATGATCTGTATTACTCGAATATTCCTGTGCCGATCCAAAGAATGTCTGCACCGCGGACTCGTCAATCATCTCTACATTTTCGTCATCAAAAAATAACCAGTGGTTGTGGCTCTTCACCAGGCTAACATAGTGGCCATGGTTCGGCCCACTTCCAACATGGACAACCACAGCAAATAAGGAATATTCAGAATCTGCGTCTTCTACGGTGTTACTTAGCTTCAGCTCCAATGGAAACACAACGCGATAAGATAACTTCTTGTACCGACCGAGCTGCTCAATGTACTTAAACCTCTTCAGATGGATGACAAGAATTTGAGGGGGCTTTTTTATCTTCATTCTCTTCTGAGCTTCTTGCAAGCTGCAAGCAATTTGTGTAAGGGTTCAGTTTTGCCCAGTGTTACCTCAGTGGTAGACGATCATAGAGAAACATAGCATTTTCAGCATCATCCATGTACATTTGGAGTAGAATGCAACTATGACCAAGCAAATTTGCCAGGCATAAGGAAAATCTTGTTAAGAAAATATATGTTGTCACCCACTGAAATTCTACATTAAGCCAAAAAAAGAAAAAAGACAGCCCTGTCCTCACCCGCCTCACACATTAGAAAACTCAATTCTAGAATGCAAAGTATGTCAAGCTAGCAGACAGTTTCCCTCCAAATAACAGGTGCACTTATTATCTTCCATGTCACAAAGAAATTTGCGTTTAAACTGATACTGCAATTAGCTACTATTGAAATGGCACAGAGACCTCAAATGCCATAAATCATATTCTGCAGCCAAATCCCTTGAGAGCCCTCATGATCTATTTATAGGATCGATGAATTAAAGTTGGCATCCCCAAAATTCAAACTTATTAGACCGAGGTGAAACTGCTGTCAGAGAAAAACAACATATATTCACAAGGATTCATTTCCCTTTCTCTGAAATCTGCACGACCATATATTTCAGTTAGCCATGCATAGAACTCATGTGCCACAGAAGTTCATAAGAAACTTCGAAAATTTGAAGAGCCGCCATGCTAGACAACCACCGAACATAATATCAATAGAAAAATAGAAATATAAACCAAATTAATGGCTGAAAATTAATTGCTCATTCAGTTTCTAACTGTAAAGTCACCTTCATTTCATGTAAGTTGCTTTCCAATTAGAAGAGATTTTACCTGGAAATAATTTTCAACCAAAAGCAACTTCAATAATGGTTTCAAAGTTTTCCATGCAAAACAAATGATGGAGTCGTACCACACTATCATGAAAATGTCCATGCCTAGTTACAGGTGGAAAGAGGAGTTATTGGCACTGGCTCAACTGGTGGTCACCAGCTACCATGATTGTGGTGGCGGTGACAGCAGTCAGCCCATAGTGGTAGCTGTGGCAGACAAAAGCACTAGTGACACTGGTAATAAGTAACTTGCATAATTTTGGAAGCTATAAGGAGTTTGCCTGAATGAATAGCAGGAAAAAAAAGGCATGATGGTCTCTAGAAAGAATTGTGAATTAATCAGCCATCTTCTCTGGACAGCTGGTCGGTAGATAATATTAGGTCTGGTTTTAAATAATTATAGCTCACTGTAACTGAGAGCCAAACTAGAGAAGACAGCTAGCCAGGAACCTTGCTTCCAGCCAAGCAACATAAAACGGAGAAAACTCACATCTTACAAATTCTGGTTCAATTGGAAGGAAGTCACGTATAAGTGTTGGAGGGCACCAAAAATTTATAAGAGTATTCTCAATTTTGTGAAGAACTAGACAATAAGCAAACATGAAGAGAGAGCCTATAGTATCCATCATAGCAGAACTTCGGAGTATTCTTACAACCTCATTGTAAGAGTGAGAGGCCACACGTCTATGACATCTTTCTCCAACCTAAGGCTCTTTGAACATTGATCACATTATATCTGAGTGATGCCCCACACAAGATAACTCACAGAAGCACAGAATGGAACCTCTTCTTATATAGATAACACTTTGCAAAGGAAAAGAAAAGTAATTTTGTGTAAGGAGAAAATGTACACAGGGATGTTAGAAGAAGAAACAACACATCAAAATAAACAAATTCTATACAAATAACATGCTTGAAGCAAAGCACTCGAGAACTATTGTGAGTATAAAATTGCAGTTAACAGCAACTAAGCGTCATCGTCATGATATAACTAAATCTCAAAATAGAAAGAAAACTTAATGCAAGAATGAAAGAGTTGAAAAAAAGAATTGAAAGCAATCATGGATACATGTCATCTAGAAGTACATTTACCAAATGAAAGAGTTGAAAAAAGGAACTGAAAGCAAGCATGGACACATGTCATCTAGAAGTACATTTACCAAATGAAAGAGTTGAAAAAAAGGACTGAAAGCAAGCATGGACACATATCATCTAGAAGTACATAGACATGACATGGTCCTCACCCCAAAAAACTCTCTGACATGATCCACATTAACTCTTTCTTTGCCACTAGATTTGACTACCGACAACTGTGCATTGCTAACAAAGTCACTAGCCATCCAAAGTATAATAACAAAGTGAGCACATTATCTAACTGAAGAAGCCAAACAGAAATTGACGCAACTTGTATGAGTTTTAGTTAATAATGTTTGTGTTACATCTTTCCTAAACTTGACGGTGATATGAGATCTGACTCAATTTTTATCGACTTAATAGACACGTCTTTTCATTTTTCCTACTTTAGCAAGTCAAATCTTACATCTCAGATTGCGGTTGACGCAACTTGTATGAGTTTTAATTAATAATGTTTGTGTTACATCTTCCCTAAACTTGACAGTGTTATGAGATCTGACTCAATCTTTATCGACTTAAAAGACATGTCTTTTCATTTTTCCTACTTTAGCAAGCCAAATCTTACATCTCAGATTGCGGAGAACCATATGAGATATAAGAGAAGATCCAAAACTTGCACCAATTTGGGGGAAATGAAAGGAATGATCTCCCAATTGGCAGCTGTTCATGTCAATAGCCAAGGAATTACAAACAAATTCAAGTTTTCAGTACATTGAAATCTTTACATATTCCATATAGACTTAAACACCAGAATTAGCAGATTGCTTGCATCGCTACCCATGGAAAAGCAATAAAGAAAGCATAAAGGAACTTGAAAGGAAAAGGCAGGCCATAAAGCCAGAAAAAAAAGGAATAGAGACTCCATTGCCCCTCAATAAGCAATTAAAAAATTAAAATCCTACTATAAGAATAATGATGGTCAAGTACTAAAAAACTAGTATGACTTCCTGCCAGAACAGAAAAAGTAAAGCTACGAACCTGCAGCATTTGTCACAGAAAAATTTGTCCTCAGCATTTAATGTTTCCGTTGAGCTAAAGTTTTTCAAACAGCTTGTTATTGAACTATTCTGTTCAATATCAAGACTCAAGTCAAAGAAAGTTTCATCTCTTGCGGTTACCGTCTCGCACCGCAGGCACCTTGTCTCATTTGTAAGTATTCCCTAATTGACAAAGACAAGTAAAAGCGAAATTCTTGTATGAGTTTACCGGAATAACAAATATAAGTGTAGGCATGATCATAAGCCTCGGCCACAAACAATTATACGAGGAAAACCACACAAGTTATTATGAAGACCAAAGCTGTAACATTATGAAGTCTAAATCATCCTCATCGAATTTGATGTAAAACTAAAAATGTAACAGTAAATAAATAAAACCAGCTGAAAGCACCTGAAAATTCTTGTGCACCCAAGTATCTAATTGCTCCTTCGGGCCACCGTTAGCAAGGGCATTCTTAGGCCCATTTGCAGTCTTCTCAGCAGGCGATGATGTTTCTTGATCATTTTTTGCAGCTTGGGCCTCTTTCTCCAGAGTGTCCACGATTTCATTGAGCAGAAAGTTCAAAAACTCATGCGCATCCTGCCAAAAACAGTGACATTGGCATTCATTCACATGAACACATTTCCAAGAGAATAATGAGATAGTATAAGGGGTAGCAACATAAAAAGGAAAACCGCATGGCTGACTCATGACTATCTTCAGTGATACATACAAGAAATTGGCAAGCACTTGATCAACAGGAATGCCTAATCAGCCAAATACTTGCACTATGTTCACAACACAATGAGGAAATGAATATACATCATCTCCAATCACAAATTCTGTTGCTATCGTGAATTGCATATATTAAGCTTCTTCCGGCAATGTTTATATCGATGGGTATTTTGGAGGAAACACCTGGAACTCCACTAACAAGAAAACGGTTGAGCAAAATCACTGTAAATGAAAATTTTAGAAAATCTAATGATCAAACTCCTTAACGAAAGTCCTGAGGTTGTGCCACACATATAAGCATTAGCCCTTCCCAATTAGAATGTGAATTGTTGAGATGTCTGGATTGTTAAGCCAAGGACCTCCCAGATTAGATAAAAATTTATCAAAACAGGGCAATCCCCAAAGAGCTTGACAATTGCTATGTATCAAGTAAGTAGCACGAAAAATCCGTATAGCTAGAATTTATCATAACATAATCCTCAATGCTCTCTTGTTTCCCATACCATAGACCACAACCGATGCTTACTATTTTACCTTCTACACCAACATGTCCACTGTAGATCAAGAATGGAAAATATTGAAGGAAGATTTAGCTGGGAAATTCCTAACAAAGGTGGAGCTTTTACAAATGCAGTTTTCCCCCAAGAACATGTTTGGACCAAAAAGAAAAAATAAGAAATCACAGCAACCTGGTGCATGTAGCTTCGGAACAGCTCATTTTGTTTCTTTAATCTCTGGACAAAACGTTTCGGAGCAATGACACCGGTTTTCTTCTTTTGTGAGCTTATCTGCATATCAGATGTAATCACCATAAGCTCAGAGCTAGAGTTAGAATAGGTATTAGGACAATGGGAGCCCTACTTGGGGAGAATAGGATATATAAGAAATATCATGCAAAGCCCTTAGTAAGTGCAACAAAAAAAAAGATATAGTATATAATGTCTTAGTATAAAGATAAAATGATAATTTAATGGAGAATTAGAAAGACAAAGCACAGAAGATTTAAAATCAAAAAGTAGAACATCACAAGGGGAAAATGAACTTGAAAACATCCGTTGACAATTTAGAAGTCACTTCTTCATAGTTCACACGTCCAGAATGGAATTAACAAAGATTATAAGAAAAACCATCAAGTACCATCAACAACAAAATATGCTACAAAGCAAGACAATATCCATAAGTGATTAACACGTGCGCAAAAGGATTACTGTATGAGCACCAATAGCAGTACAGAAGTTTCAATTGAGCACCAATAGCAGAACAGACGACTACCCTAATGAAACTGCCGACTGTAGTTATGCAACGCAGCATGTAAAAATAAAGTCAGAAGAATTTCACACCTGCGTAAATAGGTCTGCAAGGCACGCTAAGAGGTTATCTTCATCTCCAACACTTTTGTTATTTGCATAATAATCAAGCAGTTGGTCGCGAAAGGGCACGCAAAAATAGAGAGCCTGCCCAGGAATTGGAGAGGTAACAATGAGCAAAATCACTTTAAATGAAAATTTTAGAAAATCTAATGATCAAACTGCTTAACAAAAGTTTGCTGTAATCCAATGGAAACCCCCAAAATCTACTTCCCAACAACAGATAACTCACAGAATATTACACCAGATGACACACAGAATAACACCCAGCTTTCTCTTGAAAATTCCCAATAGGTGATCATTCAGCCGTCAGAAGAGCCAAGTGACTGGGTGGATTATCTAATCAAGCCACGAGCATAGCTTCAAAATCCATCCTAACTAGCAATTAACTTTAGGCCCACCTTCACATCTTCACAAAATAAAAGAACCTCTTTGCAAGCTATGAACCCATCAAAGGGGCTAACTACATCAAAACGAACCAATCGGCAATTGACTTTCCAAAGCAAAGAAAGTCAAACCAGACTGAAATTAAAAAAAACCCATCACGGAATGGACCTCGCTCGAAACGAAAACGACCCGATTGCGACACCATCCGAAGCGACGACCCTCGAATTGAGAGACAGAGGGAAGCGAGAACCTGCAAGACGCTGTTGCAGTAGCAAGTGTTGCCGAAGTTCTCGAGGCCAAAGTAGCGCTCGCCCTCGGGGAACTGGTCGCCGAGGGCCTTCTCGAGCTTGGAGCCCGCAGCACCCATAACTCTCAGACCGCGGATCGAGAGCAGACGGAGGTTGGACAGAGAATGAGCCAGGAGTGTCGTCCCTTAATTGACAAACCCCAAATCCCAAAATTCCCACCGATGTCCCTCCACGAATTCGCGCGGCGGCGAGAGAGGAGAAGCAGACGGAGAAGGAGACGCGGCCTTCGGAATCGAATCGAATCGAACCTGCGAATCGAAATCTGCGGTCGGTTTCTCTGTCTTCGATTCGTGTTCTTCCCTCGCGGCTGCCTGAATTTGGGGGTTTACGCTTCGCTCGGAGGAGAAAAGGAAGGGGCAGAAGATGGAAGAGGGGAGACCGGAGACAGAGCGAGTGCCAAAGGAGACCCACAAAAACAAAAACAAAAACACAAAAATTTGGAGTAATAGGAAAATTATAATTCAATTTTTAAATTTAATTAAATTAATAGAGATCTTTATTGTACTACCAAATTAGCAAAAACAAGTTGGATTTCTACGGTATTGAAAGAAATCATCACGAAACACTTGAATAATTAATATAAAAAAAAAGTATCTCATGATTTGTATTTTCTTAGGAAGGTTGTTGCAAGTGATGAAAAAGATTCAGATTTTAACGCGGATATATATAAGAAATGATGTAGAATTATTAACTTACGTATTTACTCGTGAGTACAACATTTACAAAACAAGCATTTGAGAATATTTGAGAAATAAAAAGAAAAAAAGATTTTAGATCCTTAAAAAATAGGAGAATGTAATTACTTTATATAGCAATATAAATCAAGTAAGTGTTATATCATTAAGCATACTTAATTAAGAATACTTTTAACATAACTTTAAGAAAGATATACATTTAAGCTCCGTGAACTTTTGTTGTTAACTAATGGATCCTATTACGAGTGTTCATGGGGTACTTGTACATGATTTGGAATGATTAAATTTTCAAAATATCAATTTCACATGAAATGAAGATAGTCCACGCACAGAGAAATTGTAATATTTCCATGATTGTCTTCTTGGTGTGTGAACGAGGAGCCAGCTATATCTAGCTTGAAAGGGAAAGGGTAGAAAAAGAAATAATTCGATGTCCTACTTGTTTCACAAAAACTAGATTGTTGGATTAAGGATGCGTTTGAGAAGCCTTTTGAGGAAAGTTATTTGGAAAAATGCAAATACCTTTGAGTTAAAGGGGTTTTCCGAAATGCAAATTGTATTTAGTAAAATCACACTTTGAATATAACTTTGATTTTTTGAAATGCAAATGGTGTTTGGGAAAATTACACTTTGCAAAGCCGTTTTTGAAAGTTTTTCTTAGAGTCAAAATCTACACCGGCGAGCAACCGGTGAGCCGCCGCCAGCTTCACCTGAGGTTGAGCGACCTCAAGCAAGGCTTAGGTCGCACGACCTTAGGCGATCCAGGCCACTGGGTTCGCAACCTCAGGCGACCTAGGCGACTGGGTTTGCGACCTCAGGCGACCTAGGTGAAGGGTCGCCTAAGGTCGCCTGGGGTCGCGTGACGCAAGCGAAGGGTCGCCTAGGGTCGCGCGACCGAGGCGACTGGGTTCGCGACCTTAGGCGATGGTCGCCTGGGGTCGCGCGATGCAGGCGACCACGCGACGCAAGCAATCGTCGCGCGGCCCCTGGCGGCGATCGCCTGGGTTGCTCGAACCCAGGCGGTGTCGCTTGGGTTGCGCGACGATCACCGGCTTCACGCGACGGTCGCCAGCCTCACTCGACCGATTTCTCCAACAGCTTTAGGGTTTCTCAAAGTAGCAAAAGGGCGAAATTGAAATTTAGATGAAATTGTGAGGGCAAAAAAGGAAGAAATTTTTTTTTACTTACCCCCTTATTTGCATTCCGAAAATGCTGAAAGCCTAAGGCACCTCCAAAGGTGCCTTGAGCTTTCAGCATTTTGGGGACTTGCATTTCCCAAATGCAAGTCCCCAAATAAGTTGCCAAACACCAAATAATAGCCAAAGGGGTTTTGGGTGTCCAAAGCCCCTTTGGAATGCTAGGGAAAACCAATGCCAAATGCACCCTAAACTTCGCTGGCACCACTCGTTTCTCATACCATTGCTTAGGTGTCGTGTAAAATCAAGAAGAGATGAAAGCAACTTGTCCCGTTGCTCTCTTCATCCCACAATTAGGATTTATCCATGAGTAGAGATCGAGGAGTTGGCTTTCCTTTCTAAGCTGCTACTCGGAGGAGCATCGAGGCGGACTCTGTTGACTAAGACTTGAAGGTGGCCGCCCCGACTTGCAGAATTCCGGTGTTGCGACATTGAGACTGAAGCCGCTGATCACCATCATCTCGACAATGTGTAGGGCTTCGTTAAGGTGGACGAGACGACAAAAGCGAGTAATATGTGCGTCAAAGGTGCTCTTATGGGGGAAGCTATAGTTGAGGCTGGAGAGGATGCAGAGGATGCCGTCCAAGGCAAAGAGGGAGGTCTTAGAGGTGAGGATACGGATGCAAGAAGAAAGAAAAAGAAAATAAAATAAAACATAAATAAAAAGAGAGAAAAGAAGAGAAAGAAAGCGAAAGCGAAAGCGAAAGAAAAAGGCTTTTGACGAAAATGCCCTGGCCGTATGAAGATTTGAGTGATTGGTGAGCTCGGGCCCTTATTTGATATTAATTAGCCACTTCATGCTCTTATTTGAAATAAAGTTCACTTTGGCCCTTTTTTGAAAAAACAACACTACTGTAGGCCTTTGTTTGAAATTTCCTTTTTTCTTTCGAACTTTATCATTGGATAATCTCAAAGCTCATTTTTCATTCTAACTAAACATTAGTGTGGCACACAACCTCGAGACTCTAAACTTGAACCCAAGGAGTGGACTTAGGACTTGCCCTTTGAACTGGAGACCAAGGGGGTGGCTTCACGACACCGCACCGAAGCTCTAGACTCTGAAAGTTGGGTTCAAGACATTAGCAGCTTGACTTGAGAACCCGAGGGAAGGCTCACCTAGACCTTAAGGCCGAGGCTTGGGACCCTAGGGTTGGACATGGAACCCTAGCACTTGGACCGAGGATCCAAGAGCTTGACTAGATAGCCTCCGGACTTTGTCCCAAGTCGAGCCCACAAGGACCAATGTCTAGGTGCTGAGGTCTCATTTTTTACCCCTATGGTATCAAAACTCGCCATTAGAATCTTAAGACATACGAGCAATGTCACACCCCGACCCTCGAGTACGCGACCATCCCGTTTCATCTCTTCTCTTGGATCATTAGAAATGCGACGTCTCAGGACGCGTTGACGACCCATTCATTTTATCTTTCAATTAACGCACGCGGAAACGAATAACAACACCCGACAGCAGGGATAGAAGGAAAACAACAAATCATATAACAACACCAAATCACACTTTCATTTATTTATAAACACGTTAACCCTCAGAAGTATATGTTACAAGTCCTCACTCTCGGGTTACTTCCTTCACAACCAACAAAAGACACCGGGGGTCGAGTTAACTTAAACTTTTCTATGCGAGAGCACATCGAACTGCACCTGCCAATCATCCGATCTATGATCCTAAAAAACGGTTAACAACAACGAGTGAGATAAAAATCTTAGCAAGTTAACAACTTAAGCCTCGCGTAGGGTGCCAATTCACTCAGAGCATACCCTAAACATGCAACTCGACGTCGATGACAGATCAATAGCGAGCAACTCTCGCTCTAAACAATCTATATCAGGTTCGATGACTCTCACCAATCAATAGACAATTCACAAGCATTCTTACCTTGCCTTGGCACATGCACACGCCCTGTATGTTATCAATCATAGCATTATATAAACGATGCATCAAACAAGGCAATCAGGACACGTATATTATCATCTCACACACGCAATGTTTCCAAGCGTAGTCCAATTTTATGTTTAGTGATTACGCCCCCTCTCGGGCACGGTACAACCCGAAGGTTGGCAGTTTTCCGGCATAACCGGGCATCGTCCCGCCCCATCGGGCACGGTACAACCCGAAGGTTGGCGGTTTTTCGGCATAACCGGGCATCGTCCCGCCCCATCGGGCACGGTACAACCCGAAGGTTGGCGGTCTTCCGGCATAACCGGGCATCGTCCCGCCCCATCGGGCACGGTACAACCCGAAGGTTGGCGGTCTTCCGGCATAACAGGGCATCGTCCCGCCCCATCGGGCACGGCAACATCTCCTCCTGGTCGATCGAGGTGCGGCCTCACCCCGACCTCCCCTGCAGGTAGATGACATTCCATAAAGGAGAATCGGTCTGGCCTCAAAGGGCACCGCAATCTGTCATCCGAACCCCTGCCGGGCGTCCAATAATATCAGCGATAAAATTGGGCATCGCTCCTAATCATCATTGAGGGTTCGTACACTCTGTGATCACACGAGCACACAGGCATTTAAATCTCATTTCTTTCTTTCTTTTTGTTAATGCATTTACGATACGTGCTCATGCCATATATCATGCTCATTGTCATTTTCTCGCGAAAAATGCAATACATAAATCACACTTAATCACACGAATATGCTTTTCATGCCAAACTCCACGTACCTCACTTTTCAAGTCAAATAAATGGTTTCAAAGAATATAACTCAGCATTTAAGCACGGCACCACATCAATTTCCATTTTTATGCCAAAACGCATTCTTTTCTACTATAAACTCTCAATTCATGATACAATTATTTTTCCAAGGCAAACATCATCTTAAAAGCCTACTCAAACATATATATAGAAAAATTAACCAAACCATGGTTAATTAACTTAACCATGGTTAACTAACCAAACCATGGTTAACTAACCTAATTAAGGTTAACTTAATCCAACCATAGTTTAACTAACTAACCATAGTTACTCATTTAACCATAGTTAAAAGTCTAATTTGCACCTTAAACTAATCCTAAGTGCAATCAACAACCTAATCAAGGCTTAAGGAGTTGACTCACTGTTTAACGGCAACGGCTACTACGGCAACGACGGCGGCGATGATGCGAAGACGATGGTGGTGGTGGCTCGACGACGGCGCGTAGACAAAAAATGGATATTAACGGTGGCTCAACTCGGTATGGCGCGGTGTGCGGACGACGGTTCGATATGGGCTCGGCACGACTTGCCAATGGCGGCCTAAACGTCGGCGGCAAGGGCACGGCTTCAAGGTACATCTTGGGTAGCGCGGCGATAAGGTGAACGGTGTGAAACGAGAAGGAAAAAAGGGTGAAAATGAGGGGGGAGAGGAGGGAGCTACGAATTTTGAGAGGAAAGAGAGAGTGAAAGAGAGAAAGAGAGAGAGAGAGAGAAAGAGAGAGAGTTGTCTTGCAATTATCTCATTCAAGATAACATCATTGCACTTTCCAAAAATATCTTCCTTGGGCTTCTTGCAATTCAAGACAATCTTAACAATTAAATGAGATAAGGAAAAAAAGGGACAAGGAGAGGAGCAAGGGGGATGGTTTGGCCAAGGGGGGAAGCATGAAGAAAAACAAGATAAAAAGCTTTAATTAGCTTTGTCTTGAGTCCATTAAGAGATCATCAAAATATCTCACTTTCAAGAAGGGCAAAAGGGTAATTTCCACCATTGGCACTATTCACGGGCTGCACTATTCACTTGGGCTTGACACTATTCACATGGGCTTGGCTTGAATTTTTGCGGGCCCAATGGGATTAATATCCAAAGAGTTCTTCATTTTGGGCCAAAATGGGCTTTCGGGGGCAAAACGGTCAATTCCCAATATAGGCCCTCTTGAAATCCAAATTTAATAGAAAATAGGTCCGTTGGTTCATGCCAAGTCCGAAACGTCTCTTCGATCCTTAATTTTCGGCTTACTGTCTCTTTTCCGAAAATTTAGGGTTTACCGATAAACTTTGTAATATCAAGAACGGAACGTCTAATACTTTACATCGGATTGGAATTCGTTATAATTAATCCATCAAATCACATTTCATTGCCTTGATCGCGTCAAAACGTTCAAAAATTCGATGGTACACTTTTCGCAATTTAAATCGACAATCGTCTTTTAATTATTTCTTAATGTCGAAATTTCGGAATGTCACAAGCAAGGTCCCGATTTTGGGTGAGGGATCATGCTAGTAAAAGTCGGTCCCCTCAAGATCCTTACTTAACCCCTTGGGTTTTGAGTTTGACCATCTCGTGTCCGATGTTTGCGATCCCGAGTCTGAACGTGGGGTTCAAGGGTTCTGCCCTCAAGATCCTGGATTGGGGCGCTTGAATCTCAAGTCTTAGGATAGCGAAACATGGAATCCAGTTCGGACATTAGAGTCCCAAGTCTGGTCTACATGCACTGTTATGGCGATGGTCAAGATCAAGTCAAATTAAGGAAAAGGAATTGCACTCTTAAGAAGTGTAAATCATTTTTTTGGAATTTAAGAATAGAGTTTGGTTGATCGTGAAAATGTGATATCTAGTCAATAGCACATGCTTTTGTGCCAAACTTGTTATTTCCACATAGTCACCTATATACATTCGATTTTCCAAGAGGTGTGACGTGTCTTATCGAGTAAGATGTGAAATAATTGTTCCTAAAAATTCCATGAGTGGATTTGTCCAATGAAACAACCTCTCTTGTGTCTGATTGGCCAAAGACATTTTCAAAATTAACATACAGTGAAATAAGGTAAGAATAGGATAAAAAGTATTATATGATGTGCATTCTTAGGTTAAAACAAGATAATAGTATTGTATATGGATACATTTATCATATAGGGTAAAAATGCATCTTTAACAATTCAAACTTTTAAAACGAGATTTTTTTTTTTTTTATGGATATTCTCGACCTACTTTAACTCACTTCACATGTCTCGTGAGATTAGATAAGTCCCATAAAGTGAGATTACTTAGTAAGTTTCCTATAACGATGCCCTTACTATAGAGGGACTCGCTTTACTTTCCGAGTTGAATCTGCCTTTTCCATCTTTCTTTGTCCTTGATGGTAAGCGAACTTGATTAAATGTAAGGTACCGATTATAAATTTTTTAGACTTGAATAGAAGTAAAATTAAGGGTAAATTAGTGGTTTCTTGTGCTTTTGCTCGAAAATTAAAACCCCCTCTATTTTCTTTTGTTAAAAGCATCGATTTAGTTTTAAAAATATTTCACATTAAACTTTTCGTTATACATTTTCTTTTGCTGGTTGATATTTGCTAATGTGGACCGTCCAAACGCCGAGGTGGACCGAAGAGACGTTGACATGGACAGTCCCTCTATTAAAATGATTGCACGTTGGATGGGAAGACAAATATGAAAGTAAAGGAATTTTTTTTTTTTGGTCGGAAAGTAGAGGAATTGAAAACGTTCGAAAATGTTTAAAACAAAGTGATCTAGGTTGCTCCAAACAGAAGAAAAAAGGAAAAAAACAGTTAGGGTTTTCAAATTGGTACAACTCCAATTAGGTGAAAATTCCAACCGAAATTGATGGCATTTTCTTCTTCAAACATTAGATTTTTTTTTTTTTCAAATTCAAACGTTAGATTGAGTTCTGATCGTCTTCTCCTTCAACAAGACCTATTAGTTGTGGTGGCCATGGCCACAAGCTCAAGCTCGAGCGGCTTGGGGAACGTTTGAAATCCATTTTGTTCTAGAATTTTGATTCTGACAAGAATTAATTCTAGAAGAGAATGCGAAATTATATTTACCAAATGCACCTTCATTCTACTTTTACTTTTGGCAAGTTTACCAAATAGCACTCGGGGATCGGCGACAGACCAAGATTGGTGATCGCCCACCGTCCGGCCACTGACGATTGACCACTGGCGACTGATGATAGCGGCGGTTGGCAACTAAGGATCGGTGATCGACAACCGACGGCGGTCAGCGATTGCCCACCACTCGGCCATTGACGATCGACCACCAACGATCGGTGGCAGCATGTCGGCAATTGGTGGTAGTGGCAGCCTACGAGCGTGAGAAGGGAAATGAGAAGTGAAAATAGAAAAGAATCACTTCTAGCAAGAATTGATTTAGCCATAGAGAATCACTTTTTTATCAAACATAATTCTCATTCAAAAATAGAAAACTGTTCTAGAAGTCATTCTTTACTAAATGCATTTCTACTCAAAAATTACTTTTGGAGCAAAATTTAAATTTTTTTAAGGTTATCAAATGCACCCTGGTAGCCATGGATGCGAAGCTTGAGCTCGAGCAAATATGGATGTGGTGAGCTCAAGCTTTTCATGGCTATGGATGCAAGTAGGCTCGAGCTTGAGTTGCTTATCACCATGGATGTCATGAGACTCGAGTTTGGGTGGCTTAAGGCCATGAATGTCATGAGCTTGAGTTATAGTAGTTGTTGAGTTATAGTAGTTGTGGTTGTTGTAGGAGAGAGAGATATTTTGACAAGTAAGATGTATTTTTTTTAATATATATATATGTCAGTATTGATAAATTTTTTATGGTGTCAAATCAATATCGGATTGATTTAAGAACGAATGATGATACTTTAAAAATGTAGAGTGACTTTTTTAAATAAATAAATATAGATATGGTTTTAATTCTCAAGCAAAAGTACAGAAACTATCATGACATTTATGTTAAAATTGAAATGGCCTGCATCAATAACTTGTGACTCTAACCAATACACTTGCTTGGACACATGCAATACATTTTTAAGTGTAATCCTAAGCCATGCTGATTGTAATTTGGACGAAACTCTTCATATATATTGTCTTATATATATAGAACTTGCTATAGATGTAAAAATAGTGCGAATTGCTTTTTATATTTCAACATTTTTAAATTAATCTTATGATTATGACATCTCACATCCCTAATTAATGAGTAAGATACTAAACTCAATTTGGACCGTCAAATATGATGAAATTTACATGAGACCTACCAACTGTAACGGTCCAGATCCTATTTATTACATCCATAAAAAATTTCTCCCAATTAACCAGCAAGGTCACGTGCCCAGCCATTTGTCAACTCTACAAGAAACGAGGAGAGACCTTGGGTCTTTATTATGCAAAAGTCAAGTAGGAGGACGAAATTGAAAAGGAGGCAGGAACTAAAGTGGAAAATGTAATTGTCCCAAAGTTTGGTACCTAATGTATAAATAAGCAAAAACAGCGAAAACGGGAACCAAGCCTTATCCTTCAATCCATTTTCACGCTCAGAGACTTCGCTCGAAGCTCCTTCCAAAAACCCCGAGCATTGCTCTACGCAAAGCCAAACAATCTCGCGGAGAACGAAGATGTTGAGTCTCTCCGTCGCCTCGCCGGCCGTCGCCGTCTTCTCCGCGAAAAATTCTCTCTCCACGACACCGAGGTCGTCGTCGTCCTTCAACGGCATTCGAATTCAACACAAGTGCCCTCCTCTGGGTGTCCCTCTGGCGACGTCGGCGTCGTCGTCCTCTCGGAGCCAAGCTCCGAGTGTCGTGATGATGGCGAAGAGAGAAGAGGAGTTGAAGGAGATAAGGGTCAAGACCATCGAGGAAATCAACGACGAGGTCGTCGACTTGAAGGGAGAGCTCTTGATGCTCAGGTTGCAGAAATCGGCCCGGAACGAGTTCAAGTCCAGCGAGTTTCGCCGCATGCGCAAGAGGGTACTCTCGCTTTGGCCAAATTTTCTTTCATCTGCTGTTCTTTGAAAATAATTTTGCGTTGCTGAGATTATCCTCACTCTGATTCGCTGTATTGAAGTCACTCTGCTTGGTGAAGTTTCGTTCTTTTATCTTGCAATGTTGTAGCTATGCAGTTTTTTTTTTTTTTGGTTGTATGGAAATGGTACGTGTGAGAATTTGTTGGTAGGGAAGAGCACGCCATTTCCATGGCAAAGTGCGGCATAATTTCAATGAGATTTTGAATTAATAGGGTAGAGGACTTAATGGGCCTGTTCTTTTTGTGCTTTTGGAATGTTTTGCTAGAATAGGACTGTGTGCTTAGTTGTTTTTGCTAGATTAGCAAGCTAAATCGACAAGTTACCAAGTTAAAGTTGCTGGTTTCTTGACAAACACAAAACTTCTGTGAAAGAAGACTGTCTGTTTACTGTGTTGAGTCCATGCGCAGGATTTTGTCTTCTAATATAAGCAGAGAGGGTCTTGGAGTCCTGGTTTTGACAACATGAGTTGCTGAAGGGATTGAAGAGCCTTTTGTTTCCCTTCTTTGCTAGAAAACAAGAGACTGAGACCTTGCATTGATGATTAGCTGAGTATTATCTCGAACTTCAAACCTGAGTAATGGTTTGGACTAGCGAGTCGTTGTAGCTCATTTTTTCAGATTGAGCATTTGGACAAGGTGGGATTATGATAGATGATGATCACGCGAAAGTTACTTTGTTGACCATGGCTGGCATTTCTGAGGCCATCTTAGATGGGATTTAAGTTGATTGGAAGAGGATGAATAGCCTAGATTAGTTGGTGTTCCTTCTCTTAAGTCCTCTAGGAAGCCTTTCTTTTTCAAACTTTTGTGTTTGGGGGGGAATGAAGGGATTTCTGCTAGCATGCTTTAAGCATATTCTGACTTATGTTTGATGCTCATAAAGACATTCACATATAGTTAACCATATTTGTTTGGCCCTTCTTTAAGTAAAGTAAATAAAAATTCTGTTTTGGTACTTTTATCACTTTGCTTATGAGATATTTTCTGACTCACTTGAATTACTTCAGTTTGCTTAATGAATTTCAGTCTTCTATTATCGCATTATGCAGCTGTGTGGGTAATTTGTGGCAGAAGATTTGTGCATCATATTATATTGAAAAACCAAATGGACTGGCATATTGGTAAATGCAATTTATTCAAGTGTATCCATGGTGAGAATGTAAATGTAAGAAGTGAATCATTTCTTGTAGAGTCTGGTGTAATTTGAAATGGATTTGACATCTCCCCCAGAACACAATGAGATTTATGCTTTTGATAATAAATGCTTTTCATCGTATTTTGTGGTGAAAGGCTTGGACTTATGTGATGGATCGGATTAATTGCGTATTATGTGGAACAGAGGCTTTCCCTCTTGAGTGAGAAAGGAATTAGTCAGCTTCACTTTCCTTTTAACATTTAGATGCTGAATCAGCTTCTCTTTTTCAAGTTATTATGCTTGACTAGTAAAAAGGCCCTTTCAACTCAAGATGGATCCAAACTGAAAAATTGTTTTTTAACTTTGGTACCTAGAAGTCTTCCTTTTTCTCCCTCTTTGAATCTTTTGTGAATCGCTTCTTGATGTGTCTTCATATACATTTTTCAAGATAGTCATGGCAATTCCATCTGTTGTAGCAGAAGAGCAATCCTGGACTGTTGGGAATTCATTTCCAATTTCATCTTATTAAGGGTGCTTCTTTCTTCACTATCCCCAAGAGCAAATTGACTGTGGATCTTAGCAGCATTCCTTATTCTTCTGACCTGTTCTTCATTGCCATCTTCTTAAATAGCAATCATTACGGTTATACTTTAATAATTGAAGATGTCATGTAATTTGGAGCTTTGAGTTTAAATAAAATACAAAATAGAATTAGCTGTA
Source organism: Metrosideros polymorpha var. glaberrima (assembly GCA_001662345.2). NCBI lineage: Eukaryota > Viridiplantae > Streptophyta > Magnoliopsida > Myrtales > Myrtaceae > Metrosideros > Metrosideros polymorpha. The sequence continues at coordinate 3,445,621 of BCNH02000009.1, forward strand.
AGTGATTTCTTCATCCAAGGGCTTGGTGTGTGCAAAATCAGTTGATGTACCAGAGCATTTATTCATGCTTTGAAGAACAATAGGTTTCAACCCTTGTTTTGGTGACTGCATCAGTAAGCATGAATATGGAATGTCTAGTGAAATGGTAAAGTGGGCTATAGAAGCATTTCTTGTTAATGGTTGAGGATATTCGATGGTATAAAGACATTATAATCATAAAAACTAAAAAGTATCAATTAGATCGATCAAGTACAATAGATCCAATAGAACCATTTATGTATTTCTCTCCTGTCAGCCACTGGAAACGCCACTTTGCATTGGTTGTTAAAATAGATTTGTAAGCCAGGAGGGATAAAAAGAGAGGTTTATATTGGCAATGCAGGAGGTGATGTTTATGTTTACTTAAGAATTACTTAATGACGTGATAGTTTCGACTATGGAAAACCTTTTACTAAATCTATTTTAGAAGGACTTTCTCCTCCCCCTTCTGCGCCACCTAGGGAAGAGGGCATATATGCTGCAGAACTAAAGGTTTGTTCTTGTGTAAAGTACTTTTAATTGTGCTTAAACACACCTACAATGGAACCCGGGACTTGCCCAATATAGCTAATCGGAGGACCGAGAAGTCACTCAAGTTCGAAGCTGGAGGTTTGTGCTCAGTCTCAAAATCTTGTTTAGCACATTGGAACCAGTGACACCACCTTAGGGAGCTTTTTTGGCTGGCCATGCTTGGCCGACATCCTTATCCCACCCACTGCCCTTCATCTATCTGCTTTAGTCGAGCAGTCACGTGCCTCCTTAATTCCACCAAGGCTTCTCCTACTCAATTTGCTGAGTCCAGTTCCTGCAGATTGAGTTTTTGCAGCTCTTTCTGTGCCCACTCCTGCAGACCAATCTCAATCCTAAATACATTGTCTTTGCCATGTTCCTGATCTCCAGCACCAATTAGCGCAATTGCCTAACAGGCAAACACTACCCTTGTTACTGCTCACTTCCTTACTGTTCAAAGCATCAATAAAGAAATGTAATAATAAAAGTTATCTCCTCAACTGAAAGCAGCTCTTCCATTCATCTCATTAGCGAGAAAACCTCTTCCTCCAAAGGAGACAGATGCCTTATCATCCCTTATACCCTATATTTACCTGAGAATTAGGGCTGTCTTCAATGTCAGCCGGTAGAGTGATAGAAATACCTTACGAGGGTAATTTCCACTATTAATGGAAAATCAATTGACTTCTGACTGCACTCTACGCTCTAGCTTTCTTTAATTTCCATTGGATTGCTTTTGATCCTTCCTGCTTTCAGTGAATTTTTCTTGTGATTTAGATCAGAAGATTTAGAAACGGATGCACAGTTAAGTGGTTCTCTACATTTATTTTTGTGTATATGGTTGTAATTTGCCTCAACTGTTCTCTGCCAATTCAATCATCAATATCAGAGAGAGCATACAGTTTCAAACCCTTGTCTCGTTTAACTTGCATATGCAACTTTTGAGATTCAATAAATTGAACAGCAAACATCTCTTACTGAATATCCTTAGCTAGTATAAATGGGGACCATGATCCAGTTATATGCCTGCATATATTGCAAACAACCCAAGTCTTTAGAGTCACTAGGTTACACAAAATGGCCTTTGGATGAATGGAAATTTAGGGTACCTTTCATCGTCCTGCCAGTATAGAGACATTGCCCTATGTCCTGATTCCATGGTTCAGGGACTTGCTGCTCAAATCCTTGACATAACCTGCCTTTGCCTATCATATCATGTTTCTCACTCTTTCACATGTTGAAATCAAGCCTTCTCCTCCCATGTTATACATTCTCTGATTGTCCAAACCATTAATCGGACCTGAAGATTTGGAAAATGCTGAGAACTACTAATCTCTTTTTTTGACTTTAGAGGAAGATTTTTAGAATGGGAGCAACCTGGTATAAGTCATCATCCTGGCACAGCAATTTTTTTTTTCATTCACATAAGAACTGCTAATTGGGTTCCCTAATCTCTGTGCATGGCCTCCTCGGAGGTAGTTAAGCTGCCTTTAATGCACTAGGTGTGGCCTGTTTGTGCGTGATGTCTAATGACATGTTTCTTTTTGCTTTTATATTATGTCCTACCTCAGACAGTGATAGATATAAGTTCTTACATCTTGTCCTCTTTACATGTTCCATATACCTTGTACAATTTGATTCTAAAACTTCATCTGGGTTCAATTTTTGATGTAAAACTTCCCCAAGCAGACACATACACGCATGAAAATGACATTTGTGGTTGCCGAACAGTTATATTTCACTTTGTTCTTCCAGAACCAAGTTTAAATTACTATAGAAAACTACAACTTGGGCTTTAGATTTTAATATTCTGATGACGATTATCTTGTAAATGGTAGATCGCTCGGTTGTTAACCGTGAAACGAGAAAGAGAAATCGAGGAAGGAATTAAGAAGAGGTTATCAAGAAAGCTTGACCGTCAATGGAAAAGAAGCATTGTTGTCAGACCACCTCCGTCTCTAAAGAAGTTGCAGGAGGAAGAGGCAGCTGCAGAAGCAGAGAAGTCTGCTTGAGCCAATCTTAGTTTTTGTTACATCGATGTATGAATTTGTGTTCAAGAGAAGGTTATTCATTCGATGCTTAATTTCTTATTCTGAGTAATTTTGCCCACAAATTGTCTTTGTACATGCAGGTTATTTCTAAAATCTACATGTGATTTTCCCTTTCAGGGTAAAACATGACTCATCGGCGTCGCAGAACTTAAAATGTGTATAACAACGTTGACATTCCCATGTTGACTTGTGATGTCTTAGGATCAGAGGAATGACTTGATATGTTGATCAACATGCTTGCATTTTGCTATAATGTCAGTCTAAGTGGGCTTCTAAAGGTTTGCTCTGCTGATGTGGGAAAGTTTTGTTCATCTGCCTGCCTCTCACGGAGCACTATCGGACCTTATGACCTAAGTACGTTATATTTCCCTCGCATTGTCACATCAGCTTCTTATGGAGTCCATGTTTTCCTCATTTTCTTGGTATATCCTTTATCAGGTTGTATCTTGTGGAAACATTCATGCAAGAGAGAGGAGTTTGATGCTATGAGTATACTGATTTACTGGTCATCCATGATGCATTGCCTAGTTGGAATAGCATGTTCTCTTCTTCATTACGAGTTCAATATAGTTCGTAAAATTTGCACTGGTTTACCTAGATAATAGTCCGGTTTCTTGTTTTTCCTATGTAAGGAGGATATTTCTTTGAGTGATCTCTTTAGCATGAATTCTATTTGGTATATGTTCAAAAGACGACTCAAAACCAACCGATGATTGATGGACTCTTTTACCTTCCATAGGAAAACCAGTTCCTAAATAAATTAGAATGGGTTGACTGTTGACAATGGCTCTGACTATGCTGTCTTAGTGTCGTGCTTGGTGGGTGAGAAATCTTGCCAACTTCACCATGATTTGATCTTCAACCACCTTAATATACTCTAAAAACTAAGGTAGGTGCCCTTAATTAGTTGCCTGATTGTGGCTTTTTTAGGATGATAAAATCAAAGATGCTGTTCATCTGATGAGTGATCTGTTGTTATGTGAAGGCATGTTCCGCTTTCAACCTTCATAGCAGGCATGTGCTGTATGAATTCATTCGTGATTTGATCCCGAAAGGAGGTCTCCAGCTCATAGAACAATGATCAAACTTTTTTTTTTTTTATTGTAATGAGCTGCAATGTTGAACTTCTTAAGCCTATGTCTCATTCAATCTCATTTGGCATGTGGGGACAGGATGGCTCACACACCCTTGTCAATTGTAAATCGATCAACCAGTTAGCCGGGTAGTCTGAGCCATGTTTGATAGGGTTTAGTGTCGAGACTTCCGTAGGTGCGCTATATGTGGAAATAACTTGAGATTAGTGGTATAGCATCATGAAAGACCTATCTTTTCCTTAATCTTTCTTCTCTAGTGAGCTTCGCAAATCCAACTATTGTATGTGGGTATGATACAAGACCTTATTGGATTAGTAATGTTCTTGTTTCACTATGCATATCTCTATTCTTCTGTTGAATCATTTGACATAGAAGTTGACCAAAGATCCTTAAGACTGCTCAATACTCATGGAAGCATCTTTCCCCTGAGCAATCACAGTCGATCAGGCGTCCCATCTGTCAACTAGCATTTGAAGCTCTTTCCCGATTGGTCGATTCTCCTTTCATACAAGCTCTTCTAGATCAATTAGAAAACCTAACGCTAACCTTCGATGAAGACTGATACTTGCATATTTCCCGGTTATGGTGTCAGTCGTTATGATATCGATTGAATTGCCTTAATCATATGATTAGTTGAGATACAACAACTTTTTCAGCATTATTGAGGGCTAATGTCTCCATATAAAAAGGTGTGTTGCCATAAAGGTACACACAAGGACTAGCTAAGATAATCACACAACTAGCGAACTGCAACATGCACGTGGGAGTTGGACTAATTGCCTGCTTGGGGTGGTGGGGTTAGCAAGTGGGAAAGAGGGATCTCTTCATAGTAAAGCTTGCTCCCTTACTTGGTCAATCGTGGGATTCTGGTTTCAAGATTAGTTATGGATTATATTTAATCGGTGATGGATCTCCTTTTGTCAGTCCCTCACCAACTAACACCATGTGAAGCAGAGGCCCGGTGCTGTTGATTTTCTTGAGGTTATCTTGGTCCACGTGGGCCGGTTTCTTTCAACAGAGGGAAAGACTGAATCGGCTGGCGATTCTGTGCTCTTCTGTCCCCATGTGAATTCCCTACTTTCTTGGGTTCTCCTCTCTTTTTATGTGGGCTCTCAACTGAGATTGGAAGAGCAACAAGGCTCTCTCTCTCTCTCTCTCTCTCTCTCTCTCTCTCTCTCTCTCAGGTTTTATGTTTCACAATCTGCAGCATGTTGCATCCAACCGTAGTTACACCTCCATTAGCATAGCCAAAAGGTACGCATTGTTCCCTCCTCCATTCTCGATGAATTATAATCTTCCACATTGCTCTCTCTCTCTCTCTCTCTCTCTCTCTCTCTCTCTCTGGCAAGTTATAGCATCATTGCTTTGACGGAGCAAGACTCGGAACATTTTCTTGTGGTTGATTTACCTATGTATGAAAAAGTTGCATAGTTCTCGGATCTCTCAGATGTCATACATTTTGGAACTTCCATATGAAGTTTTCTCCGATTACGTTGTGTTAACATATAGCGTCGACAACACAAGAAAAATCTTACATGACAGTGTCTGAGCGATGAATGCATTTAAGATAGACAATAGAGACAAATCACATTCACATGGCTCCTCGTGCTCGATGAGTAATTCTCAAGTGTCAAGTTAACTTTTACAGTCTCGAGCACAGTTTGGCTATACTACATTCACATTGACCCAAGACAAACTAGACACTTCATCTGCTCCATGTGTGATTCTTTTGAGAGACTTGATTTGAATCCATGCTTAGAAATGTCGAGCGAAAACCATGTTAATTTCCTTTGTGCAACTTTCTATATGGAGTTCCTAATGTCGCTCCGAGAACCACCTAGAGAGAATACACCGACCGTAGTTAGCTAAGCACTGTGTTACTTGATCATCCACCAATCGGTTAGGAACCCTAGTACTATAAAGATTGGATGTGCACTAATGCCCCCAATCTAGCCGTATGCGAACATCAACTATCACTTGAATAACTTCAGAAACTTCAGCTGATTGAGAAAAAGGCCAAATCGAGCACTAGTCCTTGAGGGTGAGCAGTTCGGGCCATTTAAAAAAAAAAAAGGGGAACAGGCCTTGACTAGTTTGGGTACCGACTTTTAACTTCTTCTTTTTTCTATTTTTGCTTTTACTTTGTTTAAGAGAAAGAAAAATATGTTGGAGATAGGTTTTTGATTTGGAAATTCTAAAATATTCATCAATGCCTTAATCGCTTTATTTTGGCAAAATAATAGTTGTGTCATTTAAAGTTAGGCTCGGCTATTGGGTCGATTCTAGAATCGGTTTGTTCGGTTCCAAGTCAGTTCCTAAGGGACTCGACTTCAATAGTATAGGTTCGAAGTTCTTGATCTGAAATCTATTTATTTTGAAACTAATCACTCCTACTAGTCTTCAAGAAAATTTCTCTAATTAAGGCCCCAAAGGATGTCAATTAAAGCACGAAATCAGGTGGGAAATCCTGTATATAAAAAGAAGGGCAGGGCGACAGAGTTTTAGACCCAAATCGACTCTCCGATGCCAAGTTAGCCGAGATTGTGATAATAACGAAGGAGAAGCTTAAAAGACATGGTCTTTAGACAAAACCTAAGAGGGGTGTATAAGCCACTAAAAAGAAGGCAAATAAAACAAGTGCAATCCTTACATGTCTATATGTGGGCTTGGGCTTGTTTTGGGTTAGTTTTCAAGATGAAACTCTCTCTGCTTTGTAGGCCTGAATACGTGGCCCTAAAGCTTTTTTGCTTTTGTTGAATCCAGTCTACCTGGACCTATGGTAGGCCACATTTCGATATTGATGGTTTTGATTGGATTTTTTTAAAAAATAAAAAAGGCCCTTTAATTCTCTTAAGTTTTAGGAAAATTACAGTTTAATTTTTTTTTTTCTCTCGCTTTCCTTAGTGACCGAACCTGAGACCCAGACCTACATGGATTGAACCCCCGATACATTGTGGAATCTCTGGCTCGGACTCATAACCGTTGATTTTGTGGGACTAGGCAAGAATTTGCCCAATACTAATGCCACAAGGCCAGACCAAAAAGAAAAGGTGCACTAGGGAGAGCCGAAAACCGGGAACTATATGATTCTCCCTTCAAGTATCACCCTACCAAATCACATCCATGATTAAGGAGGAAGTGAAATTGATTGTATCTCCACAAAAGTTATTAGTATTTAAATTACAGTTCTTAGATATATGTTTTTATTGAGGTTTGTCTTTAGATTCTTGATTATATATAGGTGCATGATTTGTGGTTGGATTAGCCCCCATTCAATAATTTCGTTTAAACGAAATTTGTCGCTTATCCATAGAAATAGGGCCATGTTGATCGTACATTCCAAGTTGGGCTTTTGGCAGTTACATTTTGAAGGTGTTAAATTCCCGTTGACAAGCATATCACGCAAGATATGCGTGGTCAGCGTGTCTCTGTCACTTTTTTGAAAGTGACAGGATGGTCTTCTCAGCTTTTTTTTTTTTTTTCCCATAGAAATAGATAAGTAACAAAATTGAAAACTAGTCTTTCCATAGAATTTTCCGTGGAATTACTATTTGAATCAAATATAACCTTTACTTTTGAATTTCCTTTTACCTACGACAAAGAAACCATTTTAGGCAACTTAACTTGAACTCATGAAATACCTCACTTACTTACTTCATGGGTCAGGTGATGGACGAGCCAAAACTCATGGTACGTGGAATCAAGCCCGCATCATGCACCTAATTCACATAGCTATTTGAATGAATGACCTGCTAACTCTTCTATTTCATAGTTTTGCATAACCGATTTGCTCCATGCAACCTAATGAAAAAAAAAATCAAATTGACTCCTCCTTTCAAGATCCCACCTTCCTTTGTTTAAGTTCAAATTCCCATTAGACCAAAAGATCTGTTAGCCTCTCAATTTAACTCTCGTTCTTAGTCTACTTCGATCAGATCCATTACCCACTTTTTCCTCGAGCCCCAAAAGCAACAGGCCCATTAATCTCAAACTCTCAAATGTCTTCAGTCCGGTGTTTAAATGAAACTGCTCGTCATGATGTGCATCTCAACCATCAATTCACTTTGAAACCTTTAGAATAATACTAGTAGTTCGACCAAAAAAAGGAGAGAATAATACTGGTAGATAACATATTACATGATCACTACTATAATTATTACAGCTACATGTTCCAACCTTACTCTTGACATTTAGAATACGTATTAGATCACATAGTAGCACAAGTTTTGACGACTAATCGTAGTTTCGTTTCTATCAAAGGGAAAAGGTTTGTGTCCATGAAGAAGGATTTGAAGATAATGGTGTGTGAAGATAAAGAGTAAAAGTGCTCAATTCAATGTTTTCTTGCTAAAATACACTAGGTATGTTGATTTTTTTTGCTCGTTCTAGTAATGGGATTCTACCCAATTGAAACAATCTTCTTATCTACCCGGAGATCTTTTCGATTCCATTAGTTTTGAGGTCTCGGAATATCACAAACCTTTCATTTTCTCTTTCTATAGGAAAGATTGAAGCAAAATAGCTTTAAATTAATGAAAATAAAGGATGACTTTGGTTTACAAGAGACATTGACATTCGAGAAAATGCTAAATATATTAACAAGCCCAATAAAAGCGTTGATACTAATTTATGAAATGACAATTATTAAATTGGGTAATTTTCCTTAGGGTTACGTGGATTAAGTAGAGACGAAACTTCATGGAAACTGCACATATGTGTGTTGTCAAGTCATGTACTAATAATCTGAACGAATATTTAATTTTAAACTTGTGGCATCCTTCACTTAATTTATATTTGGTTACATGATTCGCAAATCTGTCTCCCACAGTCAAAGTAGTTCGGTTGACCAAAGTATGTTCTCATGTTTGTAATATTTTTCAAATAAATACAAACATGTACTAATAATTGAAACTATTGTGCTATAATTATTAAGCAAGTGGTATCATTTAGATAAAGAATAGGTGAAGAACAATCACATCTAAATAAATAAGTGTTGACACAATCTTGATTCAACCTAAGAAATGTTCACAATTCGGGGGATTAGAGTTGAATATGTCCAATGATTTATTAGGGTTTCAATTACATATTCATGGTCATTGTACGTCCTTGAGATATCCGCTAGATGCTTTATGATTGTTGAATACTTAGAACAAATCCATGTCATGATGCCAATTAGTATATCAATTTGAAAGGATAGTCAACCTAACTATAGGATAAGTGCACGAGATATGAAAGATTCATCACAAGATTAAAATACATGTACTTAATAGGTGGAGAAGCCTGCGATAGTTGTGGATTCTTGTGATGATACTATATTGTAAGACCTTGATATATTCTTCCAGGCAGGTTGATCATATTAACCTGCATGATAACAGCAAGACCAAGTTGATGTTTGGACCTTCTAGGATTTGACTAAATATCTGTCACTCGGTCAGTTTATCGATTTTATGGAAACTTTATTATCGAAATTCTCGAGACGCTTATTAAGTATTATTGAACACATGTAAATAAACTTGACTCTCCTTATTCATTCTATTAGTCTTTTAAACGTTTTTCCACCCCAATATTTTTCTGAAATAATGAAGAAAATATTTAAGAAAATTAGATATTTTTCTTAAATGAAAAATTGGAATCATATTGAAGTGAAAATGGCAATTAATTATTCACCTCAGGAATTAACTAAAGGGATTAGAAAAGCTCTATTTTCAAGGGGACACATTATGTTTCATTATTGTTTCTGTCTATTAACCTTTTGAATTTAATGGAAATAAGAAAGACAACAATTACCTATTTGTTTAAATTAATGCTTTCCAAATTTTTGATAATTTTTTTACAATTATGTAATGAGTTGAATACGCAAACAAAAACCTATGCTTCCACATATTAAACCTGTCAAAATGGGGCATAGATCCATTTGTTAATATATTCAACAAAAAAGTTTAGAATGGTAAAGCATAAAACAATATGTATGTTAAATGGATTCACAACTTACTTAGACCCAACCCATCTCTATAACTCTCTCTTCACAGTCTCTCGCCCTTACTTGACCCCGCACTCGCTCACTCTATGCTCTTACCTCAGTTTGGGTATGTGTTTTCTGAAATTTGATTAAATATGGAAGTACTTTAGCGTTATAGGTTGGGTCAGGTATAAGTTGGGTTTGGGCTGAGTATGGATCGTTAGATTTGTATAGCATGGAGATGGGGATCAATTTAGGTTGGACTATTTTCGACCCGACCCACCCATTTGACTGGTCTACCGTAGATGTACGTGATATCGAGTAAGAGATCAGGTTTGTTGGAGTCTCTTTTGTTGACCTTTAATTTGCCTCTCCAATCATAACTAACTTTCACGTTCTAGTCTTGGACAAAATCTCAATATCTTTTGCCTATGTTGGAGACATAAATTTTCATTTAGCCATCTTAATTCTGTAAGATAAATTATGTAGTGATTTCAAATTTTACACAATATGAAGGTGGAGATCTCAACTTTGTTTCCTAACGCTTCCATTTAACCAAATTCACTTCTCCTTTCTTTACACAGATTCCATCCTTCTTTCATTCGAGCCAAAATTACATGTACCTGATTTAGTGAGCCCAATTATACAACTACCCCTACATGAGGTGAGGCCATGTAGGTCTCATCTCATTCAACAGCGAATATGAGCTGAGCTCACATCTGAATCCAGAGTAGACAAATATTTTTCCTATCATTCATTTGTATCGAGATCTAAAATATTTTATAACCCAATGTCATTGCCACCTCTCTCTCTCTCTCTTTGCCCTTCTCCTGTCCAGTCCTCGACTTAGGGGTCGACGATAGCAATTAGCCTCAAGAAGTCCAACCATAGTTGAGATCGACCTCGAATTGGGATCGATTCAAGCCCTAGACCTTGGATCAACCTTTATTTGAGGTCGAATCAACCTGAGCCTCGAATCTTGGCTTATCGTCGCCTCATCCTCATCGACAGTAGTGGCATTAAGGCAGGCACGAGACTGGAAATGGAGGTGGAAGCATGGAGATAGAGAGAGACGAGCAAGGTAAAGAGTGTGGGAGTGACATTAGCAGCTTAGGCAGGAAGGGGGATGACATCAACGAATAAAGGCCGGTAACATGGCTTGCATGAGCGACTGCGGTGTGAGCAATGGTGGCGGCGGATGCTGTGGTTATATAAACTTGGAGGAACAATAGTCACAATACCGCAAAAAATCTTAAAGTGGTACACCTGTGGCATATTTATCTCATATCAATTTTCGTCCCACAAAAAATCCAAATTGCTAGATCTACTCAGCTAATTTTCGTGTCATAAAAATCCTAAACTAGTACACATGTAACATATCTACCCTCCGTTAGTTTCCATCCAATGTCCCCATTAGATTGCTAACACGGTAACACACATGGCAAGCGAATCATCTTACGTGAATCCAATGTGGAAATTCAGCCTGAATGGCTCTTAAAAACAATGTTGTCTTAGAAACTCAAGCTCATTCGACGGATCCCTATCCTGCGGGCAATAGAAGATCTGGAAAGACATGAAACTTTGGCCATCTCGGGGCGAGCATTTAGATTGTTGGCAAAGTATCTCTTCGCAACCTTTGCCATGGAAAATACCAAGTTCAGAGGATAATCGTTTTTCGAGAAAAGAATCTATGTAGCCTTGCAGATGCTCCCTCACCTTATCTCCATAGATCACCCTCTTGATGGCGGCGGAGAACAACTGCTCTTTATTCTTGCCATCATCTTCAGTGGCTTCCTTTCTATCAAGAGCTCAAGCATGTCTCGAAAATCTGCCGAAATTCCTAATTTTACCCTAAGATTTTGGTGATTTGGGAGAGGAGTATATTCAATTTTGTCATAATTTCCAATCTCAGTTCATTTTCTTAGATTTTGGTGATTCGGGAGAGAAAGAAGGAGCAGCTTCAATTTTGCCATAATTCCCAAGCTCACTTTATTTTCTTCAAATCAAACTTCCCCACAACGACTTCGTTGTAAAAAGCCATTTGTGCTGAATTTTCACGTTGGATTCACGTGAGACGAGTCGCTTGCCATGTGTGTTTCCTTATCAGCAATTTAATGGGGTTATTAGACGGAAGTTGACGGCAATAGATTCGTCATGGGTATACAAGTTTGAGAAAGTTTAGTAACACAAAAATTAGATTGGAGTAGACGTGTCTCGGGTGCACTAGTTAGAGATTTTTAGTGGTATCATCCCAAAATTTGGATGATCCCCTTATCACTTAATTTGTCAAAAAGTACAAATTGGGAGCTTAAAATTTTATACGTAGGACTTTGTTAAAACCACATGACAATTTGGGGAATCATCGACACCGATCTAAAAAGCCTATATGGTAAATAAATAGAGTTAGGATTTGACAACGTTACTTAGGAGGCACAAGGAATGGTGCAGAGGCATTTGGTTTGGTGGGGCATGGATTAAAGTTGAGAAGGAGTAGATCACCATTTTTTGCAGGTGGTTAAGCTAGTTGATCTATCAATACATGTCCCAGTTACTGTTAAAAAAAAAAAAAACTGCTGATGAGGATGTCATTCTATTGTTGGTACATCTAGAAGGGAAGGGACAGTATGGTTTTGAATGGGGTGAAGCCTGAGCATTGTTAGGTGTTGATGCATATAAAGACCGCCTTCGCTTACTTTGTGAACCTGTCGTGCATAGAAGGCGAGAGGGAAACAAAATGGGATTGGTGAATTGGTAGTAGGGGAAAGGGGAAGAATACCAAAAAGTCCTAAACCTATTGCATTGGTGCCAATTCAATCATAAACTTTTTAATTGGACCAATTTAGTCCTAATCCTTTTACACTTGTACCAATTGAGTCGATTTAGTCAATTCTGGTCGAAAATCGCTGATGTGGACGCCCGGCGGCCCTACGTGGCGCGGCCGACGCTGCCATGGACATTTCCTGCCACAGGCAAGGGCGGGCGCTCCCATTTTGTTTCCCTCTCCCCTTCTATACCAGCGCAAGTTAGTGCACAATCTTCAATGGTGGTGGAAACTTTGGCAGTGTAAAATGCTGTGCAACTAGCAAAAGAGAAAGCATGGAGCAAGCTCAGCACCGAAATGGACGCATTAATCTTATACCAGGAACTCACCAAGGTGAGGGAAGCCTGAACTGGAACACTGCACCAGTTTTCGAGAGAGCATAAAGCAGCAGACCAGTTCTTATGAAAGGGCTGATTTCTCTCTTGTTTCTAGGAATGTTAACAAGTGTGCCCACTGGATAGCTACTTTTTACAGACAAAATGAGTCCCCATAGACTGGGATCTAGATCCCCATCTTCTCTCAAACCCCCTTAGGTTGTCACGTTATATGGTTTGAACTTCTGAGTTAATAAAATTTCCAACTTTGGATTTGGCCAAGAAAGAAGTTAGGAGGCACAAGCATATGTGAATTAGTGGATTTATATCGAATCTTACCTATCAATATTTGTATTAAATCAATGAGGAAATTTGTAAAGTTTTGACGACCAAAGCCATCTACTTTTCCGGTATGGATAAAAATGTCAATGTAAAGAAAATTTAACATAAATGACGTTATCCACCATTGATTTGAGGATTCTATCTACTCATCCACTCAAATAATGATGTGCAAGGCCGCCCGTGTAAACTTACTTTTTTTTTTTTTGCACTAAGGATGTATGCTATGGTAACTCATATATAACACATGCATTTTGCATAGCTGGGCGTCTGCGTCTGTACATGTTATGTACTTGAAAGGTGGGGTGGCCTACCGCGACATTGTCATGGCTTTGAAGGGCAAACACCATGGGATCCGGAGCTGTACATGCGACTAATAATCCCCTTCAATTAGCCCCCCAAAAAAAGAAAATTACACATAGAATAATCAACTGTCCAAATCACCACCACACCACCTTTCATTGTCTCTTAGCTGTTACTCTGATGTCACCCTCCTATAGAATAGTCAAGACGGGACAAACCAGGCGTAGTAGTTGATCTTAAAAAGAAATGATTTCGAAGAGGACGATTGGTCACGTACATAAAAAAAATAATCTAAGTACGTAGGTTTGGAAGCAAATAGGCATGGAATCACTCAATATAATATCGAGGGCTTGCATGGAATTCAATCTTCACTCATGTTCTTATTCTCTTCTGCGGGCATAACGGTTGAGAAAAACAGTGACCTGCCCTAGAAATGCGAACAAGTATTCACCGGGAAGATTCGTCAGCTACTTTTGAATAATGTTTTCGCTCCTCATGACATCGTTCTTGGTCTCGTCTTAGAAGAAACCTTATTCTAAAATTTAAACTGTTGAAACAAGCCTTCCCTAATTTAGTTCACGACCGTGGGGATTCTCGAGTGATGCCACAAGAGAAAGTGTACCTTTTTCCATATGTTACTTTCATTTGAAACGGTAAAGATACGATGAAATTAGCATTGATTTTCCAGACCCCACTTTTTTCTTTTTTTAATGATTATACTCGTTTTTTTTTAAATTATAATTTTCTATATAGAGGGGCCTTCGATTAGGGTTGTTAGGGCATGAATAGTTGAATAAGGAGAAGTAGGTGGTTGATGGGCGCTTACAAATACGATTCACGTGTAATGGACGTAATACAAGTTTTCTAGTTTGCCTTTTTTTATTTTTTATTTTCTTTTTGTTTATAGTTTCTCTCTATTTGTTTAATCCATCAGCTTAACGATGCTTAGGGCGACTGTCTCTGTCCTTGATGTAGAAAGACAAACTTGCTACTCCATGGAGATGCCAAGATTTGATTTGCCTTTCAGTACTTGCACGTTCAACGCATACAGAAAACCATCGTGGGGTTACTCCTTTTTTATAATTTCTTCTTCACTCAATGATAAATATAAGAAGATTTGTGGGGAAGCTTAATTGGATTGGACTGATGCCCCAATAAGCAGGACCCTTGTTAAAAGGCTACCCATGTTTGGCTTTTCAACGTTGTTACATCATTTAAATGTCGAAGGACGAATTCATATGATGGGCTTGAATTTTCAGAATGGTCGACGGTCGTTTCACAAAACTTCACAGGCATTAAGTATCTTTTTTAGTTAGATTTTTTTTAACGACCGTCACAGAAGTCTACTAAATTAGCCAAAATAGAAGTAACAAGGAGGTAGGGACAAAAGTCGTGCAATAGTCAGCCCTAGTTTGGTTATCGAATTACAAAGAGTGAACAAGAAGAAAACAGCTAAACTATTTGAAAAAGAGGGAAGAAGCGTTTCTCAAGCAACCCACTCACACCCTTCCCTTGATCTCGATCTCGATCTTTCCAAGAGTCAATTCATATTCATCACACACCCAGCATATAATAAGGGTCATATTCAAATAGTAAAGAAACAATCATATTATGTATTGTGTAGGAAGGGTTGGGGAGTTTTTCTTTTTGCATGGGGGAAGGGAAGGGACAAAAACATCGGGTACGTGGCATGGGGAAGCACGCAAAGTCCGAGTTTAGATGTGTGTTGGTTAATTACTTGATGCAGCAAGCAAATCAGTTAAACAATCATTAATTTTTTTGTAATTTGCTAAGAGTTAAGGTGACATCACTTGACCCCCTTGATTATTTTTTGATTGAATCCTTCTACCTTTGATGTGAAAATGTGGTCTATCCGACAAGGAACCTAAGGAGAAGAAGCAAGCTATGGAGCCATCTCTCTCTCTCTCTCTCTCTCTCTCTCTCTCTCTCTCTCGTTTGTAAAATCTTTCAATGAGGATTTCGTAATGAAGCTACATAAGATATTCTTTTAACCCTAACCCTTAACCTAAAGGACGAGAGGAACAATGTAGGGTTGCTTTTGGTTGCAAAATTCATGCCGACAGGAAAAGAAGAACAGGGTGATTAATTATGCAGAAAAGGTGGGGTTTCCAGTTGAGGTTTCTTTGCTAGGTTGACTCTATGGTGGGCCTTTATTGTGATGCTTTCGTTTGGAGTTTAGGTTAGAAAAGAAGAAGCAAGCTTGCTTCCACGAAATTGGCCATGATAATGACAATTAAGTGCACACTAAACGGCTAAAGAAACTTGCGCAAGCGCAATATTATCTTGACTCATTTTATTTAAGTAAGTTGGCCAATTATGCATAAAAACTAGCAGAAAGATATTACATTTTGCACACTAAAATTGGTTTTATCCACCGGAATACATTAGTTTTACACAATTTTAATTTTCCGAAGTACCCTTTTTGTATCTTTTTCGGGAAATGAATATTCGTTAAGTGAGCTCAATCCATATCATACTTATGACATAGTTATATTATAAACATTCCACATGTAATATTGTTGATATTATATGTTCTTAATGAACCAAATAAAACCAAATCAAATTAAGAAGAAAAAGAGAAAAGATTATACATACGCATGTCTCAAAAGCATATTTTGTATCAATTACGATTCTGTCCACTACATCATGCATTTACAGCATGAGTCTATATGATGCTTTGTCTTGGGATATATCAAAAAAATTTACACAGCCATTAAGGATAACTTTGCACAAAGAGAGCTGTTCATACAAGCGACACGATTCGCGTCGTGAAGTATAATTGGAAGAGCTCGGTGTCTTTGTGTGTACTGCCTTTTGGTTGAGCTGCTCTAACGGTGTCCTGTTTTTCAATTCATAATGATCTGGACATTATTGGGAAGAAGGCCCTCGTGCCTTTCATGCAGAAAGAAAGCGGACGTGGTGATAAGTAAACCTAGCTTTCTCTGGTTCTTGATTTCTAGGGTTTGATGTTGGGAAAAGAAGCTTTCTTGATTTTATGGTCCTTGCTCAAATTGCAAGTCAAGAAAACACCCTTAGCTACACAATTATCCACAGAGTTAATGGATGCCACCTTCAACCTGCGCAGGCTCGTGAATTAATTTCTTGCTGATGAATTATCTCTCTCTCTCTCTCTCAACCCTCGCTCTCAAGGCGTCCGTCTTGTTGATTTCCACCGTCTTTTTCCTCTTTGTCCTCAGAAAAATCACACAAACATGAGAGAGAGAGAGAGAGAGAGAGAGAGAGAGAGAGAGAGAGAGAGAGAGATTGCGTTTCAAAGGAGGAAGGGGAGGTCATCAGAGGACTGCTCCGCACCAACTTTTGCCCTAACAATCTCCCTCCATGGTCAAACGAGTCACGTCCTCACGAGTCCCCATCGTTGATTTATCAAAGCAATCTTTTCTTGTCGAGGGGGATGCTCCCCATCTTTATTTAAAAAGTCTTTTCATTACTTGATCTTTGATCATTCACGTATGGTGATCAGATTTTTCAGGGGCTTATTGATTGTAGGGTTTAATGGAGGTAGACTTTCTCAGGCTTTTTGTAGCTCCCAACAAAGAGCAAAAATCAGGATTTTTTGTTTATGATTTTTCTTTCTCTAGAAAACTCGCCTTAGCTAGGTAAACCCTGGATCATAAAATACTGTACTAACCTTATGGACCGGGTAAGACACGAGCTAAAAACCCGGATGGGTGACCTGAATAAGAAATTTTTTGCAATTGTGGCGTGAGAAATTGGATTTGTGTCGTGCGTCTAATGCACACATACAAGTTCGGTTGAAACTGAGCCAACCCTACTTATTATTTTTTACTCTTGTCTACTAAACTAATAGGGGAGAGCACTTGAGTTCTTACAATGGAAGAACAATAGCCTCCGGAAGGTCAGGTAGGAGGGCCGCCGCCGATGAAGTTCGGTTGGGATCGGAACACACGTGGAAAGAGACTCTCCTCTTGTCTACGTTCCCAAAGGAACCACGAGTATAATATTAGGCCATGCAAAAGGAAGACCCTCCATTTTTATAATTAACTAGTGAAGCACAAAAAATTCAAAGGGAAAGAGAAGAAGAAAAACCTAGTGAAGACACCATCGAATTACCATGAATAAAGAACAAATCATCCTTGATCATGTCGAACAAGATAAGACACAATTCCGACCCTTGATTAGAAATAAAGCTTCTAAAGCAGATTTGCCTACGGATAGGCTTCATGAGTGGAAAAATTGCAGTTGACAGAAGCTGCGTTTTGAGCCATGGCCACCAGGAATTTAGAGATCATGTGTCTGCCGAGCATGATGCTGCTAGGAGTAGTTGGAGGGAGATTCTTGAAGATTGGTAAATTCAAAGCTAAATCGCGTAGAGATGAGAGTGCAGAAGCTGATCTGCCTTGCTGCTATCTACCAGCTATGGCATGAAAAGAACAAGTGCATATATGAGTCGAAATATAAAATTTTCATTTGAGCATATTGCTTCTTAATCGCACAAGCAAATTGCATGAACGATAACTTCATTTTCTATTATATTTATCCGCCGTATCCTTTGAAATTTCGGGTCAACTTTTCTTCATTATCAACTTTAAATTAACTGTTCGCAATCTTGTCTATGCATCCACCTAATCAATAGAAAATATTGTCGATAAAATATAATTAGTACTTATAAATTTGTCTAGCATTTTTTTTCATGAAGACGTAAGAATCGTACACATTCATTAGTTTCTGTTGTCGATGCAAAAATGAAATGCGCAGAACATTCTAATAATTTACAAGTTGCAAAGTGAATCAAAAGCTGGACATCGTTTTGATAGAAGGAAGCAGATAATAATATTTAAAAAAATATTACTGTTGTTATTATTATTACTGTTATTGTTATTGTTATTGTTATTGTTAAGAACAACAACAACGTAAGCCTACAAAGTCCATGCAATGAATGACGAAACAAAGGTTTGGGTTGCGTGCATGGCGGGCGCTCCGCCGACCATGGAGGACGTGCCATCTGTTGCGATGTTGACCTTTTAATTTCTTGTCTCTTTCTACGTGGATTATGCATGAAATCCCTCTTTTGCCCTTGCTTCCAAGTAATGCAAATTGGAGTCATACCGAATGAGGTTTTGGAAAATATTTTCCTAAAAATAGTTGCTTAAATTTCTTATAAAAATGAATAGATGAAAATTACTTTCATCAAGAGAGTGCGTTTGTTTCGTAGAAAATGAATGATTTGAAAAATATTTTCCTAAAAATAATCGCTTATATCGATTACAAAAATGAATAGATGAAATACATTTTCATCGTGTATGAAAATATTCAGACATAAACTATTGTCAATGATAAATTTTTTTTATATTGATTAATTATTTCAAGCGATATAAGTGATTATTTTAGAAATTCGCTTTTCAAATCATTAATTTTTCGCATAATAAACGAAGCATTAAAGTTAATCGAAGTGAGAAATGGGGTTCAAATATAGATGCGACGCACATATTTCAGGAAGATGCTTTACCATACGATTAACCTCTCAGGGTTCAGAGTGTTTTCAGGCTAAGATTGGATTAAAGTCCTAAAACATATTGTGTTATTCTTTTTTAATTAAAAAAATGTATCATGTTAATCGATGTAAAACTTAAATTGACATAATTACACCTCATTTAGACATTTGAAGGTATCATAATCCAAGGATGTCCTTTGATTTCTGTATTCTAGGGTTTTTTCATGTATATTCTAACTATCTGACAAATTCGACAATTTGGGCCATAGTTTTCTTTAGCCATGGTTAGAGAAAACTCCCTTCGATTAGTTTTCTGTAGATCGTAAACATGGACATTTACTTTTGGTCAATATGTTTGTATTTGGGTAATGATTTACGTTTTTAACACACCAATCAGAATCCTCATTGAAAGAAGTTTTAAAATTGAATCGGGTTTATTACTTTTTATGCCTTGCAACCGGTTCGATTGAATCATCTTAGGAATATCCGCTCGTGCATAAAGCATGAATAGTCACATAATGACGCTAATCATTGTGAGAGAAATTAACTATTGACAAAATAATGAGAATTAAGTAGTCATTCGATCTTGGCATTTGTGAAGTTTCGCATTGTTATTGTCATAATCTTTTCGGTAGGTATGGGCTGAGATAAGCTCCAAACGTGTATCCTATATAATATAGCAATAGGAAGCTAGGATCTTGATATTACATTATCTGTTTTCCATTCCAAAATTTCATTGATTACCCTCATTAGTTATTCAATAAATCCTCAGAGGATCATAATTGCCATGTCAATTGCTCACGCTTCTTTGATTCATTATCAATCAAAGGGCAACAAAATTTTGATCTTGTCATCTCATGACAAAGATATGATCGAGATCGTATGACTTAAGTACACATGAGGGAAAGATGTTAGTAAGTTCAAAGCTTTTGAAATGATTCGGATAAACATACAAATTGTGCATGATTTCTTTCTTAGAGCATCGAGGCCCATTGACAGGCGCTTTATATTTTATTACTCGGATATTATGGCACTCTATTGATTTGAATTATTATAACAAATGGGTCCCATCAAATTTAGAATGGGATCAATTATGATCAACGGTACAGATGGACTTAGTCCCAGATGAATAGACTAAGCTCATAAGATAATTGCATGATAAGCCTCTAAGCAGCGAATGAGGGGAGGCCACGTGGCAACATCTTCTACTTTGCTGCTCAAGGGGAGGGGACACTGCCAACTGGTTAGGCCTATATAAATAGGGAAGCTGCAGTTATGGTTGGATTGCAGGGAGGCAGATCCCCCAATCATAGAGAAAGAGAAAGAGAGATAAAGAGAGAAACGCAAAATCCATTAGAAAAGAGGAAAACGAAACAGAGTATAGTGGTAATGGGGAGGTCTCCTTGCTGTGATGAGAGCGGACTGAAGAAAGGTCCATGGACTCCTGAGGAAGATCAGAAGCTCATCAAGCACATCCAGAAGCATGGCCATGGCAGCTGGAGAGCTCTCCCCAAGCTTGCCGGTACTCTCTCTCTCTCTCTCTCTCTCTCTCAATGGAAGGTTGGTTCCGAAAGCTACAAGAAAGTATTCTCTATATTGGTTGCACATCACTTGTCAGTAGAGCGATCATCCGGATACTTTCTTGGAAGTTTGAATAAGAGAATGGATGAGTCTCTATTAGTCTATCTTTTTCAATTTTGTGAAGTTTCAGGCCATCACAATTCATATATATTGATGGGTCATTGGTTTATACTTTTCTTGGCAGGTCTCAACAGGTGTGGGAAGAGTTGCAGACTGAGATGGACCAACTATCTGAGGCCTGACATCAAGAGAGGCAAATTTTCCCCTGAAGAAGAGCAAACCATCCTCAATCTCCACTCTATTCTTGGCAACAAGTAATAATCCACTATTTTCTTTTGTTCTTTCTCCTGTATCATTTTATGGTTCAATTCGGATAAATTCCTAATTCTGTTTCTTTCTTCAACTTGAGAAGGTGGTCAGCTATTGCAAGTCACCTACCAGGTCGGACGGATAACGAAATAAAGAACTTCTGGAACACCCATCTCAAAAAGAAACTGATCCAGATGGGGTTCGACCCGATGACCCACCGGCCTCGAACTGACATATTCTCGAGCCTCCCTCACCTCCTTGCCCTGGTCAACTTGAAGGAGCTCATCGACCACCACTCGATTGAGGAGCAGGCGAGGCTCCAGGCCGACGCCGTCGCCAAGTTCCAATACCTCCAGTACCTTCTTCAGACACCCACACCACCGGTCTCTCTCACTCCCACCACCTCAAACAATGTCTTCACTGATGATGTGGAGACCATGAAGCTCTTGAATGCTCTTGCCTCAATCAAGGAGAACCAAATGATGACCTCATCATCATCACCATCGCCTTCACAGTTAGAAGCAACCACTCAGTCACTGTTTGGGAATGCCCCAATTAGTCCTGTCCATGATAGTTACCCTTTTTCCCACTTGCCTGAGCTACAAAACCCATGCAGCTTCCAGACAAACTTGAGCAAGGATCATAATAACAACAGTAGCAATAACACTATGGTCCAAGCTAGCGAGTTCACAATTTTCAGCCAAGGAGAGAACTCACCAAATTCTCCTTGGTTTCCTTCTTCTTCAACGCCGTCTCCTCCCACTGAGACATCTTTCATCAACACTTTCAATGGCGACGGCGGGGCTGTCCCACCCATCTGGCTGGACCACCTCCTCGACGATTTCAATTTTTCGTGAGATTGCTTAGTTAGCTATTCAGATACATGTCGTGTGTTTGTATGATAAATGTCTTAGTACAGTGTTTCACATCCTGATGGAGTATACTACAGCGTATATTGCTAAGAAAAAACACGTTTCCACGAGCTGTTATGGAACAACGCGAATTGACGGTGACCGTTTGAATGTTCATCAAAAGGAGGGAGCGATATCGGATCAGAGAGGCTAATTAGTCCTTGACGTTTTGCATGTAGTTGTAATGTGTTTTATGCCATCTTGACATAGGGTAATGAAATTATCCTTCGTATGCGGCGTTTGTTGATCTCGAATTGCTGGACGGACCAACTAATTTCAAGATTATCATGAAACCAAGGTGAGAACATCAATTGTAAACATGAAATATATACGATATCACTTGGTGCCTATTCTCATTCTTCATTGGATCACAAATAATTGTGATATCTATATTCCCATATTAGAACCACACACAAATGTGATAAATAGGACAGATTGTGACCCACGCTACGTGTAGGTTGCATCTCGATAGATAAGAGAAGATTAGAAGAATCCAAGAAGAAGATGAATCCATTGCATGTGTTCACACATAGGAAACCGGATTTTCCTTTCACATCTTCTTCACTTTTCCAAAATTTTGGCCTATTTTACGTGGAATTATTATTATCACTAATTAAGCTTTTATTATCAAGGTTCCACCGAATCTTCCACCTGCAACATATCTAACCACTCTGTTTCTCTGGAGGAAGTGTGTGTGTGCGCGACTCCTCCCAAAACTCCATTTTCATGTGATAGTGATCTTTACTTGACATCGCCATTTTAGCAGAGAGAACAATAATCTTTCTTTGTGTTCTAGACTTATAGAGCGCTAAAAACTCAGAGAGAGAGAGAGAGAGAGAGAGAGTTGACCAATTAATAGATGTCAAAAGCAATGACGCAGAAAGGATTCTCAAATTTCTCAATGATAAGAGGGACCCCATAAGTAGGTAGGAATCAAGAAAGGGTGACAAGATTTTCTGAACAGCTCAATGACATTGGTCATCTTCCTACCACATTTGTTTTTTAGTCCTGCTTCAAATCGAAGAAAAAATACTTTTGATTTCTTTTATCTAATTGATCACATCCAAAGTCGAAAATTTGTCCGGTGTTGGTAAATATATACAGATTGTAGGCAAGAACTTAGGAAGAAAATGTGGTATCATTTATTTCCTCGAAAAATCATGGTTGACCCCAAAATAAATGGTGTAGAATAACACAAAACTTTGTATTTCAGTCTGTGTAATTTCTTAACATCTGTATAACGTTGTAAAGGTTATATTTAAAACATTACATAGTGATTGACCAAATCTATCAAGGAGTGACACAAAACATGAATACGTCAAAGCATTTTTCTTCAAGTACAAAATTAAAGTTCATTCTTCATCAACATTACATAGGGACCAATCTATGCCTAAACGGAAGACCCTCTTAACCCTAAGAAATTATGTCAATTAAGTGGGATTAGATATGGGACCGATCAAGCTTTTTGAGGCACAAAGAGAAACTACATAATAGAGATGTCAAGTTGAGTGCTTCAATGAGAGTTTGAGTACCTTTTAAAAAAAAAAAAATGTGTGAGAGTTCAATTACTAAGAGATTAATGTGTGCAATTTGGGGTTGAAACACTCAAACACTTAACAACTCAAATTGGAGTAACCCGATTGGTTCTAGGCTGGTTTACATGGGGACATTAGGTTCCTGGGTGAAAAAATTAGAAACCAGTTTTGATCGATTCAGCTCCCCCTTAGACGATTCTAATCGAGAACCGGTTTTAGCTTCTTCTTATTTTATTTTATTTTATTTTTTTTGCTTTTCTTTGAAAAACAGTTAGATATGTTGGAGATGGGTTTAGAACATTGGAAGCTTAAACAATCTATCAATGTCTTAACCATTATGCCACAAATTGTTCAATGTTCTCCTAGAATTATAGTTATATTACTTAAAGTTAAGCGGTTTCGATCCCTAGCATTTCGTAAGGAAAGTGGTTCAAATCCGAGTTTCAAATATCGGAAATCGACTCTAATAGGATAGTTTTCCAGTGCTTGATCTGGAGTCTATTCACCCCGAAACCAATCACCCTTACTCAAGATTAGGAAATCTCCTTTTTCCTTCTCCTCATTCCTTATGTTTCTCTAATTGAGTCCAAACTCAACACACAAAACTTAATAGAGAGATTACTCTAACATGGTACTTAAAAAAATATGAAGATTTCTTTTACACAATTTGTCTCAAATTGGATTTTAATATTTATTGAATTGTTATATATGCTTAGAATCATTTGGATTAATAACTTTATTTTCAAAGATAAACAAAAACAATATCATTGGATGAAAGTATATTCTGTTCCCCTCTCAATTGACTATCACACAACAAGAAGTAATAAATCAGGAAAAAGGAAGAAAAAAAAAAGGGGGAGAGATCCTGTTGAATCTCCTCAATCACTTGATTCAGTGTATCCTTTTGAGATCATGAGCAACACAACCGCGGAAGTAAATGCCTGGATTGTCTAATTCAACATGGATTAGGAATGTGTCATCTTCTCAGAGAGTAAAATTGAGCTAAAAGTACTTCCCTCATTAATTAAAATATCAGCTCCTCAAGGTTTATGAGATGGCCTTTCATTCCATGTGAGGCTCAAGCTCCAAGAAAAACAGTGAGCACTGACGGGTCAAACCTTGATATATAAACATATATATGGCTATTGGAGTCTCTAATCCCGAGGATATACCAAGGAAAACAAGTGAAATGTGACGGGTCAACTAGACATATGTACAGATGGCTACGGAGTCACTCCTCCCGAGGACTTACCAAACTCCTCTTAGCCTCGAGAAATACAAGAATTATTGCATCGATTCGATACGTGGCCTCCTCATGTTAGACTTGATGGACTCTAAAGGACATGAGATTTAATGGGGCTGATGGTCCTGATGTGTTTGGATGAATGCACAGGATGCATCAATGTCGTCTCCCAACTATGAAGGAAAATAATACTAGCTAGGATATCACTTGACGAACATCAACAATGATATGCATAAATCCTGTTGTTAAGATAACGTTTAATAGATCGACAGATGATGCTATAGCATTCGATTTTTCTGCTAGATTTAGTAATTTGTACAGAAACGAGACTTCATAAGTTCGGGAACTTGAGAACGAAACAAAAAATGGGGAGACTCAATTGTCTTGATGTAGCTATGTTGAAGAGACAATTATCTCACTTGCAAATATATCTGGGTGTGATTAAATATATGACGGGATTACTTGATATTGTAATTATCGTTGATTAACAAGAAGAATATACGGCTCTTCGATAATGTATCACTTTGGGAATTCCAACAATTTGTTTAATTGATACAAATTGTGATCCGGATTTTGCAGATATTTCGATTCCAGCAAATGATGATGCTATAACTTCAATCCGATTAATTCTTAACAAATTAGTATTTGTACTTTCTCTTTCTCTTTCATTTTTCGAAGTACTAGTAAAATGTCGTGCGCGTTGCACCTTGAAAATCGCATATATTCGTTAAAATGCATAGAAATCATGTTTTGCTTAGACATGGTTTGGGGGTACATTCTACTTGAGTGCTATTAGATAAACGATATCTATGTAATTTAGAAGAGAACCACGTAAAAGAAGAAAGATGAGACCTTCATGAAATCAATGGTCTTTTTCTAGGTAAAACGAGAAATGGTCATTGAAGAAGAGATAAGATTAACGAAAAAGTTAGGCCATCAAGAAGAGCTAGCACATTTTTGAACACGACTTCTTTGATTGTAACATATGCAATTGACTATGTAGTTCTTTTGTTTTTAATTGTCATGGACAGACACATCAGACATGTCCATGTTGGTGGAGACAACAGTTCCTTTGGTAAGTCAGAAAAGTAAACACATTTGGCACAACTTATTCTATTAAATTGAATTTCACCAAATAATTGGTTTTGGTTTTGGCTTTTAAAACCCACTTAGTCATAAAAGTCAACCTCTAATAGGTTTTCCCTTCTCTTATTCTTGCCGTTCTTTTACTCAAGAGACGGTGGATCCGATGACTTTGAGAGTCATTCATGTCATTGACATTAGCACTCTAATCAACTAGAGAAACCCATTAATAAAATCAAACGTGTTTTTTCCAATGGGAGAAAAGTATGCAGAATTGAATGCTTATTTAATGTTTATTATGAAGAACATAAGTAATTTCACAAACTATGTGCGAGAGGGTAAACATTCTTGGTGGGCGAGAGTGATATTAAGTAAAGGTGTGTACGCACAGTGATATGTATCCTATGCAACGAAAGAGAGGATGAAAAGAACTCCAATGATGATGCCACTATTTTCTTGGTTTATTCACTAATTAGGTGGGATTATATTGCTTGCTTTTCTAACAAGGGATTGACCGTAAAGATCTTGCTATTAACGAGAAGCTAGACCAGTTCAAATTTTGTTGTCGATGGCCAATATTTGATTAAAAAAAGGGTGGGGGCGGTATACAATTCCCATATGGCTAAATCCACCCGTTTTCAACAAATAGACAAAATTGTCTTCAACTATTCAAATGAAATTTAAAATGGTGGACCCCGAATTTATCTACTTTCCATTTTTTTTAAAATTTTTCTTTTTGTACATAGGATCTACTTTTCATCAGTAGAAATATCTCATATTTTCTTTTTGTTCGTTTGTTAAGTGGGCATTGTATATCTGAAGGCATTTTCCACGTTGTTGAGCAAATTTATGGGTTAATTATCAAGTAGAATCTTAAAAAAAAATTATTATTATAAGCAATTTTTTAACGCAATCTCGTGTTTATAAACTTTTGCTTGTGTTGGGCCTATTGTTAAAGTATTCCACATCATTTCTCTAGGAGATTTATAGACTCTTTACATACATATGATATCCCTCCACTTATCAACTTAAGTTTTTGAATTAGACATTCTGTCACAATCAAACTTTTTCTTATCAGATGTCTTTTATATACGATTATTGGGATGATTGGATGCAAATTTTTTTAAAAAAAAAAAACCCCTCTTTTAATATTTACCACACCAAAAAAAAAACAATTACATTCTTAAATGCGAAAATTTAAAGGATGAGATTTAATTAAATCAAAACTTTGTATAGAATAAAAAATAAACAAAATGACACCTAAATTTAATTTATTATGGATTGACAAACATTAACATCATTCATGGCGTGTTTAGAAAAAAAAAACATCAACATGCTTTAATGTGCATGACTTTTTAACTTCATTGTTTTTGGTGTATTTCTATATAAACCCATGACGTCTCGGATTGTTTTGTGTAAAAGTGTCTCACCAATGGTAGGAAAAAACACCAATTCTTTGATACGGTAAACAAAAAGATCTGATATTCATTTTAGACTACTCAATTAAAAGATAACAAATTCACCACAAAAGTAAGCTTTAGGTGGGAGTAACAATTGTCATAATAGCAACGATAAAGAACAGACTAGCTTTTATTTTCTAAATAGCAACTAATGTAAAGTCGAAGGAAAACCATATTAGGAAAATAACTAAATTGAAGAAAACTATGCAAATATGAAAACCTTTAAAGGCAATTTTATCTATCTTGTAAAAAATAGTAGATTTAATCATAAGAGCCATTTAATGAGCTCCTAAATACATTAATGAAGCTTGGGAGGGGCAAAAAGGCTAATTATTTAAGATTCAAGAGCTAGAAATACTGCATAGTCCTCCAAGTTTCTTGCCTATTTCTTATATTTCACATTAACATCCGGCCGTTTACGCTTTTCTATTTCAACTACTTTTGTAGTTTATTGTTTCCTACATGTATATAGATAAATCATATATATGTTCAATAGAAAATCCTTCTATTTACTTTTTCTATTTATGAGAAGTACAATTTGCTTTTTTTTTTAAGCTAATCGTTTCTAACGTACACTAATAAAAACTCGTGATCTCTAATAAAATTCAGTTTTTGAACTTAATAAAAATACTTACGTTTGGTATTTATGAAAGATGACTCCACGGAATAAATTTGAAATACTCTACTTAAACAACTTATTATTACTTTTAACTCAACAAAAAAAAAATTGTTAATAGAACTATTTATTATGCAATGTTCTTTTACACGTGTAATAAAACCAAATATCAATTAAGCCTTTAAGGTAAGTACATATAGATTTTTCGCCAAATATATACATGTATTACTCTCTTTACTTGGTTTAATTAAATAATTTTTCCTCCTTCTACATAAAGAATTATATTTCGTTTTGTTAAAGGATATGTCGATGGGTTTCTTGGATTGGATTCCTTTTCCGGAATGATGCTCCTCTATATCTCAAATGTGAATGACAAGAAGCTCCTTTCTTATTTAATTAATTTAGATTAAGAGATTCCGTGTTCCATAATTGAACTCAAAGGGTCATGAGTGATTAGTTTAGTCAATTTTTAGTAAATCTCCTTGTCGAGGTGTTGCGGGAAAGAGTTAAAAAGGGGAAAATTTGCTAAAAAGTCAATATGGTCAATCTTGTCAAGGCAATGAGATAAAGTACCACAGTGACAATTTCTCAGCATTTATATATTCAGCCACTCGTAAGTCTTATGCATTAAGATTCTTACCATAAAGGCGAAATGAAGAATCAACCCTTCATGTTGAATGACACCATAGCCACAGAAATTAACTCCCAATCAGTTGACCAACAAATCACCAACTTTTATTATCGACAGAGTAGTAAACTTAGTCGATAAGAACAAAATTTGATCAAAACAGAAGTCCTCGGTGAATAAGACAATAGACAAATCACGAGCTTGTCAACAATGAAGGAAATCGACAACACACAGAGCGAAAGTTATGACGGAAGCCTTCGCCATCTATAATTGAAGTCTAGAGTCCGAAAGTAAATTCGGGTCAAGCTTCCAATGTGGCATATGTAGACCAATTGAAATAGCAAGAGCCACACATTATTTGATGGATTTTCATGATTTGGTACCCCTATAAAAGATAAAGAAAGATTTCTTTTTTGTGGGTCACAAAGATACAGAGAGATATTGACTTAGCATGATTTGATCATTGTAGCATTCTCTAATCAAGAGTTGACCAGAAGTTTTAAGTCATTCGTTTGAATACAAAGATGATATGATTGGTGTGCCTCCCAACACTGTCTTTGCTGCAGAAAGGATGAAGTTTCGGTGAGGTTCCAAGAGAAAGAACAAAAACTTACGTAGCCAGAAAAGAACAAGAACTGGTTCGCAAAGGTTAGGCTCCGCTTTGACCATAGGTTAGACATAGGCAAGGCAACGACGAATTTTGATTAGCGATGGTGATATGATGCGGGCCAGCTCGAAGTCACACTCAGAAGAGTCAAGAGATTCCGTTCTTGGGAGGAAAAGTTTGAATTGAGTCGAGCCAGCTAGAGATATGGAGGAAGAAGCAACGTGGGATTATACAGGGTGAAAAGATAGGGTATCAAAGAACTTGAAAAAGCATCCTCGTAGAAAAGGAAAAAAAATGCCATTTACTTGACATGCACAAGCTCCTCAAGATCAATCAGTTGAGCTAAGACACAATTCGATTTCTCAAATCTTGGACTGGCTGTCGGCGGCCAGCAGCCACACGAAGCGCTGTCATAGCGCTATGGTAACAAGAAAGCAATAGTAACACTGAGAAATGCCGTCCAATTTCGAGTACTGAAGAGTTTCAGCGCTGTCTTTGTCGCAACATTTAGGACAGAGAGAGCCATGGGTAACAATAACCTGAAGTAGCTGATATTGCTCCAAAATTAGGTGCCGCGGCATGAGTCTATAGACAGCGGAACTCCCCCATAACCAGACCACAGCAACTTGGCAAGTTCTGTGCAAATAGCAAATCGGCTCTAATCATAAATCACAGGATTAGAAGAGAAAAGAGGGGACAAAGTGATCCACTTGCCAGCAACAGAAAGGAAACTGAACTAATCTGACATCAGTCAAATACAATGCAGTAAAGGAACCTCAAATGATTTTTTCTGGTGTGAAAACAAAATTAGGGCAAGACACATCTTGGATAACAGAAACCAATGTGTCATTTAATCAGAAGAAGCCCTTTCATCATGGATCATGTAATAAAAAAGAAAAAGAGAATTGGACTTGGCTAGAGAAGATGACACAGAAACGATATGGATATCCAGAGTAGATTATATTGACTAGAGATGCGGAAACAAACTACACCTGCACAAGGTTCTGCAGATTAAGAGGTTTTTTTCTTTTGCCTGCTTTGCAGTTGTCCTCATTTTCAATGTTGCTAATTCAGAATCATAAATTGTTTTAATCATACCTATATATAGTATGGTTGCAAGAGAAACAATTCTTATAATCTATTCATGACCAACCAAGCAAGTTGCTTAATGATTAATTGATTCATGCTCAGTGAATGAAATAAAAAAGAAGGCCCCAAAGGCCCGTAATGTGTAGAAAACTCATCAAAGACTACATTTATTCATGCCGAAGGGCGGCATAATACATAAAGTTCAATAACATAAGCAGTCATAACTCTGGGACCTTAACTGTTTCACTGATGGAAAGATGCAACAGAAAGTATGATTAAATGTTCTCAGTTTTCATTAATGCCACAATTTGAAAGTAAAGAGGACCATAGGAGAAAAGAAGAGAGCTGAGAATGCCTTAAAGACCCTCACTGACCTAAGAAACATATTTATACAATCTTTTGCGCCATGATCAGAACTGACAATTGAAACATAAAATAACAAAGACAAGCAACAGCTTTTGAGGTTGGAACTTAATAATTTGACAATTTAACAACTAGATAAAAATTTTAGCATTATACCTCCCACAATGCTGCATTCAAGTAAAGAACAAACACTAAACATAACTGCAGACATGTATGCCCCGCTTAATAATATCTTATATGCTTGTGCATAACCACAAATAGATGTCTTGCATCCTAGAGACATGCAGATACGCCTGGGCTTCGCCTGAGATTCTACAATTTGATTGCTTGAACTGACACAGAGGCCCAGATTATACATCATCAGCAAGAAGCTACTCCAGATGAATGTAGACCGTATATGATAGAACACCAGAATTGAATGGAGTTTATCAGGCCATATCCAGAAATGCCAAAATATCTAAATCTCTGAAACTTTATGTGGACAAACCAACCTCTTAGAAAACCCTCATCGGCTGACCCTTTTTCCATACTTCATAGTTTAGCGTCTTCATCCTTCTGTGTTTCTAAACTTATAACCAGGAAAAAAAAAGGACGAGGGCGAGGCAGCTCATCCTTGGAGAGGATCTAACCAAATTACAGTGAAACTTGTGTTTCTTTAGTCTCATTCTTTTCCTCGAAACTCATCCACCTTGCTCTGATCAGCATCCCTTATCATTGGACCACTGCAAAAAAATGCACGATGTCCCAACAGAACTAAATTGAGAAGCTTTCTCCTTGCCTCATAAACAGGATTTGGGTCGATTAAACATCCTCTCTCATAAGCTTCTCTGAGGAACACAGTGTGTGTTTTCCCCTTGGTTGAGAGATAAAATATCCCAGGATGATCCAAGAACAAGTCCCTGATATTCATATCTATTTCGAACCAATTTCTAAAATGACTAATCTTCTCCACTTCAACCATCTTTTCCACGGTGAGACTCAAGAATTCATGAACAATAGCAACTGCTCGTTTCTCCAATGCCATGACTGCAGCCTTAGACTTTCTCTTTTCCCTTATCCCCTCATATGGCCCCACATAGGGCAATCTCTGCCATTCCTTAACCTTAGCCTTCAAGTCCTTGCTCAATCTCATTCCTGGAGGAAAACCATGCTTGAAACTGTACCTAATTTCAGTTCTATCAACATGACTGTCTTCCCTACAACACTCAGTAACCCTCCAATTCTCAATTGCTGCTGTAAGATTATTTTTTTCCGGAATAACATCAACCAACTTCAAGATATGTGTATTTGGTTCATGACCATCACAAAGTCTAAAGAGATTGGAATTTCGAGAAATAACAGAATCCTCAAAGTCATCAGGGAGACCAAGCTCCCTCCAGACCTTGAAAACAGCACGGAGTGGCAAAGACTTTGTAGGAGTCATTAATAAAAGGCGAACTAATCGGTCTACAACAAGGGCCATTGATTCTTTGATTGCCTGACTTTCCTCTAAGGCAATGTCAATGGTAGCATTGGTTAATTTGCAAAAGGGTTGAGACTTATTAGTATCATAAAATATTTGGAAGATGTGGGGATATTTGCGGAGGAAGGAGGCAGCACCACGATTCAAGTGGAGCTTCTGGGAGAGCCTATTGAGGAAGTCCAATGAAATTGATGATGAAGGGTTGCTGGAAGCAAGGATGAGGTCTTGAATTGCAACCACTTTAAGAAGGTTTTTGTACTTCTCCATGAGTTTTTCGAATGTGGGGTCTCTGGCCCTGGAGGCTACATACTGTGCAGAGGTTGTTTTGGTTCTAGTAGTGATTAATACAGAACAGCAGCATCTGGAGGGTTTAAAAATGAATCTCCAACTCATCCTGACAAAAAAATTTCAAGATTTGTCTACCTACTTATTCATCCCATTAGGCACGCCAGTCCTTTATTTGAAAAGCTCATGAATAAAGCTTTGGGCTTACACCAGCAACTGCACTCCAGAAACATACATCCACAAGGACATGAAGAGCTGACTAAGAGTTTCCCCCATTAATTTCAGATAATAATATGGTCATTGCTGAGTCCTAGAGAAACCCCCATTCTTCTCCTCTTTATCCCTTGAAGCCTGTACTCAGAAACAATCTTGAAAAAGTTATTGCAAGTAAATGTTTCGACGCAGAGTTGCTCATCAGCTATGTCATTAAGCACTCGAAGCTAACCACAAGAAAGATGTAGATCAACCAGACATAAGCTAATTATAGACCACATAGAAGTGAACAAAAAGACAAAACGAAAAACTAAACTACTCAAATACTAAAGTAAAAGACTTACCTAACGTATCCACAAGACAACCGATTTTCCAAGTGATTGATGACTAATTGAAAATTCTTGTTCATGGCTGAGCACTTGCATCAGGAACATCGGTATTCACCAATAGTTTAAACTTGAGAATCTTATTGATGCAGGCAACTGGTTTTACTTGCTTGCTGGGACACTGATTTGGATCCGTATTAGATTTGCCAGAGGATTTGTTCGCTTCAGAAGGTCCAGTCTCTTCAGGAACGATGGGGGAAGTACCTGCATAGAACATACACGACCTTTCTTAGATGCCTCCGAAGAAGATGTGGATGACTGCTTTCCCTCAAATAAAATCTGGAGCAATATAACATTGTCACAAACACTCATCAGCCTTTCTTTTTCTTTAAAGTAGAATTGATTGAATTCAAGGATAAGATGAGAAGCTCATCTAAGGTATTTTTGAGCCAAACAAGAAGATGTAACTTTGTGATGATAATACATTATAGATCAAGAGGCTAGGGAAAGTCATGGCCTATAGAGAATGAAAGAAAAGTTCAAGAGAAAACCTTAGGAAGTTAGTTCTTGTCAAGTACTTAATAAGAAACAGAGCACATGTACACTGTCCCACTTACTGCATAAAAGGCTTTATTGTCTGGGACTCGTAAATTTTTCCAGTAATAGCTAAGAAGTTATTATAGATGCAAGAAACGAAGATATGGAAATGAAAAGCGTATAGCATGAAACTTGAATGGGAAAGACGATTATTAGACATATAGGTAGTGGAGAATGAAGAGAAAGGTAGATATTGACATAGGAGCCACACAGCCTACAAAAAATGAGTTCAATTTCTTTAAAATGAAGCACAATGGCAGAAGTAAACTTCCTTTTCTTTTCCCATTGTAAGAAAGTAAACTTCCTTGATCATACATCATCACTAAAATTCAAAGCGTGTACTTTTCCTTTATAATTTAATCTAAATCTCGTTGTGCACATACTTTGTCTTTTTTAACCCTCAACAACTGAAATTTTTGCATCATATAAATATTGACACATATTTGCATATATATTTTCCGTAGATTTTAAGATTCGGGTAACATTTTAAATTTTGGCAAGAAAGCAAAAAATGTACTTTTCACCTACGCCTAATGCAAAACAAAGAAACTCCCAATCCTCTTAATTGCCTATAATGTACTTAGCTCTTGATTGAACGATGATGGGAAGGCAGCCAATGAAGAAAGCAATAAACGCAGAATTTCCATAAACAACTCTTTTGACATTCTATTCCAGTTTGCAATGGATACTACTTCAATAATTAGCAACGAAACAGTAATTCTCCAACTCCCCTTGCCTCTAAAAAGATATAGTAAATTTGCTTTTACAGCTCCTTTTATACTATATTTGGCTTCTTAAAACATGGAAAAGATGTCCTTATACCAAACTTCCTGAAAGCCAGGAAACTGAAGTGAATGGAACCCCTCATGCTTCTTAAGGCATAAGATTCTCTTATCAAATTAAAGGTCGTTCATTGCTGTCCTGATCCATGGATATATGATAAATTTAAATCAAAGGAGACTCACCCTCTTCGTTAAGCACAATACATGTTCCTATTGTTTCCTCATAATGCCCAATCTGCACCAAAGGAAAGCATAAGTTAAGAGCAACTAAATTCAAGCCCACATGAAATCTCACTATTACATATATTCATCAAAATACTTAAGGAAGTAAAATCATGTACAGTTCAAATTTCATGCATCACTCCACACATAACTACGAAATGGATTTAGAGCAAAAGTAAAATTAACAATCTACTCAGAAATAGAGCAAAAGTCTTCCAGAGAGAGGGGCAAATAATAACAAAGTTTTGATATCAATGAAGGTGAATGTTTTCTCAATAAGAGTTTCACTCATGAATCTTCCATACAATTGTGGCTGTGAAACCAAGGTAATACTAACACTAAGTCCAACTCTTTCACTGAGGTCATATAACCATGTGATTAGGATATGACAAGACATGCATGTGGTTGCAAACAAGAGTCTCTTCATATCAAAAAGAGACATGCCACGTGTGTGCAATAAAACAAAACTGAAGTAAGCGGTCATTGGTAAAATCTAGAAGAAAAGGTAACAATTTAAGCACAATAACTGAACACCAAAGAAAACAAAAGATATTCAAGCAAATGTTGCAGTCTACAAAGTGAGAATGTACTTTTACATCTACAAGTTCTGCTAAAAAAATATATGTACATATAAACTTCACATTGCACACATTTACATAGATGAATCAGACACTGTGAGACTGTGGCACATCCACATCCAAATCCCATAACATAATACTAGCATGAAACCCATGCACTGCAATCATATTCAACAGACAAAATGACATCCTCATAATTCACAACTCCAGGTCTATCTCTTGGCTTCAGACACACTTCAACGCAAAATTAGACACATAAATCACAAAACGAAAAGACGTGGTGCTTTGATTCATTTTTCTAGAGTTTTCCTTAATTAAAATTAATTGCTTTTTTTTTAGATTATTCGTAATTTATCAAGTGATGATGTTTGGTTACACCAAATAATAGATGTTTGCATGGGATCATTCCAGTTTACAATTTTACAGGTTCAAATGCTAATTGGTTTCTCTCTCATTTCCATGGTTAAACATCTTTTGCGGGTAATCTAACCATGTTATATCGACTATAATAAAAGAAATGTTATTCACCTGTTTCAGGATAACATCACAAGATTATTAAGTTATTTTTTCTAAATGGAAGTACGCTGAAATTAGAAAAGATATTTGAAATGAAAGCAAAACGTTATCAATGGAACGGTGTTTTTACACCGGGACCAGTCAAAGAACCGGCATTTGTTCTAGTTCACCGCTCAACCGATTGGACCCCTGGGTCAACAAAGTTGGAGATTGGAGAATTTACTAATTCATTTATACACACATATGTGTGTGTGTGTTTATTATGCCCACTTACAACATCGTGAGCATCTACCCCAATGGATGATGTGTTCTTCCATCTGCAAGAGGTCAGCGGGTTGATTCATTCTTGCTTCAGCTCATCAAATTTTTTTCACAAAGTGAAAAACTTGGTCAAAGATCCAGTCAAACCGGTGGCCGGTGCACCGGGTTGATTGTTGAACCTGGTAAACACCAGGTTTGACCAGTACAACTAATTGAGAAAAACCAGACAGGATCATGGTCTGGTTCCCGATCCAACCGGTTGAATTCTCCGATCCGGCCCTGGTTTGTAATCATTGCTACAATAACATAGATAAACCACCAAGCCTTACAATACTTTTACAAAACAGACATGCATTGCAGATGAAACTAGGACATATGTTCTCCCTTAAGAATTCAACAAAAATAATTTCTTCATTCTAAAAAGCAAAAATCTCTGCTTTCAAATAATGAACCATTTTATTTTTTATTCACAAAACAAACAAATTTATCAAGGGCATGCGAATGTTGTTTTCATTTAAAAGTTAATCTTATGAAATTATTTACAATACGAAATCGCGTCCTTCAGATGAAACCAAACAGGCCATAACTTTCTGGAGCTTTTCAATGGTTCCATTATCAACATATTTTCTAACATATTCAGGGTAAATCACCAACATGCCAGCAATGGCTATTAAGAGGTCAAATGAAGTGATTAGAAAGTAGAACAAGCGACATAAACCTTATAGAGGAGACAAAGTTTTAGATAATAATGCCAGCTTATGGCACAAGACAATATAACATGCAAGCATTATGTCCGACTTTGTAGCCACTTCACCCAAAATATACATGTTTTGAATTATTAATATCTGATCGATTGACTTTAATTGTCTACATACATAGCTGAATCTTCTGTTAAAAAAATATGTTGATAAGAAAAGGTATAGAACTGAACCAATTTAACTACTACAATCCATACAACTATGTTCCGCACCTGCCACGTCATTATAAATTAATGATAGAGACATAAATTTTGGAGTATATAGACAGAATTCTGAATAATTAATCACATTTAACCATGTTATTCTGCTTTTAACAGATTATGGTGCGTTAATTTACCACACCTAATATGAAGGAATGACAAATGAAACATATGTTGAACAATATACTAAGTTTCTTGACACAGTTAGCTACTGTTACATGTTTACATCAGGTTCAGATCTACTTTTGCTATAAACTCCATCGACAAGCATTATTGATCAAGAGATGATGCTACAGATTCAGGGCCCTATATTCTACTGGCTGCAAATAATTTAACATATCAAATTTCATTATTATTGACCTTTGCATATATAGTCACTCTTGATTAATTTATCGAAGAGATGGAGGAATGGAAGGAGGAGGCATGTTATGCAATGGTTATGACAAGTAAAATACTCAACTATGTGTCAGGACACTGGAATGCTATAAAGAAAAAACTCTCGGAAAAAACTATGCATCACAAAAATTTTTTATCTCAACTCTTCCCCAAAAAAAGACATGTAAATTAGATAAAAAAAAAAAAAACTTACCAGCTTCAATTTGTTGTCTATGATCAATATGGGATTCAATGTATCCAAACCCTGCAATACAGAAAATATTTGGTGATAAACATTTTGACTCGATGAACAGCAATGAACATAACTTTCCATTGAGGAACTAAAAAAGACGCAAATGGTCAAGGGAAAAATTCTTCTCACTCAAAAGGAGACAGCCAATCTACAACTAGGAGACAGTGTTAAAAGACAACTGAACCAGCTAGCACGTTTGGTGGCTGGAGAGTGCTTCAAGTCTTAATCAAATGATTTTCAAGATAGTAGAACATTAACATTGGAAAGGACATACTGATGCCAAGCAATAGTGTGTTCCATCTATTGCAGGTTCAAGCACATTGTCTATCCAATGATTATTTTATCATAGACCATGGGCCTCACAGTATTTTGGTTAAGCACTCGATAAAGCTGTGGGTAGAAACCCACATATCTGATCGCTATGAGACGATTACAAACCACAGATGCAAGACCACAAATTTGCTAAACAACATAAGTTTGCGAGTCCATACAGATAAGACGTAAGGTGCGTTTGGCGGAATGTCGAACTGCTCAGGGATAGAGTCAAGATCAAGTAAGACATATTCTTCTTCAATCTCTACATCATCATGCACCACATTTGCCTCCATGGTTCCATTACCTACAAAGATTATACAATTCAATGCTTTCAAGATGTAATGGGTTCATCTTCCTCACGAAAAACGAGTCAACTGTAGAAAAGACAGGCTTATAAAAAAAATTGAAAGTATTATAGGAAAGGAATGAAAAACAAGATTGGACGTTCATATACAATGCCCATTGAACAGAGCTTAGAAAACTATATGATTCAGCCCATCCATCACCAATCTCATCATCTTCACTTGTTATATTGCTCCTTCCTCACCAAACATCTATCGACGATTATGCAAGAGGGAAGAACATCAAAAGGAGCAAGGCAAGAAAGTTCTCCCAGTTGAAAGCAACACGATGCTCAACAGGGACGAGAGCAGCTATGTCGTCGGAGCTCCAAGTTGCCGGAGAAAGCAAGACCTCATGGAGACTTGTACGGACCTGGTCAGCGTGAAGAATCGGGCGAGGACGCGACGGAATCAATCTATTGGCCGTGACGCGTGGAGCGAGCAAGAGCCTCGCTGCTGGCTGCGACTCGCCGGGCCTCCTGGTCGCGCGGCGGTCGGCGGCGAGATGGATGGAGGTGCGGTGGCTGGGCTGTGGCGACGATTGCGTCAGTTGTGGTCTGCAGGGGGAAAGAAGCTGCACTAAAAAATTGTATTTTAAATTGGCAGAAAGGGCAATCAGGGTTTTTACGGGACTAAAGGGACAATTCCAATTTGGCCCCCTATCTTTTGTGGCGCATAGCGAATGGTTTCAGGTAGAACTTAGAACCAACTAAATATCGAAAAATATAATCATTTTTCTAAAAAATGACTTTTCAAAAAATGTTTTTAAAAAATATCATATTTTTTGTGAAATAAATAAAGCCTTAATAACAAAAGACTAGATGTACACCAGCATTACTCTTTAATTTAATTTCCTTATCCTAGGAGTTTCGTATTATTTCATTTAGATTTATGAGATCGCAATTACTTTTTAATATTTATCTCATTAGGAAAGTATTCACCAAGTACCTCATAATTATAAATATTGGTGGTATTATTTTTTTCTTTTTTATAAACTAGGGGCAAAAGCGTAGAGGCTCGTATCTGGAGGCACATGAAATACCTTGCAACCCTATAAATTATAATTGGATTATATTTTCCATGTTTCTAATTAGCCTGAGATTATAATTGATGTTGAGATTATTGGGAAAATTGTCCAATCTGTTTGGACATATTGTAAGGATATCAATATAGTCTTAAACTTTTCGATTTTACCAATTTAGTAAAAAACCTCTATGCGAAATTTCAATGTAGTCATCTGGCCAATTTTTGTCGGAAATTGCTGACGTGATAGTATGCCACGTAAGATAGCTGGTAATAACTGGACCGTCAACGATTCTTTGGTTAAAATTGATCAGAAAGATTACATTGGCAAAACTAAAGAGTTTAGAACTTGATTGACATATGTATAATAGATTTAAGATTAATTGAGTAAATTTTCTTAAGATTTTGGTTTTGGAAAAGTTGTCCAAAAAGTTATAAATCTATTGTATTTTTATCAATTCAATCTTAAACCTTTTAATTGTGTCCATTGAGTGTTAAACCTTTTTATGTTTTGCAAATTGAGTCAATCCGGCCAATTTTGGCCGAAAATCGCTAACATTGGTGCTGACTGTCCTACGTGACATGACCAACGCTGATATGGATAATTTTTAATTATATTTTTAATATTTAATATTTTTTTATTTTCTTTTTTATTTTCTTTTTTTCTTTGTTTTTTTATTTGTGCCTGCGAGGGTTAACCAGCAACCCTCGCCGACCGCGAAATCCTCACCTAGTTGGGCGAGGGTCGCCTCACCGGCGACCGGCAAGGTTGCAAAGGCCCTTCCAAATCTCAAGCTTGGTAGTGTTCAATTGAGATCTAAGGCTTGCTCGACGACAACGAGGATGACCACTGTTGCATGAGTGGAAATCAGAGGAAAGGTGTTGTCGGCCAAGAATAGAGGTTGTGGAGATCTGTGGCGAGGAGTTGGTGGAAGTGATGAGTTGAGGTGGAGAATGAGGGCAGAGACGATGAGGGACGACTGTGACAGTGGCGGTCGACCCATGGTTAAATGCTGTTGTGAGAGACAATGAGGGACGATAGTGATGCCATTCCAGAGGCGTACGGTGGCCGGCGAGGAGTTGACCTATCGGAGAAGAAGATGAACAGTAGCCAGATTTCTCTGGTTTTTAGATTTCAATCTCGCAAACATTTTGGGAAGTTGCCTCGATGTTCTTGAAGGATTTTTAATTTTGGACAACCTTGACCGAGGTCGTTGTCCATGGCGGTTCAGTCGAGCCAACAACCATAGTGGTGCGGACACGATGATGGCTAGAAGATTTCCCTTCCTTTTCCAAAAAAAGAAAGAAAGACAAATAGTAACCAGAAAAGAAAGAGAAAATAAAACATAAAAAATTTAAAAAATCGAAAAATTAATAAATTTTGTCAATGTCAGCCCCGATCGTGCTACGTAAGACAGTCGTGCTGACTAGGTATCCATGTAAGCATATTCCGAGGTAAATTGGCCGGATGGACTTAATTGGTAAATTGTTAAAATATTCATGACTCAATTGACAAATTAAAAAATTTAAGACTAAATTAACAAAATTGCCTTAGATTTATGACTTTTTGAACAATTTTCCCTTTTGGTTTGTCGCCAAGAGTTGGTGTCTGCTCCTCCTTTCAGTTTCCTCTATATTTTACATGGTTCTCTTCCCTTTCTTGTCATCTTGCTTCTTCCGTTCTAAATTTCCAGACTATTTTTGCCATGTGCTATATCTATGCAATATCATTTCATCTCGCCAAATACTACTTTCAAATCACAATCTTATTGAATTAGATCTCTCATAAGATAAACTTCTATGGTTATACTCCAAAAAGGAAATTAAAACCCTACCTCACCATATACCAGCGAAATTCTCAATTTTCCTCTAGACAAATGTGCTTAAATTATTGAAAAATGGAAGATTATGCCATTGAAATGTAACATTACGAGTCTAAGGCTGCGCACGACAACATTTCTGTTTTAAAAATCATTCTGAAATAGATTTGGAACAGAAATCCATTTGGTAACGCAATTTCATTTTTCTATTTCTAGTAGAAATTTTTGTTCTAGAAATCATTTTGAAATAGAAGTCAGAAGTTAAAATTTTCAACTTCTTAATTTCTGGAACAAAAATCAGAAATTTTCTCTCTCCTCTCTCTCTTCGCAACTCACTCTCCTCTCTCTCTCGATTGCCTATTGTCGCTACTCGCCCACTCGTAGCCGCCTGCCCGCTCGCACATCGACCACTGCTCGCCTACCACCACTGTCCACCACCCATGCCCGCCATCGATCGCCCCCACTGCCTGCCACTCGCCTTCAACCGCCTCGCCGGTCGCCGTCACCTTCATCGCCCACCACCCACCTTTTGTCGCTGGTCACCACCATCGTTCGTCAGTCGCCACCTCTGGTCGTTGCTGCAGTTTGCCACCCACCGCCCACCGATCACCGCCGTTTGGCGCCATCAAGGAAATAGAAACTTTACGTTGTTGTCAAACAAATTTATGTTCCAAGAATAGAAATTTTGTGTCGTTATCAAACACGTTTCTCTACTCAGAAATTGATTTCTAGAATATTAATAGAAAAATCAATTTTTTTTAGAATAGAAATTTTGTCATGCGCACCCTAATTTTAAGATACGAATTTGCAATACCTATATACACAAGTCAAAACACCCTTTCATCTCATTTTTTGATTTCCTAAATTATCCTTCATTTCGTTCTCTCTTACCCACCTATTTAATAAAGAACCGCCCACTCTTTTTTTTTTTTTTCTCTTCTCACTTTTAGACTTTCTAAATTACCGTTAATTTATTTATCTCATACTCACCTATCTCATGCATAATTATTAATTTTTTTTCCATGGATAATTACCTAATTATGCGCACAGGCGTAGCGCACGCCTTAACCCTAGTTTAGTATATGAAAGATTTTGTAAACTTTGGGATTAAATGAGAAGCTCAATAATACTATGAACATACCAACTTTTGGTATATCAATAATTTTAACCCCCGCGGTTGACAACCACTATTTTTTGCAAGTTAAATGAAAGACTGATAGATTTAACCATAAGCTTTCAAACTTAATTTATATCTACAATTTAAATTTGTCTCATACAAGTAATTCGTGTCATGTTACCCACATGATAATAATTTCGCTTTCAAATTCCAGTTATAACGATGGCGATTCCAATATAAGCCTTCAAAAGGCATAGGACCAAAAGGCAAACACAGAGGCATTACGTGGCGATACGATCCCGTGAAGAAACCCTCCAGTACTATGTAATTTGAGACAAAAATCTTTATCTAAGTCGACCCTCTTTCCTTCTGAGCTCGACTGCAATTTCATGCATGGAGGCAACATGTTTGGCCCATCTGAGCATCTTCAACTTCATCTGCCGATCTTCATCGATCCCTGAACACCTCCTTCGGCGATAATCTCGTGCATCGACGACGGAGCTCGATGCATTGTCTTCATCCAGCAGATGTGGAGGAGGAGGCGGCTCGGGTTCCGCACCAACATCCTGCCATTTGATGCCACATTTTGCGTGGTCGACGCCCGCCATCGCCAGTGCTTCGATCGACGTACGGCTTCTACGATATCTCTGGACTTGCGAAGCGGTTCTTTTATCCTTTGGTGATGTTGAGCAAGAGACTGAATTACCAATGTGCAGAAAGCTATGTGGTGTAGTGAGAGATATATGATGGGGGAATGCACTTTATATGCGAGATGGCTCATCGACTTTTGGGTGTTTGAGTTCGTGAGGAAGTGAGGGAAGGTGACGGCCTCACGGGTGTTGCATTTTCAGGCGTTCAATTAATGTCACTATGAACGTCACTTCTTGGAAACTATTTCAGCCACTTTGGTTGCAATTATGAAATAAGGCTGTGATTTGATAGCTATTACTCGGTTTGGTTTTAGTAATAAATTACTATTACATTATTCGGTTTCATGAATGACTTCCGTAATGAGCAGGAAAAGTATCGGAATTCTCAAAATACTCGTAAAATTCATATGAGATGGAATACAAGAATTATTACTTTAATAGTCGATCGTGATTCATGACTTTAATACCCCCATTTAAATTATTAGATATGTAATTTTTACTACAACAAACATTTACTTATATATCAATTAATTATTTATGATTTTCAAAGAAATCTAAGCACATGACATGTGATTATGTTAAAATAAATTTTGTGCTATGGTAATTATCACTTTAATAACCAAT
The DNA here is from genome assembly GCA_001662345.2 of Metrosideros polymorpha var. glaberrima. Classification (NCBI taxonomy): domain Eukaryota; kingdom Viridiplantae; phylum Streptophyta; class Magnoliopsida; order Myrtales; family Myrtaceae; genus Metrosideros; species Metrosideros polymorpha. The sequence continues at coordinate 3,488,688 of BCNH02000009.1, forward strand.
CATGAGGGTAATATATTAACAATACATTACAATAATACATATATATTTTCTATTATCTAATAACTGATGCTATGATTGAAATAATAATCGTGTAACAATTTATGCATATTAATATAACTAGTAATTGAGATACTGAATTAATTGTGAATTATATTGAATTTGTGAAAAATTAGATAATCATACCTTATAGTGAGCAAATAATATTATGCTAATTATAAAATTATTAATAATTTTAATATAATAAATAAATATTTATTATCAAGACAACATGATTATTATTACAGCAAATTTTTACCTATTATTCAATATTTTATAAAATAATCACATATATATTTTAAAGTAAGAATAATTATAGTCGATATTACTATTATATGACTAACAATCGAACAATGGCAGAGTATGTGGGCAAAAAACAGACAATGATATTTTAGGGGTGGCTACTGCAATAACTACTACACTACAAGGGTCCATGTAATAACTGTTACAGCTTTAACTCTCACACAGTAATAGCTATTAGTGCAAGCAAACGCTATAATAGGCAATCAACCTGTAATAAAACTATAATTTTATAGCAATTGCTGCAATCAAACGTGCAAAAACAATTCTAGTGAAAATCTTAGTATTTGCGGTTCATTTTCACAAGCCAATGTTTCTATAGCCATGTCCATCAATGTTTTGGGCTTCCTCCAACCAATCTTTTGGCTGATTGTTTATAAACATCGATATCATCCCATCTATGTTTAGTTAAATATGCATGTGAGCTATCATATCCATAACTTGTAATCCATCAATCAGAAACATGGCCGGAGATAAACGTAACCCTATTTCAATAACATGATTTAATTGAGTAAGTTTCAGCTATAGAAGTCATGTATGGGATCATTCTTTCCTTTTCTTTCTTTCTTGCGAGAATGTTGAGGAAACCATCTTAGTAGGTTTTGAAATGTTCGCTAACCCCACGGAACGAATGAGACGTTGTGGAAATAGGGACATTGATGCGCAAATTCCATCACTTCATAAATTGATACTTGAACTTAATCTTGATGTTTCAGTGAACTTTCCACTGACAATGTTGTATTACTATAAGTTCCACGTTGAGCAAGAGTGAGCATTATGGTGTAATTAATAAGTTGACACTCACAAAATGTCACCACTTGAGTTCTACTTTAAGGGAGCGCTGGATTGTCAACAGCGGAATCAAAGTTTGAACCAATTTAGTAGTGTGCTTTGAAGACGAACCCCTTGGGAACCGTAGAGAGTTTATCAAGTTCCTTCGGAGGCTTGCTCCATATAAATTTACTCCTTCTCCTTCTTATTCCCTAGTTCGCTTCAGGCCACTTTACTGTTGTTGTTGCCACTGTCACCATCTTCGCCACCGTGTCCATATCGGCCCCTTGTTATAAGCACCATGCTCTCTCTCTCTCTAGTGGTTGGGGTATGTGGTCGAGAGAGAGAGAGAGAGTTAATGTGGATGATTATAGCTGTCTAAAATTTTTCTGTTGATGTGGCATTATCTCAAGAGGCCACGTGGGCTATCAATACGAACAATTAACACAACAACTAAACGGCGCTCATGCCCACAATACAATCTTCCATCCGTGACTTTAAGGGAAGCCTTGCATTGGTCTGATTCTAAAATTTAAGCCATTTGATTGAAAAAAGAAATTAGGTACTTGTTGATTGAGCAAAGGATTAAAGATATACAGTGGCTGCAATTTTCCAATACATGGTAATAATCTGTGGCTATTAGAAATTTCTCTTATATTCATCTAAATATTCTGGGCTTTTAGTAAACAGGAGATGATGGCAGTGTCGTGTATTTTTTGTAGTATTTCCTTAATTATTTTTTTCCTTTTCTAGGTAAGAATTCAGTATTAGTGTACAAGTAGAACTTTGCAGTTGCCCCTGAGCCATGTAATAAACGTGCAATAGAAGCTGCTGACAAGAGACGGCACGAGGAAAAGTCTAATGATCGTATCCATGGAGAACAAAAGAGAGATTACGACGTGGATGCGTATGTCATGAAGAACGACGAGCACTTTTTTCCTTTACGGATCTCGACATCGTCGTGATAAAATTGAAAAGTGCATTAGCCGAAAGAACAAGCATAAGAAAAGCACCATTCAACCTTCGACCCCAAAAAAAAAACCTTCGACCCATAAAGAAAAAAAATTGCCATTCAACCAAAAAGTGAAAAGGCCCTTATGACTAGGGTTGGGGTGACCACAGGTCAGGTTATATAGATTGCTACCGTCTTTAACTCCATAGGACTTGTTGGTAAATATATTATCAACTCAAAGTATCACTTGTTAGGATTAGGCGCACAATCATAACAAAATAGAGAGTAAAAGTCAAGAAAGAAAAATTGAGATACAAAGTTTATATCTCGATTCACTATTTCGAGCAACCCAAGCCTGCAGCCCATCAATCCAATTAATTTGAGTAGCCCATCCAATTTTCGAGGAAAGTGGCCAGATGGGCCCAAAGGCTTAAACATCATGGCCCCAACATCGCTAATCGCCATCGTGAGCCGCCTCTCACCACCGCGCGACGGCTCCTCTGTTCTGGCCCATTTCCGAACCAGAGTGCTCGAACTGGTCGTTCAAGCTCTGCCGCTCCATGAAAGCAATCTGCGGCAGCCATAGATGGAGTTCGATCAAGCTCGGATTTATTGCTTCAAGCTCTACATCACTTGGCTATGACAACGAGAATGAAAGCTAAGTCTTTCTCTCTCCGGTTTCCATGTTTGATTCAGCTAGCAGGGCTAGTCCTCGGTCTTTTTCTCCGCCTGCAATCGCTGCCGGTCGGTGGCTCGCTGCTTCGGGGGCCTCCTCTGTCCGAAGTGCTCTGCACTTGTCCGTTTCTCCTTCGCTAGCTCAGATCCTCAGCGTTTTTTGTGCTTGATTTGTTTGCGATTATCGCTTAATCATGATTGATGCTCTCGATGCACCTACTGCGCATGCTTATTCTCAATCTCGTTTGATATGTAGTGTTCCCGCTTCAGCATCTAGTTCACCTGGTGATCGATACCCTGGATTTGCCTAGATTACCCCAATTTCAGTTCAGATTCATGTTCAATCCACAGAGAGTTCAGCGTCTACAACCTGTTCGACAAAATTCCTGCGTTGCTTCAATGAACATACGAGCCTAGATTTGATTGAGTTTAACGTCTTCGCTGGCTTCATTTGTCTATTTCTATCACATAAGATGAAGTCGATTTCTGTTTGCCCTCATTAGAGGCAAATCTGGTAATTGCTCACTACCAAAGTTTATTTCCGAGAAGGTCTCAGTTCATTACATATATTCCGTGTTCATATGAGACGGGCTTGATCTTGAATATTGCTGAATTTGATCGTGTGTTCATATGGCAAGGATCTAAGTTCTGACCCGTCGTGGAACTTTTGAAAATTTATAAAGATGTGGGCCTGATTTGAAAATTCGATGAACAACAAACTTTTGTAAGACATCCTAAACTTTCAAATGAGGGTGGTTTGATAGTATTATGGGTTGATTTGTTGTGTCAATTGGTTTTTCAAAAAACCGGATCAAATTCAGGGGTGAAAACTGACGTGTTGGAGCATTCTGGTAATTACAAGGTTTTGTGGGTGTAAACATGAAAATTGATCAACTAAGAAATTAAAGTGGACTTATTAAGCTACAAATCCTTGTAAGAAACAATTAATTTCGAGATCGTTTAATTAATGATTTGTAAGCCAACCCTTCGATGTATTTGTTTGATGGTCTCATTTGGTCCATTGTCGTATGAACATTCTAATGCTTTCATTGAGTATGGTGCGTGAATGAATTCCATGAAATGATGAGGAAACTGAACCTTGGAGGTGGATTGGAGAAGCTTAAATATTTTTGTCAGCTTCCATTAGGATTAAGATTAGTTTTAGAATTTGGACTCTAGATTAGACATATGAAATGAAATATGAGTTGTTTCATTTCAACAAAACTTGATACAAATAAGAAATACTCATTTAATCAATCATCACAATTCTAACATCATTGGTCAAGTCCATTGATTAATCTTTATAAAAAAAAACCCACGTCAATGGTATATTCTATTGACTAATCCATTGTTCAGTATCCTATCATGATCACGACATAACGCTTAGTAACAAGTCAACCAAGATTCCCCCTTGGCAATGTCTCCACCTATTATCAACCGGTGACTTAGCCAAAAGGATATCATAAAACTGATATGTATACCCAGAAACCCCTAATTTGTTTCACAATCATATTGGGCATCAAATAATCATCCTCCAATATCAAAAATTCAATTCATAATTAATCTCATAAACCAAACAAATAACCTTTCATAACACAACTCATCCACCAGAAATACTATTTGTAAAGCATTTCTCAAATCATTTTAGAATTAATTTCATTAACCAATTCGCAAAGTAGTAAAAGAAGAGATAGCACCATTCACTTGAGAATACTAAAACCATTTCATAAAACCATTCTCAAACCATTTACAAGTACTAAAAAGTAGTAAATGCTCGATCTAGACTTTTATGTAACAAAAATGTCATGTCATAACTCATACTATAATGGATCAATATCACTTTCTATATGTGAGTTTACAAACTCAAAGAAGAGAAGCACAACTCACTTGGGAACGCTTATGATCAAACAATAAAGATTACTCGAAACGTCAAACTTGCAATCTTATTAAATTAGCGACAAATAACATCATAGTTGAGTAAAACACTACCTCAAATACAAATTAGATGAATTGGCTAGACCAAGCTTACTTGTTAATAAAATGATTACTACACGCTAACAAAACTCTAGTCCGAAGCGGATATTCAAAGCTATCCACAACGCGGAGCTCGAGCGTGAACCTTTAGAATTACATTCCGACTAAACCGTAACTTCAAATTGACTCCCGTGAAACCTCACGGCTTCACAACGCCCTTATCTACCATTTCCAAGAAACCTCATAGCTTAACAATTCAAAAATGGGTCTTGCAGTTCAAATTTCACTTAACTTCGAAAATATGCTTTAATTCTAAAAACTGTTCCAATTAGACGAACAAAATGCTTGAATTGTTATCGGACATTGCGAATTAGAGTAAATCCAGTTTGATGGGAATCCCGGGGCTTGTACCTCTTCCCTTTTTCCTTTCCCTTTCTTTCTTTTCTGTTCTCTTTTCTTTCCTTTTTCTTTTCTGGTCGTGCCTCTCTCTCCCTCTCTCTGTTGCGTGCCCCTTTCTTCCTTTTATTTCAGCCGTTCACTCCTCCCTTTGATTAGTCAAAGTTTCTTTTTTTTTTTTTGCCTGCACATGTTGACCAAGTCAAAAGGCAACTCTTACAAAGGACATCTCACACCATGCTTTCATTTGTAGGAGTTACTGCTGTAATGTTCAATTCATGCATTGTTGCCGAACATCCTTGGTGTGGGATGCATTACCATTACCGACAAAGACTAGATGCTATATGGACTAGAGAAGTCGCGTTCTCGCACTTTGCGTGAATAAAAATAAACGCAGAACAATTTGTAGCTAAGAATAGCTTACCCTCCAAGCTGGATAAGACGGTACTATAGGTACAACCATTATAAGATACTCGCTTTCTTGCCAAAACTTCTAAAATTAAAATGATTATCTAAGTGCCACAACGAAGAATTAAGTAACTTTGGCGACGAAATATTTGACGTGAGTTACCAAATAGTTTTGACACTAAATTGATCTCATAAATTTTTAGTGGGAAAATTACCAAAAAAGTCCTAAACCTATTGCATTTTTACCAATTCAGTCCTAAACTTTTAATTGTACCCATTGAGTTCTAAATCTTTTTATATTTTGCCAATAAAGTCATTCGAAATTGTTAATGGGGACGCTGACTATCCTACGTGGCACGACAGATGCTGATGTGGAGATTTTTTTAATAATATTTTAATATATATTTTTTGAGTTTTTCATTAATTTTTAATTTTTCTTTTCTTGTCCTTCTTTACATTTTTTTTTAATAGTGGCTGGCGAACGTCGTCGAGCTCTCACTAGCCTCGCCCAAATCTGGGCGAGACCATCGCGACCGTGAGCAAGGCTAGCCTCGCCATGGCCTCATCCAGAGTTGGGCAAGGCGGCCTTTGCCCACAAACACGATGGTCTGGGTGAGGCCAGCCTAGCCCAGCTTTGGTAACAAATAGATATTCGTGACTTAAATGAAATTACTTGGAGAGAATATTCGCTCCATGATTTTGCGTTTGAGACCAGGGAAACAAAGAAAATTAATGACATAGTTATAATATTTGCTTTGTGATTGTTGCTTTTGGCTCCCGTTGCCGTTTTGTCGATTTCTAATTTTAAAAATTTCAGAGCAGAAGTTTTACAAGTAATCAATCTAGTCCCAAAACTTTGTAAACGACCTCTTTAGTACAAAAACTTCTTTAAAATGCCCATTTAAGTGACTCCGGCGAGTCACATCGGATTTTCCGGCATATTAGAGTCACTGAAGTCATTTAAGTGTCACTTTCCAAAAGCCGTAGCATTTAAATAATTGTTCGAAAAGTTTTACCCCCAAATGAGCGTCATATAATAGTTGGGGGACTGATGCCGCATTTTTCCCGCTGCAGTTGGAAGGAGACATGGGTATGGTTCAAGCTTCATTGACCACGTATTAGTCATCCAAAGTGACTTTTCCTCGTAGAGAAAGTAATGAACCGTCCAAATTGGATGTCCCGGAGCCAATTCTGATGGAGGCCCATCTTGTGCAATTGGTCATGCATGACGTTTCTGCAGAACTCGACAATTAAATATTAATCACCTCTTTCAATGATCGGCCTATAACTCTCTTTTTTGTGTGCGGTCAGAATTGGCCTACAACTTGATTGGCCAATGACTTTCATACTTGACTTATGAGACTATGTAATCTTTGACTAGAAAACATATATATACCCCTCATCTTTCTTAACCAATCCAAATCAAGACAGAGCATTTTCTCTTTTGCAATGTCAAAATTCTTGGCAAACACGAAGCTGGTCATCATTTAAATCAGGAATTTTGTTAGACATCTAAAGCATAGAAGAAATCAAACTTGTCTTTCTCTCATCACCCACTTTGTCTATTCCCAAATCCCTCCTTCTATATATTTGTCCCAGGTTTGAAGTCTAAAAACAGACCTCAGCTTTCAAAAGTCAACAGCATCACCACCAAACCTTTCTTGTGCTTCATCAGCGTCACTCCCGAATACGTTCCTGGAGCAGAAACTCTCCTGAGAGGCCAAATGGGTAGTGAAAGCCATCAGCTTCACATTTTCTTCTTCCCTTTCATGGCTCCAGGCCACATGATCCCAATGATCGACATGGCCAAACTCTTCGCCATTAGAGGTTGCAAGTCCACCCTCATCGCCACCCCACATGACGAGCCCACCTTCTTGAAATCCATTGTGAAACCCAAGGATTTGGGCTTCGACATCAATGTCGTCACGGTGACATTGCCCGTGAAAGAGGTTGGCTTGCCAGAAGACTGTGACAATCTGAACAACGTCACTACGGTGGAAATGCGCAAGCTATTCTTGAGAGCCGTCATGATGCTGGACCAACAGCTCGAGCTGCTGATAGAGAAACTTGCCCCTGATTGTCTAATCTCGGACATGTTCCTCCCCTGGACAACCGAGATTGCAGCCAAGTGTGGAATCCCTAGGCTTGTTTTCCACGGGACAAGTACCTTCTCCGCTGCTGGCACAGAATGTGTGAGGCTCTATGAGCCTCACAAGAAGGTGTCATGCGATTCAGAACCCTTCGTCATCCCCAACTTTCCCGGAGATATCGTACTGTCCAGGATGCAATTGCCAGACTTCGTCAGGGAAGAGACCGAGTTCACCAAGTTCAACATCGAGGTGAAGGAATCGGAGAAGAGGAGCTTCGGAGTCGTAATGAACAGCTTCTACGAGCTCGAGTCGGCTTACGCTGACCATTACAGGACATTCCTAGGGAGACGATCCTGGTTTGTCGGCCCACTCTCATTGTGCAATAAGGAGACTGAGGACAAAGCACACAGGGGCAACCAAGCATCCATTGACCAGCATGAGTGCCTCAAGTGGCTCGACTCGAAGCAACCAAACTCAGTGATCTACATTTGCTTTGGAAGCATGGCAAATTTCAATGCTGCTCAGCTCCATGAGATTGCAGTCGGACTAGAAGCATCGAGGCAACAATTCATCTGGGTGGTGAAGAAGGACCCAAATGTGGAAGAAGGCAAAGAAGAGTGGTTGCCTGATGGGTATGAATTAAGAATCCGAAACAAGGGCCTCATCATTAGGGGCTGGGCTCCTCAGGTGTTGATTCTCGATCATGAGGCGATTGGCAGTTTCGTGACACATTGCGGGTGGAACTCGACCCTAGAGGCGGTCACGGCCGGCGTGCCAATGGTGACTTGGCCGGTCGCGGCAGAGCAATTCTACAACGAGCAGTTTGTGACCCAGGTGCTTAAGATTGGGGTCGACATTGGGGTGAAGCAGTGGGTGAGGTTCTTCGGTGACAGCGTGAAGAGCGAGAGAGTGGAGGAGGCAGTGAAGAGAGTCCTGGTGGGTGAGGAATCAGAGGAAATGAGGAGGAGGGCGAAAGCACTTGCAGAGATGGCAAGAGGGGCTGTGGAAGAAGGCGGGTCTTCTTGGTCTGATTTGGGAGCTCTGCTTCAAGAGCTCAAACTCCAGAGATTGGCTCACAACGAGAAGATCTGATTCATGAACTGAAGCAATCAATCTTGAATTTTTGCTTCTGGAGAATAAAACTGAAGAAATAGAAACCTGCCATTCTCAGTTTCTGTTGTGGTTTAGCCGTAGAGAAATATGCGGGATTTGCTGTTTCTTTTCATTGAATTTATGCTAGGAGTTGTGATCATTTCTATTGAGGTAACAGGAAAAGTGTACATGATCTTGAATTCTATCGTGCCTAAGAAATTAAAGTTAGTCTCGTAGTTGCAATTCAATAGCAAGATGATGATCCCTATGTACTTTCCCTTTTTTGAATCATCTGTCCTTGAGACACAACAGGCGGAGAGATCTTTTCAACTTCACATTCCACATTCCATAGGAATATAGGATTGTGTTTGCACATTAACAGAGAAAAAGGAAGGGAAAGAGCCACAAAAAACCTCAAATTTTGTCCATTGTAACGTATTTAACCCAATTTTTTTTTTATACCGAAAATCACAAACTTATGCCTTTGTGACACATTTAACCCAATTTTTTTTTGTGACATTAAAAATCCCAATTTTTTTTTATAACAATAATATTTTGAATTAAATGAGTCACACGGATATAGAGAAGAAGTTTGAGGTAAATGTGTCGCACTGTACAAGTTTGGAGTAAATGTGTTATATAGGTACACGTTTAGGGTTTTTTATGTCACGAAAAAAAGTTTGGGGTAAATATGTCACAGATGACATACTTTAGGGTTTTTGGTAGCTTTTACCTAGGAAAGAAAGACTAACAAAAGTAAATAGACTAGAAAATAATGACAAACTCAACCTTCACATGTTAATGACATATTTGGCTGTTGCACAACTGATCTTAGTGATATGTATACAACTTGGCACTTGGCAACAATTTTAGAGAAAAGATAGAGAGGTTAGGTCCTCACGGTAATTTTGATGTTTCAGTGAACTTTCCACTGACAATGTTGTATTACTATAAGTTCCATGTTGAGCAAGACTGAGCATTATGATGTAATTAATAAGTTGACCCTCACAAAATGTCACCACTTGAGTTCTACTTTAAGGGAGCGCTGGATTGTCAACAATGGAATCAAAGTTTGAACCAATTTAGTAGTGTGCTTTGAAGATGAACCCTTTGGGAACTGTAGAGAGTTTATCAAGTGCCTTCGGAGGCTTGCTGCATATAAATTTACTGCTCCTTCTTCTTCCCTAGTTCGCTTTTGGCCATTTCCTGTTGCTGTTGCCACTGTCACCATCTTCGCCACCGTGTCCATATTGGTCCCTTTTTATAAGCACCATGCTCTCTCTCTCTCTAGCGGTTGGGATATGCGGTCGAGTTACAGTTAGTACTAGAGAGAGAGAGAGAGTTAATGTGGATGATTATAGCTATCCAAAATTTTTCAGCTGATGTGGCATCATCTCAAGAGGCACGTGGGCTATCAATGCAAACAATTATCACAACAACTAAACAGCACTCATGCCCACAATACAATCTTCGGTCCATGACTTTAAGGGAAGCCTTGGATTGGTCCGATTCTAAAATTTAAGTCATTTGATTGAAAAAAGAAATTAGGTACTTGTTGATTGAGCAAAGGATTAAAGATATACAGTGGCTGCAATTTTCCAATACATGGTAATAATCTGTGGCTATTAGTAATTTCTCTTATATTCATCTAAATATTCTTGGCATTCAGTAAACACAAACAGGAGATGATGGCAGTGTCGTGTATTTTTTTGTAGTATTTCCTTGATTATGTTTTCCTTTTCTAGGTAAGAATTCAGTATTAATGTACAAGTAGAGCTTTGCAGTTGGCCTTGAGCCATGTAATAAACGTGCAATAGAAGCGGTTGACAAGAGACAGCACGAGGAAAAGTCTAATGATTGTATGCATGGAGAACAAAAGAGAGATTACGACGTGGATGCGTATGTCATGAAGCAACATATCATCAAATATAAAGTAAAGACAACGAGCACTTTTTTCCTTTACGGATCTCGACATTCTCGTGATAAAATTGAAAAGTGCATTAGCCAAAAGAAAAAACATAAGAAAAGTACCATTCAACCTTCGACCCAAAAAGAAAAAAAATTGCCATTCAACCAAAAAGTGAAAAAGCCCTAACTACTAGGGTTGGGGTGACCACGGGTCGGGTTATATGGATTGCCACCGTCTTAACTCCATAGGACTTGTTGGTAAATATATTATCAAGTCAAAGCATCATTTGTTAGGATTAGGCGTACAATTACAACGAAATAGAGAATAAAAGTCGAGACAAAAAGTTTTTATTCAGATTCACCCTTAAACTGAGGTTACATTCAGCAAAGGATTCCGCTATAATTAGCATATTGCACTTCTTAATTATATCATTCAATTACAATAGAAAGAGAGTATATATAGGCTTAAACTATAAAAGCCCTCTAGGGCCAGGGGGCGTTGTCCCATATCGATAGGGAGTATGAACCACACCCCAACATCACTTAAGTTGTGGAAATAAGTGATAGGAGTGCGAAAGTAAAAGAGAAGAAATCAAAGAAGAAGACACGAGATTTTTTACGTGGAAACCCCTTTAGAATTAGAAAGAGGAAAAGTCATGGTGTGACATCTCAAATTTCGACCAATATACTAAATTGGATTTTGATAGATTGTAAACACAATTTTGAATCCGATCAGAAGTATTGGAAGTCAGTTATCAATATTTCAAAATTTATTGGTAAACAATACATTGTCGGAAAAGAGACGGTAAGCCGAAAATTAAGGATCGAAGAGACGTTTCGGACATGACATGAACCAACGGGCCTATTTTCTATTATTTTCGAATTTCAAGAAGGCATAGAATGGGAAATGACTATTTTGCCCCCGAAGGCCCATTTTAGGCCCAAACCAAGAGCCTTTGGATTTCAAGCCCATTGGGCCTGCAAAAATTCAATCCAAGCCCACATGAATAGTGCAGCCCGTGAATAGTGCCGAGGGTGGAAATTACACTTTTGCCTTTCTTGAAAGTGAGATATTTTTGAAGCCCTTAATGGATGTAAGAGAAGAACATTAAAGCTTGCAAGTTGTCTTCACCCTCTCTCTCCTTCCTATGTGGCCAAATTCACCCTCCCTCACTCTCTCTCTTGCTTTCTTTCCTTGTCTCATAATTAGAGCAAAATTGTCTTAAATTTCAAGAGCCAAATTGGATAATATTTGGGGTTACATTTATGAGATGTAATAATGTAATCTTGGAGGGGAAGACAAGCCTTGGAAGATAACTCTCTTCTTCTTCACTTTCTCTCTTTCACTCTCTGTTTCCTCTCAAAATTCGTAGCTCCCTCCTCTCTCCCCCATTTTCACCCTTTCCTTCTTGTTTCACACCCCTCACCTTGCCGTCGTGCTACCCAAGATTTGCCTTGAAGCCGTGCCCTTGCTGCCGACGTTTAGGCCGTCGTCGCCAAGCCGTGCCGCCGAGCTGAGCTCGTACCGAACCACCGTTTGCACGCCGCGCAGCACCGCGCCGAGTCGAGCCACCGTTAATACCCATTTTCCATCTACGCGCCGTCGCCGAACCACCACCATCACCGTCTTCGCGTTGTTGCTGCCGCCGCCGCCGTAGTAGCCGTCGCCGTTAAATGGTGAGTTAACTCCCTAATCCTTGATTAGGTTATTGATTGCACTTAGGGTTAGTTTAAGGTGCAAATTAGACTTTTAACTATGGTTAAAATGATTAACTATGGTTAGTTTAGTTAAACCATGGTTGGGTTAAGTTAACCTTGGTTAGATTAGTTGACCTTGGTTAGGTTAGTTAACCATAGTTGGGTTAGTTAATCATGGTTAGGTTAATTAACCATGGTTGGGTTAATTTTTCTATATATGTTTTAGTAGGTTTTTAAGTTGATGTTTGTCTTGGATCAATAATGGTATCATGAATTGAGAGTTTGTAGTGGAAAAGAATGCATTTTGGCATGAAAATGGAAATTGATGTGGTGCCGTGCTTAAATGCTGAGTTTTTATGCTTTGAAACTATTTATTTGACTTGAAAAGTGAGGTACGTGGAGTTTGGCATGAAAAGCATATTCGTGTGATCAAGTGTGATTTATGTATTGCATTTTTCACGGGAAAATGGCAACGAGCATGACATATGGCATGAGCACGTATCGTGAATGCATTGACAAAACGAAAGAAAGAAATGAGATTTAAATACATGTATGCTCATGTGATCATAAAGTGTATGGACCTTCAATGGTGATTGGGGATGATGCCCAATTTTATCGTTGATATTATTGGACACCCGTCAGGGTTCGGATGACGGATCGTGGTGCCCTTTGAGGTCAGACTGATTCTCCTTTATGGAATGCTATCTGCCTGCGGGGGAGGTCGGGGTGGGGCCGCACCTCAATTGACCAGGAGGAGATGTTGTCGTGCTGGATGGGGCAGGACGATGCCCGGTCATGCCGAAAGACCGCCAACCTTCGGGTTGTGCTGTGGCCCAGAGAGGTCGAGAACCGCCAACCTTCAGGTTGTGCCGTGCCCGAGAGTGGGCGTAATCACTAGGCATAAAATTGGACTACGCTTGAAAACATTGCGTGTGTGAGATGATGATATGCGTGTCCTGATTGCCTTGTTTGATGCATTGTTTATATAATGCTATGATTGATAACATGCAGGGCATGTGCATGTGCCAAGGCAAGGTAAGAATGCCTGTGAATTGTCTATTGATTGGTGAGAGTCACCGAACTTGATATATATTGTTTAGAGCGAGAGTCGCTCGCTATTGGTCTGCCATCGACATCGAGGTGCATGTTTAGGGTACGCTCTGAGTGAATTGGCACCCTGTGTGAGGCTTAGGTTGTTAATTTGCTGAGATTTTTATCTCACTCATTGTTGTTAACCGTTTTTCAGGACCATAGATCGGATGGTTGGCAGGTACGGTTTGAGGTGCTCTTGCGTAGAGAAGTTTAAGTTAACCCGACCCCCGGTATGTTTTTGTTGGTCTGGTTAGGAAGTGACCCGAAAGTGAGGATTTGTAAAAATATACTTCCTAGGGTTAATGTGTTTATAAATAAATGAAAGTGTGTTTTGGTGTTGTTGTATGATATGTTGTTTTCCTTCTATCCCTGTTGTGTTTGTCGGGCGTTTGTTTCTCGTTTCCGCATGCGTTAAGTGAAAGATAAAATGAATTGGTCGCCGATGCGTCCTGGGACGTCGCATTTATTATTGATCCAAAGGATAAGTGTATCCAGATGGTCACGTGCCCGAGGGCCCGGGCGTGACCCATGGTGCCGCACTAAGTAATCTCTTCATTATAAGAGAAATGGTCTCAATACATAGTAGGAGTTTCGGGCATACAAAGTTATATTGGCAATTACATGTATACCTTAGCAACAAAACTGGTTCTCTACTTTAAAGTACTTTTCTCTATCAGACTCCATAACTTCATCAATCTCTCACTTGGAGGCTGATCTTAACAATGGCAATAGTCTCTCATAGTCTCCTTATAACCCAAATTGTCCTAGTGCAGCGGCCTATTCATAACTAACCATGGAGGCCAACTAAGGCAATGCATTGCCATAACATTGGTTAACATATTCGTTGGTTTCTTTGCACCAAGGATCTTCTTCAATGACAATTTTCCAATATGTATTAACTGACAAATACGAAGATACTTCCACTCAATGTGCTTTGTCCTTAAGTAAAATACCGGATTCTTTAAGAGTTAAACGACACTTTGACTAATATTGAAAAGAACACTGGTATTCTAGTCCTTGACAAATTGGCCGGAAGGACTATACTGAAATTCGCAAAGGTTTAGGACTAAATTAACATATTTTAAAACTTTAGGACTGAATTAGCATTCGTACAGTAAATTTAGGACTAATTGAATAATTTTTACTTAGACTATTGGTTTGTTTCTATGAGTTAGTGTCTCATTTTCCTTTCCTCTTATCATTTTTCAAGATTCTCTTCCCTTTCTTGTCATCATGCTTCTTCCTTTGTAAGATTCCCAACTATTTTTGCTATGTGCTTTCATTCTACTTTGACGTGGTATCAAAGCTAAATCCATGCATGTTTCGCTGGAAATGTTCCTGCGACGAAATATCTTTCACCGAAATTAGTTATTTGGCTTTTAATTAGATAAAAGGTTCCTGTGGCAATTCCGGACAGAAGTAATCTAGACAAGTATAAGGAATTAAGCTTGAATTGTAAATGAAGTCGTTTGATTTAAAGTTAAACCACAGAGTCGATACAATTGTGAAATGCAAAACTGCCCAATTGGTGCTAGGAGATCATACAAACCAAGTTCACTAAGAGTTTAACTCGACAGAACAACTTGACTTGCATAACAGTTATAAATGACCCACGTTATTAAGTCTCGACAGAGTTTGACTCGATGGCGAAATAGAACAACATGTTGATATAACGCTGGAATTAGACTCGATGACGTAATATCACCTCTAAAACGAAAACTATCTAGAGTTTGACTCAATGGAACGATTCCAAACTACGTTTAAAGCTAATTACTAGAATTGAAATGCGTAATGAAAGATAACATTGTGTGTGTCTGATATTCCTTTTGACTTGAGGCCCTGTGGTATTTATAGAGGATTGTGACAACTGTTTTTGGCGCCCAATCTCGATAAACCGCCTTTGAAGCTTTTGACTCGGTCTTCTCCGCAATCCACTCGCTCATTGATAACTGTCTCTGATCCATCGGATTGTTCTTTCGTCCACGTCGCTAATAATCATTTTATTAAGCCACATTTTTGCTAATAACTACATTCAATGCATCGGGTCATCCTTTCCGCTTACATTACCAATAACCACATTTTGACATATTAGGCTACTTTTCCGCTCACGTTGTTAATGGGTGCCCTTCGATACATTGATGACCTTTACGATTCCTATTTTCCTCTTTAGTTACTTCCTTCTATCCATAATTCGTCATGAAAACTATCACGATTGAATCCAATAATATCTCTCAGGAAATTTTGGTCAATATTATAGCTTCACAAGATTTTCTAAGATAACCAATGTGTATCACAGTTAAACCCATTGTGTTGAAATTATTTATCATTGGTTTGTCAACACCCCTCTTCTTGTGCCAAGCATGTGATCAACCATATGTGAACTTATTTGGGCGTTAACAATTGCCTCCTTTAAAAAAAATTAAAAAAATAAAAGAATTTTAATTCTTTTAAAACAGTGATGCTTTCCCGCGCTGAATTCAAAACTCACTGTAGTCCCTTAATGCTGTCGTTTTGTGTTTTGTACGCAACTGCCTAAACTGTATCTTCCAATAATATTCTGACACGTTTCTTGTACTGTTTGTATTGCAATGATTTCAAACTTCCTTTTTTCAAATCCCCATTGTTGATTTGTATTCCCAAAGCATTTTCATCATCTTCCTCGTCGAAACCCTAGGATTCCGATCAATTTTAAATTTTTGCCCCTTTTTCTTCTGTCATTGACCATGGCTTCAAAAGCATCCGCATATGATCCTAATAGTGATGCATATGATCCTAATAGTTTCATGGGCAGATTCGATGCCCTTAGAATGGATGGAAATGCAAAACACTGTTGTTTTCAGCTTCTTCAAACGATCAATGGGTACTCAAATCAACTCGCTTTAGGACCATGTAGTCTTGATCATTCATCTATTCCCGCTTCTTTCTAATAATGTTTCTCGATGAAGTGAGGAGAAAAACTCCATTTCCAAAGATCCTCCATGGTTGATATTTTGAATGTAGATCCCAATCAATTCAGAGGGCTTCCTTCTCATGACGCAAGTTTCCATAAGTGGTATTTACGATTGAAAAATGATTTTATAAATCATTTTGCTTGGAAAAAATCTGGAATCAAAACTGCCTTTGAAATTTGCATGTTATCTTCCAACTTAAACTTGGGCTTGTTTGGTGCTGCTGCTAGTTTCTGGTCTCCGTCGACCAACTGTTTCTTCTTTCCTTGGGGTTCCCATGTCAATCACTCTTCTTGATGTTTATGCTATAACGGGTTTTTACCCTCACGGAACTTCTGTTGGCAATATGAAAAATTCGGAAGTTCCTTTTGTTTCTGATGATGACCGGGCTTATAGTAAATTTCTCGATCGTTTTCTTCAAGAATCTGGTCCCATCACCTTTCACGAGCGTGCTGTCTTTTTATTTTATTGGCTCTCTAAATACGTTTTCTTCAACCCATTTGTCAAGGTGTCGAAAGAATTCCTATATCTTGCTTCCAATTTACCTATTGGCAAGCGTATTACGCTAGGTCAACTTATCTTAGCGTCTCTTTACAGAGGGATCACCCACATTTCATCATTACTGAGAGCACAAGGTAGTGGTACTTTCTTTGGTCCCTTTTGGGTTTTCCAATATTGGTTGAACCTTTATCTTCTGACCTTTTCCTCCAATTGCTTTCATGCTTTTCCACATTCCAGTTGTCCTAAATTCCAACTAAACGACCCTATTTCCATCGACTATCGTTTACTGTCTCGTTCCTTACTGAGTGTACCTAAAGGAACTTCTTCTTTATTCTTTTACTTGCAACAACTCCTGAATCTTAGTGAAGAGGAGGTTGACTTTTTTCCTTTAAGCGGAAGTGAATTCAATTATCTTTTTAACTTCGCTGAGTTATTGGATCCATATGAATTGTGGATGAGTGTTCTCTACTTCATTGACCTTCCTATTAGACTATTCATGAAAGGCAAATTCTATCCAGGTTTTGAAATATATTTACCTCAACTCTGTGCCCGCCAGTTCAACTTATTACAAGCCATTCCTTTGCCTATTCCTTACTCTCTAGAATTTCCTCATATGTCGAAACGAGAGTATAATGCAAAGATTGATTCCTTTTTTGCCTGCTGCTAAAAAATTACTGAGATGATTCATCATCATTTCTCCTTGGATCTTAATACTTTTACTCTTAACCTTGGCTGTACAATTGAATATACTACATGGTGGCTATCCTTTTCTCTAGGAAGTGTTTATGAAGAAGCTTTTCATGACTTAATGGCTCGGGTGCAAGTACATCTTCCAGAGCCCAAGAGACGTCGAGGGAGTAAAAAGAAGTACTTGAGTACAAAAGGCCTTAAGAAGTTGCCTGCCCCCTCAATTCCTAATACTCCAATCCGATCAAAAGGCAAGGAGAAAATGGTTGATCTGCCAATCAAACGAAAATCCTCTAGAGGTATTCTGTCCTTAACTATTTGTCTTTCTATAGTTCTATGCTGATAACAATCATGACTTCTATTCGGATAGGTCAAGGTACTCTCATAATCAGGGAAAATTCTCAATTCTCTGAGACAGTCTTTCTACCAGAGATTCAATCTCCTGACATCGACATCCCCCTAATCAGGAAAAGAAAAAAAAACTCTACCATTTCTTCTTTAGAAGATCAGGATAGTCTTTCACAAGTTCCAAGCTTGAGCTCGACACCAATCATTGCCGCACATTCGGTTGGTATAGAAGAATCTATTGATCAAGGTAACTTGTCTCTTTCTATTGATGAATATCGAGCTTTCGATGAGACCATGACTGCTTCTTAAACTTCATCTCCATCAAACCTTTCTCCAGTAACTACTGTTGTTCCCTTACAATTCTTTGGTATGTATTGATTGCTTCTCTTATGATCATTTGCAAAAGCGAACAGTAACCTTGACATTTATGCATATAGGAATAGGTAACACTTTTGATCTACAAACTTCATCACCAGTTCAAACTATATTTCCACCAGCTACTCCATTGCTGCTTTTGCCCTCAGGTTCGTTCCTTTTAAATATGAATTTACATTTAGTTGACTTTTAGACAACTTGATTCATTTTCTTTTCATTGTCATTTTAACACCTTCATCTCTCCTTATTGAGCCTTCTCAGATTGTTAAAGAAGCCTCTGTTGATATTCCTTCGAATCCAACACTTGTGGCTGTTCCTATCTCCTTGGATCCTCAAGCTCACATTTCCTTTGGTACCAAAGAAGGACACTCTAGTATCCTAAAAGATCCCATAGTTATGTCTAAGACTCAAACGGTGTCAACACCTACTCCTACTAACAATCCCTCAGAAACTATGGCATCTTCTTCCATCTTTCATGCTTCTAATCGTACTCAGAGCCCTCTTGACCAGAGTAAGTGTATCCTAGAAGAAGCTTCCTATATTCTGAAGGTCGGTTATGGGAATTCGATTGATTCAACATTGGGAAAGGCAAAATGCCTGCTTACAAAATTCCTCGACTTAACTAGTGATGGGATGTCTTTGATGATAGCCAATCAGACAGCTTTCGATGAGGTTCGACAATTGTTAATTGAAGTGATTGATAGCAATATTGATGATCTGCCTATCTCACTCAAAGGGGTATTAGAGGACTTATCAAAGAACTTCGCTGCCAATGTTGCCACTTATTGGCGGAATTATGAGATGATCATGTCTTTGACTCTATCTATGCAAAATGATTCTGCTCCTGACCTTTTCATGGAAGAAACTAGTCGACATGTGTGATCTAGCAAAGAGGAGCTTCAATCCATTGTAGTGAACATCGACAAGCTGAATGAGGAAGAGGCAGAGCTACAATGAAAACTAATGTAGGTTCGACAACAATTAGACTCAAAGCATGCTCAGAGAGTTAGAGCTGAGAGTGCCCTAAGTCGAAACATTGCCTTGCTGAAAGATCTCTAGAAAACTGAGCAAAGTAGATTATCCAACGAAGAAGCTCAGCGACGTTGAGTCAAGAATAAATGTTTGAATGAAAATTGCAAAATGGACCATGCCATATTTTCCATTTTAAAGGATGTTAAAACCTTTTTATATTCCAATTAAACCTTTTGAATATATTGCAGTTTTATTTTCATGATTTTTGTTTCATTCGATATACTGAATGTATCTAGATTATTTCCACATTCAGCAAAATAGTTGCAATTTTTACTCTCCCTCAAAGATCACGTTCTATCCACGATCATATGACTTTACGAATCGCACGCCAGTAGTTGGCCAGGGTCGCTTATTTATACCCAGCTTTTGGGTGACTTGGGAACTCACTTGCTCGATTATGTGCCTTCTTCAATGGCATACACACCTTACTGCTTTGCCATTCCTCATTCATTAGCTTGCTTGCGCCATCTCGATCAACTTCAATTCTATGACAATGATGGGCAACTCTCATTCTCTTTTGTGAATTATAGTCCAACTTGTGATCGGGTCCTTTTGGGTCCATTTTTCAGATCACTTCCTCCCTCATCCATATTTTTATCTTGTTTTCCTCGTAATCATGTGGAGATATTCCCTCTCAGTCGAGATTCCATATGCTCTAATGCTTGGGTTGCGCCCAACTATCGATTCAACCCCTTTCCATCTTTTGATGAGCGATTTTTTAGAATGTATCTGAGATTGCGAAAAGAAATGATCTCCATTTGGCAGCAAGCAGGCATTGCTTCATGTCTAGCACTTGAGAGCTTATCTCTTAATCCTGTTGAATTTGGTCTTATAGGGAGTGTGTGTTGTTTTTGGTCACCTTCGACTCATTATTTCTTTGTTCCCACTAGGCTAGTGACCATAACTCTACTCAACATTTGGGAGCTTACCGAGCTTCCTCCATTTCAAGATACTTCTAACGAATGCTCGTATACTTGCCCTTACTTTTGTGATATCTTGACTTCAAGCCTTCAATTCGATACATTCATCGATTCCTTTACTAAAACCAATGGTGAAATTACGCCCGAAGAACATATCTCTTTTCTTCTTTATTGGCTATCACGGTATGTCTTTTGTCTCCCTTCTCTAGTTGTTTCTCATGAGTTCGTCGAGGTTGCATATGCACTTTCGCTTGGTCAAAATGTTGGATTAGGTCGCATGGTTCTCGCCGCATTGTATCGATCGTTATCAAATGCTTAATCTTCTCTATTCAGTGCACATCTAGATCCTTTCTATGGATCATTATGGGTTTTGCTAGGCTGGCTACGCCTGTATTTTTCCATTTTATTTAGTGAACCAGTTTTCCCAGCTCAATTAGTTGATCTTAACCATCGGCCTACTAGAGATGATATAGGCATTTGGTTATTTTGTGGGCTAGTTAACCTGGTCCCAACAGGATTTTCCCCCTTCAAATGTCTCGTGAGACATATTTTACAGTCAACAGAATTCAATTTGATGTTATCAATGTCGACTATGTGAAACATGCTCTTGAACATTATGGGCATGACATTGCATTATTCTGAGAAAGTATACTTGTACCTGTAGACATGATCTTAGATTTTTCTAGTAATGACAAATTTCCTATTATTGTGCTCGTCAGTTCGAACTCGTTCAGTGCATTCCAGTGTCCATCCTTTATTCAATGGAATTTCCATTTCCACCTCGTAAATTATGTGTCGATAAAACGTACTTACTTGGTTGGCTCAATGTTATCACAAATGTGTCGAAAAAATTTGATTTCAAACCTTTTCATAACCATGCCGGAGTTTCTCCCTCTTTTACAAACTGGTGGGATGACTATCGAGCACTGTTGTTCTCCGTTGAAATGGTCATCCTTAAAATGAATCAATGCTCAACTATGATGAATCATCCTATCCATTGTATTGCCTCTTCCGTGAAGAAGAATATAGTGGTCAGTGTGTCCTTCTACTCATCAAAACAAGGTATTTATTTATTTAATATTTTACCACTCGGTTAAATTTCTTCTTCTAACCCTTTTTTTTTTTTCTTCTTCTAACCCTTTTATCTCTAGGTAATCCAAAAAGGAGGAGTTAGCAATTCCTGAGTCCTCTTTGACTCCCAACGCTGAGAACTCCAAGAGCTGTGATTCAATCAACCATTATATGGACGATGAATCCAGTCCGCTACTTCCCTTGTCACCCATAAGTAGTGAATTCTCCTTATTTGACGAGCATCATAAGGCTTCGACATGGTGGATTCGCCTTTATGATTTGTTAAGGGTTGGTTACAGCCTTTTATGCAATGATGCTGGCACAGTTTGTGAGATCAAATCCTTGCTGACCCACTTGACAACTTTGCCCTTCCCTTTAAAGTGTTGAGCTATGGAATTTGCCCTTAGAGAATTTTCTCTATCCTTCGACCGCTCGTTAAAGGTCTACAGGCTAATCTCAAGCAAATCAAGGCTATCAACCAGATTGAAAAAGACTATCTCAAAGTAAAGGACGATTGGGCTCAAGCACAATTTGCTCTCAATAGTTATAAGAACAGTGATGATTTTCCTTGGGAGCCTATAATCACTCAACCGCATTTAGCCTATCTAGCTCATCAAACTTTACTTCGAAAATTCACTGAAGGACGGCATGCCAAGGATCTTTACCTCAATGCGCACTGTGACTTGGAAGTTCATTTGTGTGATCTCATTCTTGCACTTAAGCAACATGAATCTCTCATATATTGAACCTTGTATTGTTTCCTTTGCACTTTCCCTTTCTTTAGGCTAGAATTCTAGGCTAGTTTGTTGCAATTCTCGATGTACAAATTTCCCTTGATGTTTTATCCATGTACATATTTCCAAAAATTAATTGAAAATTTTCTTGCTTAACAAGAATCTTATCATTAATAACGTATCTTCCGATCTATCTTCTATCTGTAAGATCGAATCAATTTTTTGTCCAAAACGAGTTCAATCATCATGTATACTAGAATTCAATCCCTTTAGTTGTGATTCATGCTTACATGCACCACATCGCACATTTTGTCTACCAGGTAGGATAAAAAACCTTGTATTCAATAAAGCTTCGTTCACTCATTCTTCTGAAACCTAGCATATCTTGGAAATGACTTCCAATGCCCAAACATCGAACACTGGTTCCATCTCAAATGAACTTCTTGCATTATGGAATGGGTTACTCGATCGTCTGAGTCTCTCTTTTGCGTGTATTTCGGCCCAACCACAAGTTTTAAGAGAAATTCGTACCATGATTCGAGCTGGGGAGCCGAAAGACCTCCCTCAAGACCATCCATTCCTCAAAGATTTCCAGGAATTCA
The DNA here is from genome assembly GCA_001662345.2 of Metrosideros polymorpha var. glaberrima. Lineage (NCBI taxonomy): Eukaryota > Viridiplantae > Streptophyta > Magnoliopsida > Myrtales > Myrtaceae > Metrosideros > Metrosideros polymorpha. Next base: position 3,511,298 of record BCNH02000009.1, read on the forward strand.
AGCCACAATTGACGCCTATGATGATGCATCTGATTGGTACTGGCATGCCGTGAAAATGGTAAAGCTTGTCGAAGATATTCTCTGGGACAAACAAAAGCTCTAGGATTTGGCTAATCAATCCATGATCAGGTTAGTTGATGTGAGAGAGAAATTGCTTCAAGAAAGAAATGATGTAGAAAAACGAGGTGGCGAAGGCTTTTCTTCTTAGTGTAGAATCAATCACTCGATACAGGCAACTTCTTTTGCTGAACTATCTAAGGAACTTGATTACGATATTCATAAAGCATGGGACACGGTGACATATCTGGCTACCCAAGTATCCGAGCACACCCTTACTCTTCAAGAGTTCGAGAAACGAAGAACTCTTTTGAGGGGCAAAATCGATGACCTTTTTATTCATTGTTGTCAATCAAGAGAAGAGATTATCCATCTAGAGGATCGCCTTACTTCCTTTATCACTAAGTTCATCTCATATGTGGGTCGCTAGAGGTTCCGTATATTACTATGTACCTCGTCTATGTATTGTATGAGTTCTTTGAATTATCTCTTAAATGTCCGATTTTCCAGAACTTTTGTTAATTGCTAATCTTGCTTGGGTAGCATTGCTCGCCAATTGTAGATCACTTTCACAACCATGCTGGGTATTAACCAATGGCGAAAAAAAATAAAAATATTCAGATTTCTTAGACCTACATCAAGGGCCAACATCAATGACATCATTGCAATTCGTTGCCATTGGCTCGGGAGGATTATCTTTGATACTGACTTTAATGAACAATCATTTTTTCCTAGATTTTCTCTTTTCGAAAAAAAAATGTCATGATTGCCCAATAACCTGACATTGTTGCATACGAATTGGCCCATTGATTCGTCTTACTAACCATCCCAAGTCCTTTGAGTTTCCTTGCCTTTATGGCCATCACCTATCCATGTCGCTTCATGCGAACTCGTGTCATAGTGCCCCTTCTCCATTAATGCATGCTCTCTGGTAACTCAATGCTTATCCTCAATACATCATGCTGCCTTCTGGGGTTCCTTGCTTAAAATCTTTAATTGAACTGTAACCCATTATTGCACACAAAATTGTGCACGTTCCTGCCCCATAAACTGTTCCGTATCTCTTGGGTTTTCCCGCCTTAATAGGTGTTTTAATCTTGTCAAAGTGTCAATTGACATGTTGATTCGCTTGCGTAACCTATCTATATATATTCTTTCCGTGTGTGTGATAGTTTTCATTTTCCACTAAGTACCTAACATTTACAGTTTCTATTGCCAACAAAAACTATGTCTACTTCTTCGAACACCCCCTTGTTCAGCGAGGAATTCCTTTCCCTTTGGAAACAACTCCTCACCCGGCTCGAATCCTCTTATATCGGGCTAACCGAAAATCCTGAAGAGTTTCAAGAGGCTTTGGCTCTGCTGAAAAATGCGGAACCTCAAGAGCTCCTTGAAAGCCACCCATTCCGGATTGTCTTCGAAGAGTTCTCTCTCACCTTTGGCCATGGAGTCCAAGCCTTTGAGGATCACAAAGAGAAGATCGCACATTACTTGGCCCTGGACAAAGAACTTCAAGTTATGCAGGACAAGCTTCATTGCGTCGAGGATATTCACCGAGACTGGCTGGTTCTATAGGGGAATGTCCAAAAATTGGCGTCGAAAACTATCCGTCATAGAGACAGGAAACAAGCGTAGCTTGACACTGTGACCAGATGTTTGACACGTGACCTCATGCCTATCGAACGAACTCATTATGAGGACGAATGAACCAAACTGAGGAACAGTGTCGAAGCCCTCAACACTAAGATCGAGACTTTCGGTCCTTTTCTGGAATGTGTGGATGATATGGTTGACTTTTGACTCGGGAGATTTCAAGAAGTAGAGGCGGAGTTTGACGCTCAATATAGTGTTATCTCTGAGTATTCGAACACCTATCATCAAGCTGTGGACAGGAATAGGTTCCTGGAAGATCGTCTGGCAAATTTTGTAGCATGATTCAAGGGTTTCCTAGGGTTTACAAGATAGTCTCGATAGGAAAAGGGCAGAAAAGTAGGGGATGATAAGTAGAAAAAAGATGGAAATGACTTGGATGTGCAT
>BCNH02000009.1:3513420-3530318 GCA_001662345.2 Metrosideros polymorpha var. glaberrima
TTATTTTTATTGTATCTATAAGACTTGCGTCTCATAGCGCAATCCTTATGTTAATGATACGTTTCTTTCTTTCTCACTTTACTCATCTAAGTAAAGTTTTGGTTGATTTTCTTGCATCTCCCACATAGTAGGATAATATCTCTTCAAATACTTCCCATTAATAGACCTTGGCATCCCGACTCCATTTATACTTCACAATCGATACGCATTTCTTGGTAATACATCCGTGATCACGAACAGGCCTTCCCAATTTGATGCCCATTTACCAAATTTCTCATTATCCACCTTTATCGGCAATATATTTTCCATATGAGATTACCAATATCAAAATCCTTCATTTTTACGGGTTTGTTATATGCCTTGGCAACTTTTCGCTTCTAAGTGAGTAATTTATCAAATGCGGAAGCCCTATCTTCACCTAGTTCTTCGATATTTGTGTACATTAATTCATCATACTCATCCTTTGACATATCGCCATGTAATTTTACCCTCAGTGATTGAACTGTAATCTCGACAAGTAGAACCGCTTCCTGTTCGTAAATAAGCATATATGGGCTAACTCTCGTACTAGATCTCCTAGACGTTCTATAAGCCCACAGTACCGTCGACAAAAGAGTATCCCATTCTCGAGGGTTTTCTTTCAAATATTTTTTTATTAAACTAATTACTACTTTATTATAAGCTTCTGCTTGTTTATTAGCCTAAGTATAATATGGTGTCAAGTGAATTATTTTACTTCCTCGTGATCTTGTAAAGTCCATTATCTCATGTCTAGTAAATACAATTCCTTGATCGACAGTAATTGATTCAGGAATACCGAAACGATGTATAATTCGTTCCTCTATAAATTCCCTCACAGTTTTTTGATTGATATTCTTGACAGGGACCGCTTCTACCCACTTAGTGAAGTAGTCCGTGGTGACCAATATGAAGCTATGATTTCTTGACGATGACAGATATATTTTTCTAATTATATCTATAGCCCATCCTCTAAATGGTCACGGTTTAACTATGGGTCTTAAAATGTCTGTTGGAACATGTTGTAAAGGTCCGTGTTTTTGGCATGATTTGCATCTCTTGGTATAATCGATATAGTCCTTAGTCATGCTTGCCAAAAGTAACTATGACGACGCAATAACCATTTCATTTTTAAGCCAGCCTAATGGGCACTGTATATACCCTTATAGACTTCTGCCATTACCAACATTAATTCCTTTTTACTTAGGCATTTAAGAAGCAATTCATCGATAGTTTTTCTATACAACTCGTTGTTCAGGATCAAGTACTTTATTGCTCGCATCTTGAAATTCCTATCTTTAGCTATTAGATTTCTCATATAGTCAAAAAATGGCGTCCTCTAATCCTCTGAGCTTAATTCGTTATTTTTCTTGAAATAATTAGTGCCAATCATTAGTATTTGATTGTCTATTGATGGCAAAATCTTCTTGTGAGTGACAATCATTTTCGCCAATTCTTTTGATATTTTATAATTAGATACCATCTGTGCTAATTTGTTAGCCCCAATGTTCTCATTTCTCTTAACATGATCTATCTTGTAATTGTCGAAATTATTTAACAACTCTTTTGCCAACAAATAATGTCGAATGAGGTTCTCATTTAGACGTTGATATTCTCCAGTAAACTGTTTAATCACTAATTAAGAATCTCCTTTTATTCTTGTGAGTCATACTTTCATATCAATTAAAACATTCAAACCTACGATCAAAGCCTTGTATTCGGCTTGATTATTCGAATAATGAACATCAAGTTGAAACATGAAATGGGACACGTGTCCCTGCAGAGAGACAATTAATATCCCGACTCGAGATGATTCCATCGTCGAAGACCCATCGAAGTGCAAAGTCCAAGGGACGACCTGAACTATGTTTTCCTTAAATGATTCCTCAATATGCAAATATGGATATTCAGCTAAGAAGTCAGCGATTGCTTGCCCTTTCACTACTTTTGCGGGCATGTACACTGATTGAATCTCTGTCAAAGCGAAAGCCCATTTGGCTACTCTACCTCTAATAATTGGTCTCGTTAGCATGTATTTTATCACGTCCATCTTGCATATAACATGGATAGTAGTTGGCAACATATAATGATGCAACTTAGTACAAGTGAAATATATTGATAGACACAATTTCTTTATGGCAGAATATCGAGTTTTAGCATCATTCAGCATTCGACTAAGATAGTAGACCGCTTGCTCTTTTCCTTTCTCATTTTCTTGTGCCAGCATGCTCCCAATAGTGGTATTGGTTCCTGACACGTACAGTTTCAACGGCAGACCCGACTTAGGTTGCATCAAAACCGGCAAATTAGTCAAATATTCTTTGATACAGTTGAACGCTTTTTGATGCTTTTCCTCCCAAATGAACTCTTGTTGATCTTTCAATTTGAGTAAAGGAGAAAACACCTCAATCTTGCCAGACAAATTAGCAATGAATCAACGTAAGAAATTTACCTTTCCTAATATCATATGTACTTGTTTCTTGGCAGTTGGAGGCACAAGTTCTAAAATAGCTTTATCCTTATTTTTATCTATTTAAATTCCCCTCTAATTTACTAGGAATCCTAAAAAAATTGCAGCTTTTACATCGAAAGCACATTTTAATGAGTTCATTTTCAATTTATACATTTGCATTCTAATGAAAGCTTGCTCAAGATAGTTTAGATGACTTACCCGATTTGATTTGACTAGTACATCGTCGATATAAACCTCCATAAAATCATCAATCATATCATGGAATATTGAATTCATTGCTCTCTAGTAAGTAGCTCCGGCATTCTTCAAACCAAATGGCATTACTAGCCACTCAAAAGTTCCAATTGGCCCCAGGCATCTAAATGCTGTTTTGTGAACATTTTCTTCTGCAATAAATATTTAGTTATATCCTGAATGCCCATCTGTCAGCGACATGATCTCATTGCCTGATGTAGCGTCGATTAACATTTTGGCCATGGGCATTTGATATTCATCCTTGGGCGTTGCAGCGTTCAAATCTCAGACGTCAATACATATCATAAGTCTACCATTTTTCTTTTTGACTGGGACTACATTAGATACCCATTCAACATACCAAGCAGTCTTAATAAAATCAGCTGCCAATAATCTTTCAATTTCTTCTTTAATTTTGAGGACCACCTCTAGGGCGAACTTCCTTGGTGGCTGTTTATGTGGGCGAAAACCCTTTTTTATGGGTAATTTATGCTCCACAACATCTCGACTTAACCTAGGTATCTCATGATAGTCTCAAGCGAAGCAATCCTTGTATTGCATTAACAGATCAACTAGCTGTCTTTTAAAATCATCGTCTAGTCAAGCACTAACAAATATTGTGCGTCGATATTGATCATCTCCTAAGTTAAATTCATCTAATGGATCTTGAGCTTCGATTGTTTTGGTATCTTCTTTAATGGGTGACTCATCAAAATCCAAAATACAGTTAGCTACCTCTTCCTGCTGACTTATACATTTAGTCATATAGGTCGAATACCTCTAACCGAGGTCTCTCAACAAGATAAGGTCGTCCATATACAACCTCATTAAGTTGCCCCGCCAGCTTTGATTTAGGAATCCATTTTATGCCTCCTTTGTCAAAACAACAAAACGCTATATCAGCAAGGTCGACATCAAGGGGTTCAATGACATGAGGACTCTCGGCAATTGCGTCCGTGTTGCTACTTTCCAAGGTTAAAGCTCGGGATCATTTGACATCTGCTTTAGCAGTTGCCTTAACATATTCAACTTTGTTTCCATTCCAAAATGCCAACATTTGGTGTAGAGTGGATGGCACACATTGATTTCCATGTGTCCAATCTCTCCCGAGCAATAGATTATAATTGCCGTCAGCATCGACAACACAAAACGATGTCCTAGAAGTCTTGGATCCTATGGTTAGATCGAATATGAACATCCCTTTTTCTTCATTGATCTCCCCCATCTATCTCGCTAGTTGTACATTGGTTGGGATAATTTCTTCATCCATCCTTCTAAGTTTCCTAAAAAACTTGTATGGGATAAGATTGAGAGTAGACCCCCCATCTACCAAAACCTTCGAGATAAGGTCGACCATTGATCCTAGCTCTTATGTTAAGAGCCTTCAAATACCTAGAATTTTGGATTGGCACGTTCTCAAATTCCATGATTTCTTCATCAACAAACTAGAATTGAGTCTTTTCTTGCTCGTTAGTTTCGACACCTTCGTCTATCACGGTATCATCAAGCGAAACTTGAAATTGCAGGGGAAGCCTAGCTTTTATTATATACGAGACAACAAGAAAAATTGACTTTGATAATGGTTTATTCCCGGACCCAGTCAAACTACTACCTGTTGAGCTTGTAATCTCACGGCTCTTTTGTGTCGAAGGTCCTTCCTTAACCTTTCTCTTCCATACTAAATTCTTAGGCCTCAATTTCTTAGGAGCAAAAGGCACTGTCAGAATAGGTTTGGTTTGGATAATACGCATTTCATCCACTTGCTGCTGTAATTGGAGCATTCTTCTCTTTCTCTAGATTATCCTTTTTCAGGCTTTCGACATCACCTCTGCCAAACTCTATGGTTCACTTGACTCGAACCATTGGTCCATTGGTCTTTCGACATCAAGGGCCTCTAGTTGCTTGTCATTGAGGGATGATTTCTACCCTTACCAATCTCTAGCCCCCATCTATTTGTGCTAGCAACCTGGGGGTATAAAGGAGGTGGGTTATAATTAACATTATAATCATACCTGCCACTAGGCTAACCGAGGAGCCCAACAATATGATCTCCTTCAACATATCTCTGAGGTAATGTCTTTTGATCCGAGGGTCATTTCTTCCAATGAGGAACTCCTTGAGGCTTTCGAGAACGATCCCATTCAAATGTCAGTCTTCCTCGATATTCATTATGGGGAGCAGGATTGACTTACGCAAGTCTTGGATAATTCTCGATAAATCATCTTTCTCTAGCTATCTCGCGGTGGCATTGTGTGCACAATTCTAGCTTGTACAACCTTTGACCTTCATGTTTGATCGTTGGGCTCGGAGTTGGGGGTTGTGTCCTCCTTTGTCAGTATTGGTTCCTTGGAAACCTTGGTTGTCCTCGACGAACTGGATTCTAGGGTCTCCGAGGAGGCACTATGATGTCGAAGTCTTCTTCAGATTGATAAATTCCTTTGTAACTAATTACTGGGCTACAACGAGCACATATTCTTTTCAGAATGTTTTGTTGCAACTTGGGTCGTATATATACAATTCTTGTCATGATTGAAAATGGATCCGCATCTACATCCATAGGTGTTTTCTCTTTGTCCGTCCTAAACTTGATTTGATTTTGATGAATGGCCTCTTGTATGCCCTTCCTCAAACCATTACACTCGGCAGTATTATGACTATAAATGATGCCATTTGCAGTATTTCCTTCCAACAATTTCTTCTTTGCTAGGTATAGTTTGGCCCTCAGTTAACTTCACTTAACCATTTGCGTACAAGGAATCAAAAACCTCTTCAGCCCTCGACACATCAAATGTAAAGTATGATGTATCATTGGCTTTAGCCATAATGTTATTCCTTATCTCCTCTTTGCCTTTTGCTAGCTTTAGAGCTTGGCACGTATATGGTTTATCAATCATTAATTTGGCCACAACTATTTTAGCAAATTCTGGTTGATCTAACTCATAGTTTAAATCGTAGTCAGTTACTACGTTCACATCACTTCTCCCATGCCTTACATTTTTCTCTTTCAACACACTCTCATGCTAAGATGCTATGGTCACTAACTGAAACAAGTCGTTGCAAGGTTGCCCAACCATCCTTTCTCGAATATTAAACTTCAGTCTGTTAAAGGTGAATTTTGCGAAGGTTTTTTTCCTAGAGTGAAACAAGACATTGATATCTCACCTTTTTAAATCGAGAAATGAACCGATCAACTATCTCATTATTTTGCTACTTCATTGTCGATAAATCTGCGACAGATATATCAGGCATGACCCTCTGAAACTGGCTATGAAACAATCTTTACATTTGCCTCCAGTTCAGCATAGAATTCGGTGGTAAAGTCGTATACCATGAATAAGTTGTTCGAGAGAGAGATAATGAAAACATGCATAATTTTCAATGATCACCTTGTCCTGCATCTCCACAAAGGGCAATAAATCTATTAACATGTTCATAGGTCGAATGATCATCTTCTCCCGTGAAAAGGGGAAATTCTAGGATTTTAAATTCTCTTGGGTAAGGAATAGCATCCGTCCATTCATGATAAGGTTTTTGATATTCCCTTACAAACGGAATGCCTTCGACAGGATGTCCTGCTTGCTGTTGAACAATTGGTGGATTATTTTCTAACATGTAGGGAATTGATTGTAGTGTAGGTTGCATTCCGTACGCATTTTGCTATAATGCCTAAGGAGCATAAGGCTGTACTTGTGGTGGCTGAGCTGGTTGTTGAGGTGGATTTTCGACATTTTGGCAAGGTGGCTATTGCAAAGGTTATGGAGCATTTTGCATTTGAGGATAGTTTTGCAACAACGGTTGTGGTACCATTGGAGGTGTATTTTGTGGTTGTAGATATTATGGTAAGGGTGGTTGTGGTATTGTTTGAGGTTGATTGTTGTAAATTGGTATGTTTTGCTAGATGAAACTTTCAGTACTATTCATAGAAGGTTCCAGGGTTACTTGTAATATTTCCATATGTTTGGGCCGTTCCCAAAACCTTGCCTCTTTATAAGATTCTAGGCAGTGATACCGTAAGCTGAGGTGGCCTAAGAGTATTTGAACTAACGGGTGGAAGAAGTGGTTGAGGGACGTATCTAGAGGATGTAGTCATGTTCACCGGATTGTAATGAGACTGACCCATGTTGCTTGACGTTTCTCGTTGATGCTCATATTCGTGCATAGTGTTGATGATCAAAGGTTTGACGACCTCGACCATCTGGCTAACCATGTAATTAACCATCTCCTCTTGCTGCTCTTCAAATATTCTGCATATAGCGCCTATCATAACCGGAGTAGGTTCTGGCTGCCCCCTTAGTTCTTCGGTGGCTCACTGTGTTATGACTTCTCTTTCCACATTCACCACAGGTTGTGCATTTGATAACTCGGATGCGCTTGGTTAATCGTTGTTAGGTGGAGGAGGTGAATTTTCACGCATGGGGTTCTCGAAATTACGCTGATTCTTTGTTCTCGTCGCCATACTTCTCAAATTAACCACAATGGTCCCACCAAGCGTGCCAAAAGGATGTTTTGCCAGAAATGTTCCTGTGACGAAATATTTTTCACCCAAATTAGTTCTTAGACTTTTAATTAGCTAAAAGGATCATGTGGCAATTCCGAATAGAAGTAATCTATACAAGCATAACGAATTAAGCTTGAATTGCAAATGAAGTATTTTGATTTAAAGTTAAACCACATAGTCGATACAATTGTGAAATGCAAAACCGCCCAATTGGTGCTGGGAGATCATACAAACCAAGTTCACTAAGAGTTTGACCCGACAGAACGACTTGATTCGCATAACAGTTGCAAACGACCCACATTATTAAGTTTTGACAGAGTTTGACTTGATGGCGAAACAAAACAACATGTCGATATGACGTCGAAGTTAGACTCGACGATGTAATATCACCTCTAAAGTGGAAACTATCCAGAGTTTGACTTAATGGAAAGATTTCAAACTACATTTAAAGTTAATTACTAGAATTGAAATGCATAATGAAAGATAACATTGTGTGTGTCTGATATCCCTTCTGACTTAAGCCCCTGTAGTATTTATAAAGGATTGTGACAATCGTTTTTGGCGCCTAATCTTGATAAAATGCCTTTGAAGTTTTTGACTCGGTCATCCCCGTAATCCACTCGCTCATTTCTCTAATCCATCGGACTATTCTTTCGTCCATGTCGTTAATAATCGTTTTATTAAGCCATATTTTTGCTAATAACTGCCTTCAATGCATCAGATCATTTTTTCCGCTTACATTACCAATAACCACCTTTTGACATATTAGGCTACTTTTCTGCTCACGTTGTTCATGGGCGCCCTTTGATACATCGATGACCTTTCTGATTCCTATTTTCCTCTTTAGTTACTTCCTTCTATATATAATTCGTCATGAAAAGTATCACGATTGAACCCAATAATATCTCTCAAGAAATTTTGGTCAATACTATAGCTCCACAAGATTTTCTAAGATAACCAATGCGTATCGTGGCTAAACCCATCGTGTCAAGATTATTTATCATTGATTTGTCAACATCCCTCTTCTCGTGCCAAGCACGTGATCAACCATATGTGAACTTATTTGGGTGTCAATAGTGCCATATCATTTCATCTCGTCGTATAATACTTTCAAATCACAATCTAATTGAATTCCATCTCTCATAACATAAACTTGGAATATGTGTACTAGAAGTCCTAAAACTTATCGCGAAAGTGCAATTGAGTCATAAAACTTGCAAAAAATATAATCAAGTCCTAGAACTTAGCAAAATAGTGCAATAGAGTCTTTTCCATTAACTCCATCAACTAGGCTAACAGAAAATATTGACGTGACATATTTTAATAATTTTTCTCTCCTATTTGGCATTTTTAATTAATTTTTTTATTCAAATCTTATTTAAATTATATTAAAAACTAAAAAAGAAAAGACAAAATTTTATTTAACAAATTGAAAAAAAAGGAAAGAGGGAGGGCTACCGATGGGCCTGTCGCCACCCATCGCCAAAGGGGTTGGCCTAGGTCGCTAGCTTTCACTTGTGGTCGGTGAGCCTCGTTAGTATAGCACGAAGGTCGGCAACCTCTGTCGACCCCTTCGATGATGGGCGGTGATAGCGGTCCCACTAGCAGCCCTCCCTCTTCCTTTTTTTTCAGTTTTGATTTTTAAAATAAAATTTTATCTTATCTTTTTTAGTTTTTAATATAATTTAAATAAGATTTGAACAAAAAATAATGAAAATGCTAAATAGAAGAGAGAAATTATTAAAATATGTTACGTTAGTGTTTTCCATTAACCTAGTTGATGGAGTCAATTGAAAGGACTCGATTGCATTATTTTATCAAGTTTTAGGACTTGATTGCACTTTTTGCAAATTTTAGGAGTCAATTGCACTTTTCTGACAAGTTTTAGGACTTCTAGTAAACATATCCCAATAAACTTCTATGGTTATACTACACAAAGGAACTTAAAACCCATACCTAGCATAGACTAGCGAAATTCTCAATTTTCCTGAAGACAAATGTGCTGAAATGATTGAAAAATAGAAGATTAACACGAAATGTAACATTATAAGTTTAATTCTATGAAATCTATATACACAAGTTAAGGGTGTGTTTGGTAACGTTTCTGTTCCCGGGAACAATTTCTTCTTAGAAATAGCCTTTTCTATTTCTATTCCAAGGAACAACTTATGAGTAAAAGAACGCGTTTGGTAATTTCTATTTTCAAAATAGGAAAAGAACAGAAATACGTTTCACACAATCTTAAAAATTTATATTATAAATTTTTTTCATTTAATTAAAAAAAAAAAGTAAATGGAGGCGGTGGTGGACTAAGAGTGGCGGCAGCGGCCATTATAAATTTTTTTTCATTTAATTAAAAAAAAGTAAATTGAGGCAGTGGTGGACTAAGAGTGGCAGCAGCGGCCAACGGTGGTGGTAGCTAGTAGCAATAGGCGATGGTAGCAATCGGCGTCGGGTGGTGGCAGCAGTGGCTGGTGTTGGGCTATGGCGATAGTCGGCAGTGGTAGCCAACGGAGGTGGTGGCCGGAGGTGGGGGTCGGTGTTGGGTGATGGTGGCGATGGGGGTGGTGGCCGGTGTCGGGTGGTGGTGGGCGGCGAGCAGCGGGCAAAGGACTTGTGGGCAGCGGCAGGCAGTGGAAAGAGTGGCGAGAAAGAGAGAGTGAAAAAAAGAAGTTCATTTTTTTTTGTTCCCGAAAACAAGAATTAACTTTTTTTTACTTTTTATTTATGTTTCAAATCTGTTCCTGGGAACAGAAATAGTTTTCGAGAACAAAAAATTACCAAATAGGTTTCTCTTCCAAATCTATTCTCAAGAACAAAAGAATAGAAAAACAGAGAAATAGAGATGTTACCAAATAAAGCTTAAAACATCATTTCCTCTCACTTTTAAATTTCCTACCGCCCATATTTTTTTTTTCTCTTCTCACTTTGAGACTTCTTAAATTACCATTACTTTCTTCATCTTATACTCACCTATTTCATACATAACTAGTCATTTCTTCCAATGGATAATGACCTAATTTTGCGCACAGGCATAGTGCGTGCCTTAACCTTGGGCGTCGAGCATGTTGGAGGAGATATGTTCGTGAGTGTTCCTATAGGAGATGAATCTTCATGAAGGTTAGTTCAACTTATATTAACTCAGATTTGCCAATTACTTGGAATGTAAATGATAATAACTTGTTTCTAACTCCCCTTGTTAACTAATGCGTTTTCGACATGTAGTGGATATGTCACGATTGGAGCGATGAGCATTGCTTGAAGTTCTTGAAGAATTGCAACAACGCCCTGCCTGAAGACGGGAAGGTCATAGTGGCCGAGTGCATCCTTCCCGAACTCTCGGACACGAGCTTCGCCACCAAGGTAGCCTCTCATGCTGACCTGATCATGATGGCGCACAACCCCGGTGGGAAAGAGCTGATGGAGAAGGAGTTTGAGGCATTGGCCAAGGTTGTAGAATTCAAGGGTTTCCACATCGCGTGCATCGCCTTCGATCACGTCATGTAATTCCTCAAGAATTAAGGGTTAGATTGAGCTAATGGGACCAAACATGTAGACGTATTGGACAATGGAGGATAACATCTACCTTCTTGTGATCAGCAAGAGCATTATTATAAAATGGTAGACCAAATGTTGAAGTGATAATTTAGTTGCCGGATGCAAGTTTAAATCCTAAGTTATTGTTCGTTTCTATTATTACCGAATACTTTCGCATACAAGTGTTATTCAATGAGACTAAAAGCTCATTACGTCTAGGCTTTGATATGGCCAGATTGAATGGGATGTAGACTTGGGTTTAAAAGTTGCCACAAGAGAATGACGTCTTTTGTCGTAATTTACAGGTCACACAAATATAAATTTGAGGTTTTTAATGTCACAAGAACAAAGTTTGGGATAATTGTGTCACATTATACACATTTGGGATTTTTGGAGTCACAAGAAAGAGTTCGGGTTAAATGTGTCACAAAAGGCATAATTTAGGATTTTTAGTGGCTTTTACTCAAATGAAAAATAAATAGATAATAAGTAATAAAAGAAAAAAGAGGGCAATAAACAAAATCTAGACCCATCAAGCCCATTTCGCGCAACCCAAGCCCGCAGCCCATTAATCCAATTAATTTGAGTAACCCATCCAATTTTCAAGGAAAGTGGCCAGATGGGCCCAAAGGCTTAAACATCACGGCCCCAACATCGCTAATTGCCGTCATGAGCCGCATCGCACTGGCGCGCAACGGCTCCTCTATTCTGGCCCGTTCCTGAACCAGAGAACTCGAAGCAATCGTTCAAGCTCCGCTGCTCCATGAAAGCAATCTGCGGCAGCCATAGATGGAGTTCGATCAAGCTCGGATTTCTCGCTTCAAGCTTTTACATCACTTGACTATGACAACGAGAATGAAAGCTAAGTCTTTCTCTCTCCGGTTTCCATGTTTGATTCAGCTGGCAGGGCTAGTCCTCGGTCTTTTCCTCCGCCTGCAATCGCTGCCGGTCGGTGGCTCGCCACTTTGGGAGCCTTCTCTGTTCGAAGTGCTCTGTACTTGTCCGTTTCTCCTTCGCTGGCTCAGATCCTCAGCGCTTTTTGTGCTTGATTTGTTTGCGATTATGGCTTAATCATGATCGATGCTCTCGATGCACCTACTGCGCATGCTCATTCTCAAACGAGATTGAGTCTTTTGTGCTTTTTGTGCTTTCCCGATCACCAGGTGAACTAGATGCTCAAGCGGTAATCTACACATCAAACGAGATTCCCGCTTCAGCATCTAGTTCACCTGGTGATCGGTACCCTGGATTTGCCTAGATTATCCCAATTTCAGTTCAGATTCATGTTCAACCCAGAGAGAGTTCAGTGTCTACAACTTGTTCGACAAAATTCCTGCGTTGCTTCAATGAACGTACGAGTCTAGATTTGATTGAGTTTAATGTCTTCGCTGGCTTCATTTGTCTATTTCTATCACATGAGCTGAAGTCGATTTCTGTTTGCCCTCATTAGAGGCAAGTCCAGTAATTGCTCACTACCAAAGTTTATTTCCGAGAAGGTCTCAGTCCATTACATATATTCTGTGTTCATATGAGATGAGCTTGATCATGAATATTGCTGAATTTGATCGTGTTCATATGGCGAGGATGTAAGTTCTGACCCATTGCGGAACTTTTGAAAATTTATAAAGATGTGGGCCTAATTTGAAAATTCGATGAACAACAAACTTTTGTAAGACATCCTAAACTTTCAAATGGGGGTGGGTTGATAGTATTATGGGTTGATTTGTCGTGTCAATTGATTTTTCAAAGAACCGGATCGAATTCAGGGGTGAAAACTGACGTGTTGGAGCATTCTGGTAATTACAAGGTTTTGTGGGTGTAAACATGAAAATCGATCAACTGAGAAATTAAAATGGACTTATTAAGCTACAAATCCATGTAAGAAACAATTAATTTCGAGATCGTTTGATTAATGATTTGTAAGCCAACCCTTCGATGTATTTGTTTGATGGTCTCATTCGGTCCATTGTTGTATGAACATTCTAATGCTTTCATTGAGTATGGTGCGCGAATGAATTCCATGAAATGATGAGGAAACTGAACCTTGGAGGTGGATTGGAGAAGCTTGGATATTTTTGTCAGCTTCCATTAGGATTAAGATTAGTTTTAGAATTTGGACTCTAGATTAGACATATGGAATGAAATATGAGTTGTTTCATTTCAACAAAACTTGATACAAATAAGAAATACTCATTTAATCAATTATCACAATTCTAACATCATTGGTCAAGTCCATTGGTTAATCTCTATAAAAAAAACCCACGTCAATGGTATATTCTATTGACCAATCAATTGCTCAGTATCCTATCATGGTCGCGACACAACGCCTGGTAACAAGTCAACCAAGATTCCCCCTTGGCAATGTCTCCATTTATTATCAGCCGTTGACTTAGCCAAAAGGATATCATAAAACTGATATGTATACCCAGAAACCCCTAATCGGGTTCACAATCATATTAGGCATCAAATAATCATCCTCCAATATCAGAAATTCAATTCATAATCAATTTCATAAACCAAACAAATAACCTTTCATAACACAACTCATCCATCAAAAATACTATTTGTAAAGCATTTCTCAAATCATTTTAAAATTAATTTCATTAACCAATTCGCAAAGTAGCAAAGAAGAGATAACACCACTCACTTGATAATACTAAAACCATTTCATAAAACCATTCTCAAACCATTTACAAATAGTAAAAAGTAGTAAATGCTCGATCTAGACTTTTATGCAACAAAAATGTCATGTCATAACTCATACTATAATGGATCAATATCACTTTCTATATGTGAGTTTACAAACTCAAAGAAGAGAAGCACAACTCACTTGGGAACGCTTATGATCAAACAATAAAGATTACTCGAAATGTCGAACTTGCAATCTTATTAAATTAGCGAGAAATAACATCACAGTTGAGTAAAACACTACCTCAAATACGAATTAGACGAATTGGCTAGACCAAGCTTACTTGCTAACAAAATGATTACTACACGCTAACAAAACTCGAGTCCGAAGTGGATATTCAAAGCTATCCACAATGCGGAGCTCGAGTGTGAACCTTTAGAATTACACTCTGACTAAACTGTAACTTCAAATTGACTCTCGTGAAACCTCACGGCTTCACAACGCCCTTATCTACCATTTCCAAGAAATCTCCTAGCTTAACAATTCAAAAATGGGTCTTGCAGTTCAAATTTCACATAACTTCGAAAATATGCTTTAATTCTAAAAACTGTTCCAATTAGACAAACAAAAGGCTTGAATTCTTATTCGACATTGCGAATCGAAGTAAATCCAGTTTGGTGAGAATTCCAGGGCTTGTACCTCTTCCCTTTTTCCTTTCCCTTTCTTTCTTTTCTTTTATCTTTTCTTTCCTTTTTCTTTTCTGGTCGTGCCTCTCTCTCTCTCTCTCTGTGTTGCGTGCCCATTTCTTTCTTTTATTTCAGCCGCTCACTCCTTCCTTTGATTAGCCAAAGTTTTTTTTTTTTGCCTGCACATGTTGACCAAGTCAAAAGGCAACTCTTACAAAGACATCTCACACCATGCTTTCATTTGTAGGAGTTACTGCTGTAATGTTCAATTCATGCATTGTTGCCGAACATCCTTGGTGTGGGATGCATTACCATTACCGACAAAGACTAGATGCTATATGGACAAGAGAAGTCGCGTTCTTCTCGCACTCTGCGTGAATAAAAATAAACCCAGAACAATTTGTAGCTAAGAATAGCTTACCTCCAAGCCGGATAAGACGGTACTATAGGTACAATCATTATAAGATACTCGCTTTCTTGCCAAAACTTTTAAAATTAAAATGTTATCTAAGTGCCACAACGATCAATTAAGTTACTCCGGCGACGAAATATTTGACGTGAGTTACTAAATAGTTTGACATTAAATTGATCTCATAAATTTTTGGTGGGAAAATTACCAAAAAAATTCTAAACCTATTGCACTTTTGCCAATTCCATCATAAACTTTTAATTGTGTCAATTGAGTTCTAAATTTTTTTTATGTTTTGTCAATTGAGTCATCTGACCAATTTTGGCCGGAAATTGCTAACGTGGACGCCAATCATCCTACATGACATGACCGGTGCTAACGTTAAGATTTTTTAATAATATTTTAATATATATTTTTAAGTTTTTCATTAATATTTTTTCTTTTCTTTTCTTTTCTTTTCTTTTCTTGTCCTTCTTTACTCTTTTTTTTTAATTGTGGCCGGCGAGGGTCGTCGGGCTCTCACTGGCCTCACCCAAATCTGGGCGAGACCATCACGACCGTGAGCAAGGCTAGCCTTGCCATGGCCTCGCCTAGAGCTGGGCAAGGCAACCTTCGCCGGCACAAATGATGGTCTGGGCAAGGCCAACCTTGCCCAGCTCTGGTAACAAATAGATATTCATGATTTAAATGAAATTACTTGGAGAAAATATTTGTTCCATGATTTTGCCTTTGAGACCAGCGAAACAAAGAAAATTAATGGCATAGTTATAATATTTGCTTTGTGATTTTTGCTTTTGGCTCACGTCACCCTTTTGTCGATTTCTAATTTTAACAATTTTAGAGCAAAAATTTTATAAATAATCAATCTAGTCCCAAAACTTTATAGATGACCTCTTTAGTACAAAAACTTCTTAAAAACTCCCATTTAAGTGACTCCGGCAAGTCACATCGAATTTTCCGGCAAATTAGAGTCACCGAAGTCGTTTAGGTGTCGCTTTCCAAAAGTCGTAGCATTTAAATAATTATTTGAAGAGCGTCATATGATAGTTGGGGGACTGATGCCGCGTTTTTCCAGCTGCAGTTGAAGGAGACATGAGCATGTTTCAGGCTTCGTTGACCACGTACTAGTCATCCAAAGTGACTTTTCCTTGCACAGAAAGTAATGAACCTTCCAAATTGGATGTCCCGGAGCCAATTCTGATGGGGGGCCCATCTTGTGCAATTCGTCATGCATGACGATTCTATAACCTCTTTCACTGATTGGCCTATAACCTTTTTTTTGTGTGGTCAGAATTGGCCTATAACTTGGTTGGCCAATGACTTGCATGCTTGACGTATGAGACTATGTAATCTTTGACTAGAAAACATAGATATACCCCTCATCTTTCTTAACCAATCCAAATCAAGACAGAGCATTTTCTCTTTTGCAATGTCAAAATTCTTGGCAAACACGAAGCTGGTCATCATTTAAATCAGGAATTTTGTAAGACATCTAAAGCATAGAAAAATCAAACTTGTCTTTCTCTCATCACCCACTTTGTCTATTCCCAAATCCCTCCTACTATATATTTGTCCCAGGTTTGAAGTCTAAAAACAGACCTCAGCTTTCAAAAGTCAACAGCATCACCACCAAACCTTTCTTGTGCTTCATCAGCGTCACTCCCGAATACGTTCCTGGAGCAGAAACTCTCCTGAGAGGCCAAATGGGTAGTGAAAGCCCTCAGCTTCATATTTTCTTCTTCCCTTTCATGGCTCCAGGCCACATGATCCCAATGATCGACATGGCCAAACTCTTTGCCATTAGAGGTTGCAAGTCCACCCTCATCGCCACCCCACATGACGAGCCCACCTTCTTGAAATCCATCGCAAAAGCGAAGGATTCGGGCTTCGACATCGATGTTGTCACGGTGACATTGCCCGTGAAAGAGGTTGGCTTGCCAGAAGACTGTGACAATATGAACAAGGTCACTACGGTGGAAATGCGCAAGCTATTCATGAGAGCCGTCATGATGCTGGACCAACAGCTTGAGCTGCTGATAGAGAAACTTGCCCCTGATTGTCTAATCTCGGACATATGCTTCCCCTGGACAACTGAGATCGCGGCCAAGTGTGGAATCCCTAGGCTCGTTTTCCACGGGACAAGTGCCTTCTCCGCTGCCGGCACAGAATGTGTGAGGCTCTATGAGCCTCACAAGAAGGTGTCATGCGATTCAGAACCATTCGTCATCCCCAACTTCCCCGGAGAAATCACACTGTCCAAGATGCAGTTGCCGGACTTTGTCAGGGAAGAGACCGAGTTCAATAAGTTCTACATCAAGGTGAGGGAATCGGAGAAGAGGAGCTTCGGAGTTGTAATGAACAGCTTCTACGAGCTCGAGCCAGCTTATGCTGACCATTACAGGACATTCCTAGGG
>BCNH02000009.1:3563587-3579365 GCA_001662345.2 Metrosideros polymorpha var. glaberrima
CCTTCTATATATTTGTCCCAGGTAAGTCTAAAAACAGACCTCAGCTTTCAAAAGTCGACAGCATCACCACCAAACCTTTCTTGTGCTTCATCAGCGTCATTCCCGAATACGTTCCTGTAGCAGAAACTCTCCTGAGAGGCCAAATGGATAGTGAAAGCCATCAGCTTCACATTTTCTTCTTCCCTTTCATGGCTCCAGGCCACATGATCCCGATGATCGACATGGCCAAACTCTTCGCCATTAGAGGCTGCAAGTCCACCCTCATTGCCACCCCACATGACGAGCCCACCTTCTTGAAATCCATCGCGAAAGCGAAGGATTCGGGCTTCAACATCGATGTTGTCACGGTGACATTGCCCGTGAAAGAGGTTGGCTTGCCAGAAGACTGTGACAATATGAACAAGGTCACTACGGTGGAAATGCACAAGCTATTCATGAGAGCCGTCATGATGCTGGACCAACAGCTTGAGCTGCTGATAGAGAAACTTGCCCCCGATTGTCTAATCTCGGACATGTTCTTCCCCTGGACAACCGAGATCGCGGCCAAGTGTGGAATCCCTAAGCTCGTTTTCCACGGGACAAGTACCTTCTCTGCTGCCGGCACAGAATGTGTGAGGCTGTATAAGCCTCACAAGAAGGTGTCATGCGATTCAGAACCCTTCG
The DNA here is from genome assembly GCA_001662345.2 of Metrosideros polymorpha var. glaberrima. Taxonomy (NCBI): domain Eukaryota; kingdom Viridiplantae; phylum Streptophyta; class Magnoliopsida; order Myrtales; family Myrtaceae; genus Metrosideros; species Metrosideros polymorpha. Next base: position 3,564,251 of record BCNH02000009.1, read on the forward strand.
TCATCCCCAACTTCCCCGGAGAAATCACACTGTCCAGGATGCAGTTGCCGGACTTTGTCAGGGAAGAGACCGAGTTCACTAAGTTCCACATCAAGATGAGGGAATCGGAGAAGAGGAGCTTCGGAGTTGTAATGAACAGCTTCTACGAGCTCGAGCCGGCTTATGCTGACCATTACAGGACATTCCTAGGGAGACGATCCTGGTTTGTCGGCCCGCTCTCATTGTGCAATAAGGAGACTGAGGACAAAGCACACAGGGGCAACCAAGCATCCATTGACCAGCACGAGTGCCTCAAGTGGCTCGACTCGAAGCAACCAAACTCAGTGATCTACATTTGCTTCGGAAGCATGGCAAATTTCAATGCTGCTCAGCTCCACGAGATTGCAGTCGGGCTAGAAGCATCTGGGCAACAATTCATCTGGGTGGTGAAGAAGGACCCGAATGTGGAAGAAGGCAAAGAAGAGTGGTTGCCTGATGGGTACGAATCAAGAATCCGAAACAAGGGCCTCATCATCAGGGGCTGGGCTCCTCAGGTGTTGATTCTCGATCATGAGGCGATTGGGGGTTTTGTGACACATTGCGGGTGGAACTCGACCCTGGAGGCTGTCACGGCCGGCGTGCCAATGGTGACTTGGCCGGTCTCAGCGGAGCAATTCTACAACGAGAAGTTTGTGACTCGGGTGCTCAAGATCGGGGTCGACATCGGGGTGAAGCAATGGGCGAGTTTGTTCGGCGACAGTGTGAAGAGCGAGAGAGTGGAGGAGGTAGTGAAGAGAGTACTGGTGGGTGAGGAAGCAGAGGAAATGAGGAGGAGGGCGAAAGCACTTGCCGAGATGGCAAGAGGGGCTGTGGAAGAAGGCGGGTCTTCTTGGTCTGATTTGGGAGCTCTGCTTCAAGAGCTCAGAGTGCAGAGATTGGCTCACGACGAGAAGATCTGATTCATGAACCGAAGCAATAAATCTTGAATTTTTGCTTCTGGAGAATAAAACTGAAGAAATAGAAATCTTCCATTCTCAGTTTCTGTTGTGGTTTAGCCGTAGAGAAATATGCGGGATTTGCTGTTTCTTTTCACTGAATTTATGCTAGGAGTTGTGATCATTTCTATTGAGGTAATAGGAAAAGTGTACCTGATCTTGAATTCTATAGTACCGAAGAAATTAAAGTTAGTCTCGTAGTTGCAATTCAATAGCGAGATGATGCCCTATGTACTTTTCCTTTTCTGAATCATCTGTCCTTGAGACACAACAGGCGGAGAGATCTTTTCAACTTCACATTCCATAAGAATATAGGATTGTATTTGCACATTAACAGAGAAAAAGGATGGGAAAAAACCACAAAAGACCTCAAATTTTGTCCACTGTAACGTATTTAACCCAAAATTTTTTCTTTGACACCAAAAATCACAAACTTATGCCTTTGTGACACATTTAACCTCTTTTTTTTTTTGCGACATTAAAAATCCCAAACTTTTTTCTATAACAATCATATTTTGAGTTAAATGAGTCACATAGATATAGAGAAAAAATCTGGAATAAATGTGTCACACTGTATAAGTTTGGGATAAATGTATCACATAGGTACACGTTTGGGGTTTTTGGTATCACGAAAAAAAGTTTGGAATAAATGTGTTACATTGAACATACTTTAGGGTTTTTGGTGGCTTTTACCTGGAAAGGAAAGAAAGACTAACAAAAGTAAATAGACAAGAAGATAATGACAAACTCAACCTTCACATGTTAATGACATATTTGGCTGTATATGTATACAACTTGGCACTTGGCAACAATTTTATAAAAAAGAAGAGAGGTTAGGTCCTCGCGGTAATTTTCCATATACATACTTGGGTTTGAAGGGATTTCAGCCCAAACCAAATCGACAATTTCGATTTGTCATCGGCTAAAGTCAACAATTGTTGATTACAAACTTTGATACTTTTTCATATTCATAGATTAGGTACCAAATTTCTTACTATAGGACTTGTGATTCCAAATTTCTTACCGTCCTTTTCGCGATAAAAGTCGAAACAAGTTAGCTTATCCTTTCAAGGACTTGTCTTCTCCTATATTTGGGAAAATTGTCAAAAAAGTCTTAAACCTATTATACTTGTGCTAATTTAGTCGTAAACCTTTCAATTTTGTCGATTTAGTCTTAGCCTTTCGATTTTGTTGATTTAGTCCTAGTTTAGGACTAAATTAGTAAATTATAAAAAGGTTTATGACTGATTCGGCAAATCATAAAAATGTTTAAAAATGAATCGGCAATGTTTAGGACTTTTTCGACAATTTTTCCCCTATATTTTGTGGTGGATGGTCGAAGACATATATTTCCAAACAAGGTCTTGGCTCAAGGCCACATGATACCCATGATGGACATGGCCAAGACCTTTGCCACTCAACGCACAAAAGTCACCATCATCACCACTGCTCTCTATTATTGACATCTAAATCTTGAGGTCTCATTTAGTCATTTATTGCATAAAAAAGATTAGGTGTTGGTCCTGACCTCTAACAAAAAATATTATCAATATGCATATGCACATGAAGAGCATTTTTCATTAAGCCCATATAAATTACATTGGACTAAGTAAGTGGAGTCAGCTTGATGAAGCCCGCGTAAATTAAAATTTCGCCTAACCCATTGAAGATTATAGTGGCCGAAAATTATATTTTCTATGTACGATTAGGAAAGTTGACTTGTTGAGAGCAATGAGACTTTATTATTATCAAATTTTCGGCAAAGAAGAGACTAAGGAGGAAAGAAATATTGAGAGTTGAATAAAAGATACGTTGATCACATGTAGAGTAGCTTATATCTGGCCATATTCTTTGATACATTAAAATAGGAAAGGACAAGATTGTGGGGCTATTGACAGAAAGTAAAAAAAAAGGGAAGAAGTCGGGCTTATAAAAGCAGGAGAGATTCTCATGCAAGAGAGGTATGAAGGGCACGGGCGTGAAGTGCGACAGTACGGCGAGACAACCTCTTTCAGGGGCAATGTCACCACGTCGCACTTCACGCCCGTGCCGTGGAGGACATGCCAGGGCATCATTGAGGTCGTTTGGTTGCTTGCCGGCGTCGAGGTTCACGAGAGGATGGAGATCTGGCTTGGCGGAGCTGGGATGTTGCTGGTGCTGCCCAGAATTTTGACGGGTGCTGGTGGTTGGACAACCCTCGGTGACAGGACGTTGAGGACGTCGGTACGATAGCAAGGGCGTGGCGGATGGCTGCCACGAGGGAGCTAGCTTCTCTAGATGTTCCTTAGCTCTTATAATGTGCATACTTGTACTGAGCCTCTCTATATATTGCTAAACCCCCTCGATTTTTAGAGATATATGTTGATCCTTATGCAATATTGTTTGTTGTAATTAGAAAATATAAACAGAGATAATAACTCCGAGAAAACGAAAGAAATTTAGTGACAACCAAGCCATTCTACACACAATCTTAACAAGAAAAGATGACTGAATTACACATCAAATATAAACTTGCTAGATGCTATAAAATTGGAAAAGAATTAAACATGAGATGAGGTGCGGATTGCCGAATCTTCTTAAGATAATTAATTCCTGCCAATGATGCTATGCAGATTTGCTAATTATGCCTCTCAAGATACAACATATCGACCTCGTTTGTATTAGCACTATACGAACAAGACTCAGTCCAACTAGCACTATATAAATGTGATTCAGTCGAACACTTTTGACACACATTGAGAACTAACTCTAAAGAACTAAAGAGACACGCCTTCTTAAAGACAAAAGGAACCCCTTCACGTGAAGTGAAGAGACATCTATTAAATATTATGCACATGAACTAAAGAGACGCCTATTAAATCTTCTGCAAGTAAACTTAAGAGACATTTCATTAATGTTGAGTTATTAATAACCTATTATTACAACAATCCCCCACATTACTAGCTCAATAAAACATTTATTGACACGAATAATTTCAAGGGTGCTTGTGGAGATACACTGCATCAAGATAGGTAGCTTTCGCTTAAAACTTTCTTTAATGAAAGCTTATCAGACTTATTTAACTGGACGATGGACTAAGCCTTGATCGCCAGTTGTCGATGTAAACCTAGACAATACACCTCGCACAGAGTCTCTCCAATTCAAGATTGGTTCTCAATTGTGTTCATTCTTTCGATCCTAAATCTCTCAGGATTCATGCGTTCTTTAGAAAATATAGGCTTTAAAAATTTTCATAGTGTCGGCTAGCTCCACGCATTAAGGTGCATTCCTAATAAAAGTATCCCACCATACCTTACTAGGATATTGAATTCCAAGCTATAAGAATCATTAAACGCATAACGTACCCTTAAAACGCTATAAGAAGCATTGTTGCATCATAGGAATGAGAGACAATGCGCACACTAGAGTTTCTAAAATTTGCATTGTCCTATTGAACTTAGTCCATGGGATCTCTGATCATTAGGTTAGGTTTCCACCTTAGAGCCTCTTAATTGAGTTAAGGCTTTTAAACAATTCCACTTGATTCGCAATTTACCTGCTCTCTCGACAAACCTATAGTCAGTGGATCCTTAATGTTTTCCTTTGACTTTGCAAAGTCTAAATAAATTACTCCATTCAAGAGCAATTGCCTTATCGTGTTATGTCTATCACGAAAGTGTCTAGACTTACCGTTATATATATATATATTTATATTTATCACATTCTGTGCCCTTACAATAGCTGCTTGATTGTAACAACGAATGCATACCATCATAGGCACAGGTTTTGGTCATAATGGAACATGCTCTAAAAATTGTCGAAGCCACTCTGCTTCTTCAGCAGCTTTATCCAAAGTAACAAACTCTGATTCTATCATGGAGCGCACTATTAAAGTTTTCTTTGAGGATTTCCATGATATTGCGACATCTCCTAGTGTGAACACATATCCACTAGTCGATTTCAATTCATTAGAATCTGAAAGTCAATTAGCATCACTATAGCCTTACAAATCAGCAAGATATTTTTCATATTTTAAAACATAGTCTTTGGTTATTTGCAAATTATTGAGTTGCACGTGTGAGTTGTTAATGTAGTCCAAAGCTCATTGATTCGAGCTATAGGATCGGAAGAGTGACTTATACACAAAAAAACGAGCAAAAATTTCAATTCTGCACGAGCTTGGAAAAATGGTCGTAACTTGTCAATACAAATCAAAATGATCTGATTCTAAAGCCATAAGTACGAAGACTCTTAGATCTACAACTTTTCTGTTTTGAGTTTTTTCAGATAGGCACTATAAGATTGTTGATTTTGTGGAGGATGTGGACGAACTTGAAGTGACAGAATGAGGAATAGAATATGAACTTCAATGGTTGCTCTTCTAAGCTTCCAAGGAAGTTGAAATGACACCGATTTTTCTAGATCGATAGCTGCAACTCTTCAAGGATACAAGCTTTAAAAAGCTTAGACTCTTTAAGGACGGAGTGAAAACTCTTCTAGATTTTCAAAGGTATGAACTCTTCGAAGTTTACGGGAATTGCACTAGACAAATTTCATTAATCAAATTCATTCTTCTTTCTACATAAACTTGATGGACTTTTAAAGCAAAACAAATTAAGAGCAAAAGACTAAAGTCAAATCTAGAAACTAGAAATTATTAAAACACATAAAAACTAAAATCACTTGGAAATTAGGAGCTATTAAAGTACAATATTCCAATGCTTGTGGTTGTCCAAAGGGTCTTGTTGCAAGCTTGCAATACATGGATAATAACAAAGTCAAAGATAAGGCTCATCAATGTTAGACTTAACGATGAGAGGCTTGTCAATCTTGAATGTAGGCTGATTTTCTTGGTTGAGCGAGCTAGTCTCGAATACAGGCTACATCAGTTGTGTTAAAAAAATCCTACATCGAATAAATGCTAAGGTCTTGATCAGTTAATATATTCTAGTTGGTTCATAATTCATTGGCTTAAACTTTTTGAGTCAAGATAAGTCCAACTGGATATGTGGGCGAAATCCAATATTTATTGAAGTCTTGCTAGTAGAGTTCAACCAAGACTTAGACTTCTCTTATTGCTGAAAAGGAAAAGCGAAGGACTATCTCCTTTGGCTTTTACTGTACAAGAAAAGAAAGTTAGTGGGGGCTTGGGAACTAATAAGAGGAAACTAAATAAATAAATAAATAATGTAGGATCTTGCTTCTTTTGGTTTTTAGCCGGCTCTAGCCACACAAAAGAAAAAAAAGAAGGGAAAAAGAACACAACTTTATTGATGTTTGGGCAGCACCAACATGAACACGATGATTTGTGTTGTGAGATTTACATCCAATTGAATTGTGTATTTGTACTTTGGGCTTGAGTGTAATCTAGATGTGAAAAAAATTCGAGCGTATGAGCGTTGTAACTATGATTATTCAATTATAGTAGATTACTTACTATTGATCCTCCCCATGAATGTAGATACCGACACTAAAACTGAACCACATAAATCTTCGGTATCCTTTATTGTTTCTCGTTTATTTCTCTAGTTCTCTCGCATCTTAAATTGTAAGATCCTATCACATTCCGTGTTAATATTACAACATAGATAACTTAACACTCTCAACAGAGCAATCCAATGCTTGTGATCAAGATTACTTATATATTTGCTCAGTTTTCCTACTATGTATGCTATATCCGGTCTAGTGCTAAGCTGTTAATTACTTGAGAGTATTCCAACTGCTGGATATTATTTATTAAAGTTAGGTGTGTAAGAAAAAAATCATTTGCATCCTTAATGCCGAATCCTTACAAGATCTCAATTACCTTTTCAATGTAATTGGATTGTATTAAACCTAGACCATTAGAATTCTTTAGAATTTTGATATCGAATGTAACATCCGCAACACCTAAGTCTTTCATTTCAAAGTTCTTCTTGAGAACATTCTTGGTGTTTTTTATAACCTCAATGTTATCCTCCAGAATAAGCAAATCATCGACATATAAACAAATAAGTACACATCCAATTGTTGTAGATTTAGTATATTCATATTTGTCATATTCATTGATTCTTTACCCTTTTTGGATCATCACATGGTCAAACTTTTCATGCCATTGTTATGAGCTTGTATAAGTCCATATAATGTTTTGACAAGTCTACACACTTTATGTTCTTGTCCTTTGACCTTGAATACCTCAGGTTGTTTCATATAAATCTTCTTGTTGAGATCACCATTCAAGAATGTATTTTTCACATCCAACTGATATACCTGTAAATTGTATAGCGAAGCTATAGCAATCAATATCCTATCTAATGTTATTCTTGTTACAATTGAATAAGCATCAAAGTAGTCTATACACTCTCTTTGTCTAAACCCTTTGGCAACAAGACGTGCTTTATACTTATCAATGAAACCATCAACTTTACACTTCTTCTTGAATATACATTTACATCCAATTGATTTATTTCCAAACGAAAGATCAACCAATTCCCAAGTATGAATGGATCCTACACCGCCACCGCCACCACTTTTTGAAGTTCCGAGACACTATGATTGCCTTACAGAAGATATAACTATGCCTCACTCAGACGTAGTGTATACTAGATACAAGGCTATGACATGGGTCTTCCAAAATGGGTCGTCCATCGTTATGTCGCGTGGTTTTTGAATATTGAAGGGGATCATGTGGGTCCACTAAAGGGCTTTGACGGTCTCCCAAGTTTCTATGAGGACGACTTGTTGCCAAGCGAGGTGATCAATCCATAGCTTAGCGTGAGGCTATGTGAATGCAAGACTTTTTGGGGGTAGAGGTTTGGAGTAGAAACCTTGAAGCCCGACCTTCTTTCTAGAGTTAATGCGATGTATATGTTTTTGCGTACTTGTATTAATACTCGGAAGAGAGACACACTTTTAATGATGTATATGTAAATTAATGGGTTGCCTACTTAATAATGTAATGAACCATATGTTAATTATTTGACTTGCCTACTTGTGCTTCTTGTGCCTTGCTTTGAGAAAGAAAAATTTTATAATGTTTCCGCATGTCAATTATTGTAAATACTAATTATATGAGGTAACGACACATGTAGTGTGTGACGTTCTACAACGCCACAATTTGTGCTTCAAATAATTTTGGAAGTCTAACTAGCTCGAAGGCATCTTCTCAATAATAGCCGCCACTTGGAATGATTCACTAAGTGACATTCCCTTAGCAAAGATGTGTTTAGAACTATTTACGATTCACAAACCTGACTCATGACAAATTTAGAATCTACCATTTTAAAGTTAAGGTATTTTGCAACCACGAATTCTGGGTGCCTACATCCTTAGTCTTATATTTCTTTTCTAATGACTCCCATAACTATTTGATAGTTTCACTATTACAATAAACATTATATAGGGAATTTATCAAATAGTTAATGATAAAATTTCGGCATAGGAAGTTCATACTTCCAAGCCTCCAACGCCTCGAGCATCATAACATCTTGCTCATTTGGACTAATTACCGGGCACACCTCCGATAAGTACTTGACAATATTCAACATTGTCAGATAGAAAAACATTTTCTGCCGTTACTACTTAAAGTCCACACCGATAAATTTCTCTGATTTCTCATTCAATGTAAATAAGGCAAATCCTATTTATTTATACTCGTACCAACATAAATGGTCTCAGCCTGAAGGCCTCAAGGTATGAATCTCTCCATTAGTAGCGGTCGAAACGACCACAAGAACGTCTTTAGAAACGTTCTGGACATCATTGGGTACTTCATTGTTATCAACCATCACGAATTTATGATAAACCCAACAAACAGTAAAAGCTAATCACCTTAAGATTATTGTTCCCAATACAATACTGTTTGTTGTCACAAAAAAATGTAAACAGAGATAATAACTCTGAGAAAACAATAACAAATTCAATAACAACCAAGCCAATGTATATATAATCTTAGGCAAAATGAAACCAAAGTGTCAAAACTTGTGTACGACACTCACTTTAGTGCAAAAACTTTTTTTCTGATCACTTAGTGCCAACTTTGATTTGAAACTAACATGGCAGCTGAAAATCTGACGTGACCTTTTTTTTAAATTAATATTCAAAGCTGACGTAGCTCGCTAGAGGTCTAGTCAACAATAAAAAAAAATATTAAAAAATAAAATTTAATTTAAAAATAAGCTAAAATTGAAAAAGAAAAAGGCAGCTTCACACGCTTTGAAGCAGCGACGAGGGCTTGTCGCCGCCCCACAGGGCGAGGGTCACCAACCCTCGCTTGCAGTCAGCGAGAGCAACCGAGCCGACCATCCCCCATTACTAGCGAGGGTGGGGCAATAGTGGTAAGGGCAAGCCCTCGTTGCTGCTTCAACTCGTGCAAAGCTTCTTCTTTTTTTATAAAAAAATTTTAGCTTATTTTTAAATTAAATTAAATTTTTTAGCTTGTTAATAAATTTAAAAATCCACATGAAGGGCTTTGCCAAAATTTCTCTGCTTTGGCACTTAAGTAATCGTTTTTTTTTTTCCCGATTTTGGCACTTAAATAAGCCGATGAAAAGTTTTGGCGTTAAAGTGATCTCCGTACACGAGATTTGGCACTTCTGGTGTTCTTTTGCCTATAATCTTAACAAGAAAATATGATTGAATTACATACCAAATATAAACTTGCTATATGCTATAAAATCAGAAAAGAATTAAACATGAGGTGAGGTACGGATTATCAAATCATCTTAAGGCGATTAGTTTTTGTCAACAATGCTATGCAGATTTGCAAACTATGCCTTCCAAGATATAACACCTCAAACTTATTTGTATTAACACTATACGAATAGGACCCGGTTGAACACTTCTCAAAATCGACACACATCGAGAACTAACTCTATAGAACTAAAGAGACACATCTTCTTAAAGACAAAAGGAACCCCTTCACGTGAACTGAAGAGAGATCTATTAAATCTACTGCATGTGAACTGAAGAGACGACTATGAAATCTTCTACACCTAAACTAAAGAGACATCTCACTAATGTTGAGTCATTGATTATCTATAATTACAACAATATAGGCCTAGGATTATGGTTTTTCTTGAGACATTCCTTTTTGTAAATCAAACCGAAGAGATTATGTGATATATTTAAGATAGGAAATTAAGGTATCTCTCTCATTCCTTTCCTCATGGCCGAAATTTTGAGCTCAATTTACCTAATCGTTCCTCAATTTAATTAGAGAATGCAATCTTTCCTAGTTTGTCACTCCTCATATGCTATGCACATGCAAATTTCGGCTATATAGGCCTTCAATGGGCTTGGCCGAATATCATGCTCTTGCGCCCTTTGTCGACATAATTTGATTAAGCTAACAACCTCCCTGCTTAAACCTACTAGCACCCAGTCCAATTAGAATGCAATATACGTGGGTTTAATTAAAATGCTCAATAATGCAAATTGATAATATTTTTATTTAGAGATTGAAATTGATCCCTAATTTTTTAATATAATAACTAAATAGGTCGCCAAAATTTATATGTCAATAATTAGCGCTGCATCGGCACAGATCCAAGTCTCGTTGGTCTCTCCATCCCTCTGTGAGTTTTTCTACAGTGTGGTCTCAATTTCATGGTTGCAGATCTGGTCAACAAAGGCGCTGCCGCCCCTTGCACGTGCCGACCGCTACCGCACAACCTAGGCGCCGTCGTCACAGACTACTACAGTAGAGCCCCTCTCCCATGGCGACCACTGCAGTTCCCTATTTTAGTTTTTCCATTTCAAATCCACCATTCTCTGTATTTTATTTTTTTAAAGATGTATTCTGCTCTATATTTTGTAAAAGTTTTTAGAAGGCCACCTAGATGACATGTCAGCACTAGTGGCAACTTCGTGGCCACGTTAGCATTTCAGTTTTTTTTTTTTTGGCTCTATATAGTGTAGAGACCCGATTACACAAAAATATAATAATTAAGGGACCTGATTGAACGTTTTACAATAATTTAGGGACATTTGATGCCCTCATCTCTATATTTTCAGTCCAAAAATCCAAAAGCGAAAAAGAGATTGGAATTTCTATATTTAAAATGAAAAAAAAAAGTTTGCTTTGCTTGCTGTGGAGTGGGAAAATCGCCCAGTCCATAAATCAAGGACTAGGATCCTTCATGCACCGAAGTCTTTTGAACCATGCAGTATATTAGGCGAGTTCACCTAATTTTTCTGCCTTTCTATGATTGCCAACTATTTTGGCTATGTGTTTCCGTTCTACTTTAGCTTGGTATCAAAATTGTCCGTATCATTTCATCATGAGAAATACTACTTTTCAAACCACAATATAATCGAATTGGATTTGTCACATCTTATAAGTATTGTACCAAATCCCATCTATTGAATCATTTTTTTTTTTAAAAGACGATACGTCTAAGTCATCCAAGTACAGAGATCTACTCATTGATAAGAAAAATTATTGAAAAATTGAAGACTGTGACACGAAATGTAACATTTTGAGTCTAATTCCAAGACATGGATTTTGATATTTAGTGTAACTTTTAGATTTCCAGAAATTACCCTTCCTTTCTTTCTCTTGTACCCATCCATTTAGTAAACTCCACCTACTTTTTTTTCTTCTCACTTTTAAACTTCCTAAATTACCGTTACTTTTTTTTTTTTTATCTCGTAGTCGCCTACATTATACATCACTACTATTTTAATTCCCTGCATAAAAATATATTATACGTATGCCCATAGCGAGTGCCATAACCCTACTTTAGTAAATAAAAATCTTGTAAACTTCGGGTTTATATGATAAGAATACTGTAATCATATTACTCTTTGTATATCAATAACTTTTACCCCCACGGTTGACAATCCCCATATTTTGCAAGTCAAAATGAAAAACTAAATAGATCTAATAATAAGCTTTTAACCTCAAGCTATATCTACAGTTTAAATTTGTCTCAAACAAGTAGTTTTTGTTTTGTAGGCCATGCCTAGAATAGACGGATTGATCTGATTATTAGCAAAACAAATAATTCAACTTGCATCATGTTTCCTACATCAGGTTTTAGTTATATGAGCAGTAGGAGTGAACAATCGGGCTGATTCAACTCGAAAACCAGACCAAATCAGCCTTACCCTGCTGGTTCCAAGCCAATTTACATGGAGACCAAATCGGCTCTCAGGTAAAAAATTTGGGAACTGGCCTTAATTGTTTGGATTCTCGATTCTTGGCCTTGAGCCGGTTTCAAGGCCAGTTTTTTGGGTAGAATCCAAGTTTCTTAATTGAGATATTTTGCAAAAATTAATGAGGTTGAGCATTCTAACACAAGCATAACATTACGGTGTTCTAATTGAGAACTTCTGCAAAAATATGTTAATGATAGAGAAATTAAATAAAAAAAAATGAAATCGAAAAAAAAAAAAAGTTGGCCGGTCTCGGGTCGACCTGGGAATTGGCCAGGCACTGGTTTAGCAGCTGGTTCTAACAAATGAGAACTAGCTTTGACATGATAGGTTTTAATTTTCTAATCTGGAACATACTCACCTTGAAAGCAATCACCCTTAACGAGCACATAAAAAAGCATTCCAATGGCCATATTAATATAAGCCTTCAAATGTGTAGGATTTAAAGTCAAACACAGAGGAATTACATGGCAGTACAAGCCCCCATAAAAAAAAACCCTCCAAAATTATCTAAATAGAGAATACTTTTTATCTAAGTCGACCGTCTTTCCTTTTGAGTTCGAGTGCAATTCCATGCATGGAAGCAACGTATTTGGCCCATCTGAGCATCTTCAACTTCATCCGCTGATCTTCATCTATCCCCTAACTCCTTCCGCGATTTTCTCTTGCATCGGCGACAGACTTTAATGCTTCATCGTCTTCATCCAGAAGATGCAGAGGAGGCAGCTCGGCATCTGTATCGAAATCCTGCCATTTGATGCCGCATTTTGCGTGGTCGACGCCCGCCATTGGCAGTGCTTCGATGGACATATGGTTTCTTTGCAATCAGACGACCTGCAAAGTGTTTTCTTTTACTCTGGTGATGTTGAGCAAGAGACAGAATCACCAATGTGTTAAAGAGTCCTATGTCGTGTAGGGAGAGATTTTTGACGGGGGAATGCACTTTATATACGAAATGGCTCATCAACTTTTGAGTGCTTGAGTTCGTGAGGAAGTGGGGGAGGGTCACGGCCTCACGGGTGTTGCATTTTCAGGAGTTCAATTAACGTCACTATGAACGTCACCTCCCCTACGGTACATCTCAAAAGTGCAGACAACTAGAGAGGGACCATCTTGAAGGAGCTTCATAGTAAATTGATTCTTATGACTCATTTGGTAACGTTCATGTTTCTCTGATTCCTGTTCTTTTGTTCCCAGGGGAACAGAAAAAGAACAAAAATGTGTTTGGTAACGTTAGTTAATTTTTCTATTCTCAAAAATAGATTTGATTCAGATTTGTTCCAGAGAACAGCTTTGGAATAGAAAAAAGAAGCAAAAATAATTTACTTCTTTGTTCCTGCGAACAAAATTAGAAAAAAATCATATCTGCTCAGAAATTATTCCGGGGAACAAGATTGTTACCGAACAGGCCCCTAGACAACGATAAGATAAGGCTGTAATTTTATAGCTTTTACGCTATGTGGTTTAAGATGCGACACTATTACATTGTTTCGTTTCATAAATGACAATGTAATGAGTGGGGATAGCATCAGAATTCTTAATATACGCCCAAAATCCGAATTAGATGGAATGTGAAAATTAGACATGGGACAAAGATAACAAAGTAGTTCGTGGTGGTGAGCATAGTGTGGTGGCGGCCATGAGTTGCTACCAAAGGTTGATGAGGTTGGGAGTGGTGGTGGTAGTGAGTTGGCACCGATGGTTAATGACGGTGGACCAATTATTTTTTTAATATATATATTAGAACATGGACGATCTTCCGTTATCCAGTACTCCTCTACTGATGTGGCATCACCTTAAGAGATTACGTAAGATATGCAAGATAGCAATTAATGCAGCTATTAAATGGCACTACCGCCCACATTAGTTCTTGATTTTAAGAAAGCCATCGCATTTAAAAAGCCAACGTACTTGATTGAAAAAAAAAAGTTTAGGTATTCGATTGAACAAAAGATAAAGATAAACAGAGGCTACAATTTTTTTTATATATAGTAATAACCTATTGCAATTAGTAATTTCTCTTCTATTCATGCAATTAATTTCGGCTTTCCGGTAATACGAGATGATGGTAGTGTGGCAAATTTTCAAGAATTTGTAGTATTTTACCTAATTCTTTTTTTGTAGTAAAAATAAAATCGTAATGTACAAGTATAACTTCGTCGTTGACCTTGAGCCATGTAATGAACGTGCAATAGAAGTGGTTGACAAGAGACCCGTCGGCACGAGGATTTGAACAGAAAAGTCTAATGATCGTATGCATGGAGAATAAAACAGAGATGACGACGTGGATGCGTACGTCAGCAAGACGACGAGCAATTTTTTTTCCTTTACGGATCCCCACATTCTCGTGATACGGTTAAAAAGTGCATTAGCCGAAGGTAAAATAAAAAGAAAAGGACCATTCAAATGAAAAAGTTCAAAAAATAAAATAAAAATAAAAGGATTAATAGCACGAAAAACTCCAAACTGGTACATCTGTGACAAATTTACCCCAAATTATTTTTTTTGACCACAAAAAAACAAACAAATTTACCTTATGTTAGTTTTCATTAATTAAATTAATACCACGAAAAATCCCAAACTGGCACAGCTGAGATAAACGGAGGGTAAAACCCAAAACTGATACACTCTGTCAATTGTCACGTGTAATTAAACTCAACAATTTGAAGGTAAAATTTGATGAAAACTGACGGAAGGTAAATTTATTACAAGTGTACTAGTTTTGGGTAAATTTGTCACAAATGTACTAATTTAGAGTTTTTCATGGTAAAAAAAATAGTTGAGAAAATTTCAAATAAATGCCTGAAGTGCCCTCAGTTTTTTCAATTAAGGGCCCGAAGTGGACGTTGTTTCAAATAAAGCCTTGAAGTGCCCTTCTTGTTTCAAATAAGTACCTGAAGTGCCATCTTTGTCTCAAACAAGGATCTGATATAAAGGGTATTTTCGTCCTTTCATTTTTTTTTTATATATTTTTCATTTTTTAAATATTTTTTCCTTTTCTGTTTTGTAAAAAATAATGAAAAAAA
>BCNH02000009.1:3579411-3644441 GCA_001662345.2 Metrosideros polymorpha var. glaberrima
GGGGGGGAGGAGAATGGTCGCCGGGCCTCGGCCCTTATCCAGCGATGCCGGCCCTTCGGTGAGGCTTGCCGACCCTCACCAAAGCTTGAGAGGGGCCTAGCAAGCCTTGCCGAGGGCTACCCTCGCCGTTGGTCGGCAAGGGTCGCCGGCCCTTGGCCGGGGCCCGGCGACCATTCCCACCCGTCGTCGGCCCTTTCCGGCGATGGTGGGGGCGGCGGTTGAGCACTTGCACCTGCACCTGCACATCATCTTCATCTTCATCTTCATCTTCATCTTTTTTTTTCTTTTTCTTTTTCTTTTTTTTTCTTTTTTTAAATTTTCCTATTTTTTGAGAAAACAAAAAGGAAAAAATAAAATTAAAAAATGACGAAAATACCCTTCATATCAGACCTTTATTTGAAATAAAAATGGCACTTCAGGCACTTATTTGAAACAACGTTCACTTTAGACCCTTATTTAAAAAAATGAATGCACTTTAGGTCCTTATTTGAAGCAAAGTCCACTTCGGGCCCTTATTTGAAAAAATAAGGGCACTTCAAGCCCTTATTTGAAATTTTTTCAAAATAGTTTTTGATAAATTTATCATAGATGTACTAGTTTGGGGTTTTTCTTGGTATTAACCCAAAATAAAAACCCTAATGACTCGGGTTGGGGATGACCATGGGTTGGATTAGGTCTCTTCAGCCTATTATGGCTGGTCGACTCGGTCCATGAGTCCGACACATTGTAGTGTGTTTTTAAGATTATTGGTGGAAGAGAGAGGATTGTACGCATAACATTGGTTTGATTCTCTATATCACACCAAGTGCAAGCAATTTCATTTTCGCGTGTTTCAGAAAGTGATTCCAACGAAATACGTTTCACCGAACTCGCAAAGCTTCGGTTTTATTAATGAAGAAATGGGTTCTATGGTGATTCAGACAATAGTTTAACTACTACTATGCAAAAAGGAACAAGGGCAAAAAGGATAATTACAGGAAAAGTAAACTGAGAAGAATTGAAAGCAAACGATTGTAAAAGATAGATTTTTATTGATGAATTGTGGATCCCTTACAAAAATGTAACACCTGCCTTTTATAGGTTTACAAGATGTTAACTGTCACTAGCAATAACTAATTTTTGTGTACTGTTATCGTTTGGCCTTATCTAAAACGATTACCATCCTTGTCACCAAACTTCATCGCCCTCGTCACCGAACTTCGGCATCCCTGGTTGCTCGAGTATTGCCACGACACCATCTTCGAAATTCCTTATTACTACTCCCCTAGCGTACACACCGATATTCAGAGTGGTTCATTTTGGGTGCCAACACTGTGATACACATGTAACTACATCTTACCTGATTCACAAGATTAGTAAATTTTTCAAGAGTCTCCGATTCACTGATTTTAATTGAGCCTCATCATGAAAAATGATTTTAGTCGGCTCATCCTAAACTTCCAATTCAATAGTTCTGCATAAGAATTATCAAATCAAAGCATCACTTGGGTTGTGGAAATAATAAATGTCCCTGAGATTTAAATTGATTACACCCATGATCAAGGGAAAAATTGTCCAAAAAATCCTAAGCCTATTTCACTTTTGCTAATTTAATTATAAACCTTTCAATTGTGCCAATTGAGTCCATTTGACCAATTTTAGCTGAAAAGCGCTGACGTAGACGTCAAGCATCCTAAGTGGCATGATTGGCACTGATGTAGATAATTTTTAATATATTTTTATTATCTTTTATTTTATTTTCTTTGTTTTGTTTTTTCTTAAACCTTTAGTTGGTGAGGGCCCGACGCCCTCACCTATGGCCAACGAGGGCCTCCGCACCCTTGCCTATGGCCGACGATGGTTGCTAGCCAAACAAAAGAAAAAGAAAAGGAAAATTAAATTTGAAAAATTTGAAAAAAATATTAAAAATTTGTCCACGTTAGCATTAGTCGTGCCATGTAAGACGACTGACATTTACGTCAGCGATTTCCAGTCAAAATTGGCCAGATGGACTTA
This sequence comes from Metrosideros polymorpha var. glaberrima, assembly GCA_001662345.2. NCBI lineage: Eukaryota > Viridiplantae > Streptophyta > Magnoliopsida > Myrtales > Myrtaceae > Metrosideros > Metrosideros polymorpha. Next base: position 3,581,407 of record BCNH02000009.1, read on the forward strand.
ATTGGCATAATTAAAAGATTTAAGACTAAATCGACAAAAATATAATAGGTTTATAACTTTTTGAATAATAATAAAAAAGGATTTCAAAGGTCTCTGATTCACCGATTTTAGGTGAGCCTCATGATATAAAAAGGATTTTAGTCGACTCATTCTAAACTTCCAATTTAGTAGTTCAGCATCAGAATTGTCAAATCAAAGCATCACTTAGGCTGTGGAAATAATAAATGTCGCTGACATTTAAATTGATTACACCCATGATCAGGAGCGATTTCTTATGAGATTGTGGCGGAAATGAGATCGAGGGACACTGTTGGTTGGAAAATTGCAACCCACGAAAATTTATGACATGAAGTTGGACGTGAAGGAGAACCAAATCTTCTTCATGTGAAACACACTCCGTTTGGAGTCATTTGCACTTTCTTTTCCCTAAGTTACTAAGATGTTTCAATTCAGTTCGTTAGATTGTCTCTTGCCGACCCATAGATTTCTCAAGAAATTATTCGATTCCTTTCGGAAATAGATGATTCTTCTTCTCCTTCCCAAATTCCGTGAATAGCCACTAAAGTACCATCAGTGATCTGTTACTAGAATCTAATGAATGCTATTCTAGTAGCTATGGAAGGTCAATACTCACTAGGCTATTGGACCAGTGGCTCTTGATATGGTATATTGAGCAAAAGCTTTTACCAAGCTATCTATATAACTGTAATTTCATAAAAATATTTTATCTACATAACTGTAAGTGTGTAACTTCTCACTGCCTCTTGAAGTGGAGAGTGCCCCTTCATTTTCATCAATGTTAGCTAAAGTTTAAACTGCAAATAAGTAGCCTCATCCAATACAAATCCATTCATGGAGAAAATTGATTTAAATGGAAGGAAGACTAATGGACATGGACATGCAACGTAAAATTTCAAAGCACCGGTGTTCTGGAAAGGGCACGACAACTGATGGGTCTTCCTTTGAAGCAAAATAGTCACTTTTTTTTTGTCGGTCCTATCTCAAACTCTTCTCTTTCTGATTTTTGATCTGCTTTTTGCAAAGCGCGGGAGTCGAACCCCACACCTATGGTACTAGCCCCCTCAAAATAAAAATCCATTTATCAGCAGAGCCGCATGCCTATTGGCAAAAAAAAAAACGGTCACTTGGGTTTCCCATTTTTTCAGGTTATGATACGTAATCACTCAAGACTAGCTCTCAGACTCGTAGGACAGATGTGAATTGCATACAGAAGCTCAAGGCATGCCCATATGATTTGTCTAGATACGCCTTGGACTAAGCATATATGCAGGCTCACTTCTGCACACCCAATGGGATTTCGTACTTGCCTGAGGCCTCTTTTATATAAATATTTTGATATACTAGAGAATTGGTGAAACTAACTCACAAGCTTGAGCGACATAGGTGAAGTGCATATAAAGCCTCACCTTTCGCGGAACCGGATATATAGGCAGCCTCACTTGAACACACCAAGCGGATACCATCCCTGTCCAAAGGTATCTTTTCTTATGTAAGTGATAATTAAATCTGTCAAAATGGGTGCAAAACCCACTTAATAACCCAAGATTGAATATGGATGTATTTTTAGTAAATATGGATCCAGTTGGGTACGTGTCACTATACTTTTATTGCATATAAATGAGTCAATTTTGGTTAGACCATTTTAAATCCGACCCACGTATTTGACAACTCTAGTGATAAACTAGGAACAAATCTCAAAGAATCAGCGAGACCAGCTCACAGGCTTGAGGGATAGATGTGAAGTGCATATAAAAAGCCCAATGCACGCCAAACAAAGAGGCGAGCCACAATATAAGTAAGTTATGTATTTACGTAACTTGTATAAGATGTCAAATGAGAGGACAGTGGAATTGTTCCCCAACTTAAAGGGTCGCTGTCATGATCAATTGACGTTCATTGCACGGAATATTCATCGGAGTTTCCAACATATTTGGGCATAAATCTACGGAATCACTAATATATTAACTAGGACAAGTCTAGAATGTGTTTAAAATACGATTATAAACGAATGGAGATTGCTATGTTTTCCTAACCTCGACTGCATCATTACTCCGAGAGCTACCTCACAACAACATTGGAGTCCTTTGATAACGACACAATACTTTTCGGAGATTCTCCAAAATTAATTTAGCAAATGGGAAAAAGAATGACACTGAAAATTAATGATTTGAAAAATATTTTCCTAAAAACGATTACTTATATTGCTTAAAATAATTAGTTAATGAAAAATATTTTCATTATCGACAACTATTTATGCTAATATTTTTGTAGACAATGAAAATATTTATCGTTCATTCATTTTTTTAAGCGATACAAACAATCGTTTTTAGGAAAATATTTTCGAAATTAATTATTTTTCGCGAAACAAAAGGATCATAACTAATGAAAGAAGATGCTATGACATTTTTAACATATTGAAAAATATATTCCTAAAAATGATCGCCTCTAAAGCTCAAAATAATTAGTAAATGAAAAATATTTTCATTATAAAAAATAATGTATGTTTAAATACTTTTATGGACAATAAAATATTTTCATTCGTTCATTTTTGTAAGCGATATAAGCAATCATTTTTTGGAAAGTGTTTTCCATATCATTTATTTTTTTAGAAACAAATAGAACCTAAGAAAACGAAAATTTTCATCTTTACTATGCTTGACAATGGGCCTAATACCCTAAAAAATCCTCAACTTTAACTTTAGACTCAATTCTAACTTAAACTTTTTTTTGTCTCATAAAAAACCCCAAACTTTAGGTCCAGTCCTAATTCTATACTAAACATTTTTTAGTCTCATAAAAAACCCCAAAATTTAGTTGCGGTCCCAATTCTTCCATAATCTTTTTTTGTCTCATAAAAATCCAGCTTTAGGTCCAGTTCCAATTTTACTCTATTTTTTGTCTCTTAAAAAATCACAAACTTTTACTTGACTATCAAATATGTCCATATTTTAACCCTCCATACAAAATTGCCCTCAATGATCTTATGTGGCATTTCCACGTCATTACTCTAGTTTTTCCCCAAATTTAAAAGTTAAGAAGATGTCTTTTAGAGATGAATATCCCTATCATCCAAAACAACGTCTTCTTTGATCTGAAGCTGGAGTAAAAACTAGAGCAATTAGGGTTGGCTTTCTACAATTGATCTTGCTTTTAAGAGATTCTTTCACTCAGGGATCTTTGATTTTGCGCTCTATCTTCAATCTCTCGTGCTCAGAAGTGTTTTATCTCTTGCAATCAGAGAGCTCGCACTCAAGAAACTTGGTTTAGGACACTCGAATAGCTAGTGCTTGGGAGTTTCTATCTCTTGATTGTCAAAGGAAAATTTTGGACGAAAGATTAATGAGAGCAGATTTGTGCTCAAGTAAAAGTTGGTGATTTTTTATGAGATTGAAAAAAAATTAGGGTAAAATTAGGATTGGACGGTAGAATTGGAATAAGACTTAAAGTTGGGGTTTTTTTTATGGGACAAAAAAAAAGTTTATGGTAGAATTAAAACTAGACTTAAAGTTGGGGGTTTTTTATGGGAAAAAAACTTTATGGTAGAATTGAGATTAGACCTAATGTTGGGGGTTTTTAGGGTACTAGGGCCTTGAATGAGTATCTATGGACTACTCTTGAAGGTGACGCCTCTAAATGAATGTCTGAATAGATTTTTACTTTTAAGTTAATTTAAATTTGGCAGTGCACACACGTTAACTTTTTTTTTTTTTTATCATTTGAAGCACCATAAAATTTTAAAGTATACAAATATTAGCATATAAATTGACATATTTTGACCAAAAAAATAATTTTTTTCAAATAATTTTACATTTTAGCTGGGAAATAAAAGTTACATTTTGCTTTTTAAGAAACACAAACAAAAAGGCCCACTATTAATCAAAAGTCATTTTTTGATCTGTAAATCATATGGACAGATAAGAATATGCAGAATAGAATAGTGTAATTTCTATATATTTCATAATGATGAATACATGAGGTATTTATAGATGTTGTAGAATGACTATTTAATGTAACAAAATATTACTATATCAGTCATAACCAAATATGATCAATTAAGAATATGAACAATCAAGAGAGATTTGGAGAATCTCCTAATAAATCTAACATGCCCCCTTAAACTCAAGGCGACATAGAAAAAATCAACTGGAATTTGGAGAAAAAATTCCAAAAAAATGCTTAGGTCAATTTGCCTTAGTAATCTGATAGACTGATGAAGTAGAGACAAGATGAACAATGCCACGAAGCATGATACTGCTCATGGAAAAAATCATTATGTGATATATGAATACATTTTGGATATCGCAATGAATGACTGTCCCACCACTGTGATGGGACTCCCATATGTCATAGAAGTATCGCAACCACAATAATTTTGATCTTGTATTACCAAGAGCTCGATGTTCTACTTCCATACTAAATCGAGCGATAATGATTTGTTTTTTACTACGCTATGAAACAAGTATCTTACTTAGAAAGAAAAGAAAAGAAAAAAACAGTAGCATCTAGTGGAGCAAAAATCTAAAGGGACACTTGCCTAGTCAACATCCAATACAACAAAGTGAGTCATACATGGTGCGGTCATGAAGTGATTGACAATGTGAATAGCATAGGTTATACGAGGGTGAGCAATAGCAAGATATACAAGCCTGCCAACCACTAGTCGATAAAGTATACAACTTGGAAAAGGAGTCCCTTCTTTGTCATCAATTTAACATTAGTCTCAAGACGAGTTATAACAATCTTGTTATCAGTAATCCTAGTAGAGAAAGCACATTAGTGGAATGTTTCGCTTGAGAGAGATAATACCTAGAGGAATCCGAGTCATTTCAAACTGTTGACTAAGATACCGAGCTTTGTAATGCCAATATGATAATAACTAGTAATAACCATGTCGTACATGTTGGGAAAACACCCCTATGGAATTTTGATGATTTCAAAACTATTATTGGTACTGGTGTTTATCATGACATATGTAGATGGTAAAAGTTTGTGTGTATGATCAATGTTCCTCTTGTGCCAGCAAGGACGAAAACTAGGCTATGACATGTAGGTGAACAAGTACTAGTGGTATCTCATAGTAGCTTGGAAGGACCAGTCGAGCTAGTGTTCTCAGAGGTTCTTAGTATTGATGGAGATAGGAAGATCATTGATCTTATCTTTATGTGTCAAATGGCGATGTCATCACTGAAGATCTTCAACAAGGTCACTTATAATCTGCACTGGTAATAATGTGCATTGGATTATGATAATGTGCAATAACTTTGATGATGGTGAAATATACATTGGAAAATAGCCGTTGATGGTACAGAAAACAGTTGTTATAGTACTAGATTCCGTCACTGAAAAATCGAGAAAGAAATCAGAAAAGTAGTTGATAGTTTTTCTACTTAAGGATAGTATAGTAGACTCCATTTTAGGAAACATGTGACAATCAGAGGAAGCAATTGCAGGAGCAGTTCTGATTTTGTCAGGAGGTCTCCAACGACTCTCAACGGCTAGTTTGACTTCCTTAAGATCTCCAACGGATAGATTAAAGACTTCAATATATAAGGAGCAACAAAGTTGTGTAGAGGGTTAGACACATTGAGCACTGCTTGTACAAACTAAGTTAGAAATAGTCTCTTTGCTTGTTCTATGTTTCTCTCTCTATATTGGTTATAGTGAAATGTACAAGTGTAAGTGCAGAAAGTGTGTCTTGATAGTGTGATCTATCAAGTGAAAGGAACATCACTAGCCAATTGTAGCTTACACTGCTGATTACTAATAAAATCCAACCGTTGTTTAGGCTATTAGTCTGAGAGTAGACCTAGGCTTGGATATAAAGCCTAACCATTATATATCGTTGTGTAATCCTCACACTTAGCTCTATTTACTTACTAGAATCATACACATTGTTCTATATCTACCAATATCTTGAGTGGTGATTATTTGATATTCCGCAAAAGTTTTATTATATCACCACACAACATATTCAACCCCATCTAAGTTGTATTGTTAGCCTTAACAATATACATATAAATGCAGCAAAATATACCCACAAGATGTTTGCCAAACATAAAGAACATGGTCTTAGGAGCTGGATGTAAAGCCAAGGTGTTTTATGATCAAGCTAAACTCGGAATACCATGCACAATGAGCCTATTCAGTCCACATAATGCTCAACATAACTGACACGCTTTGTAAGGAGTATAGGTATATCCAAGAGGAGACTCAGCATGGACTTCCTTAGTAAGGTTACCATTGAGGAAATCATTTTTAGCATTCATTTAGAACATAGACTATCACTTAGTAGAGGCGATGACAAGAAAAATTTGAACAAAAGTAAGATGTGCAATATGAGCAAAAGTCTCATCATAATCAGTTCCATGCTCCTGAGTAAAGCCCTTTGCTACTAGTTGAGTTTTTGTAGGGTTCCATAGTATTATATGTCTTTGTTTTAATCTTAAACACTCATTTACAACTTATAGCAAACTTCCCAACACTCATTTACAACCTACAACAAACTTTCCAAGTGGCTAATCAACCAAATCCCAAGTATGAATTTTGTGTAAAGCCTATAACTCATTTGCCATTGCTTGCTAACTAAGACGATCAATATTAGCTTCTTTATAAGAGTGAGGCTCACAAAAAAAAAGCAATAGTAGAGTAACAAAGAAACTAAACAAAAGGATAACTTATGATGGTGGAACGACGAATCGGAGAAGAGGGAGTGACCAAGGGTTAAAAATTCTCGAATGGCGCAAATATGTCAGGAGCTGCTGAAGTGGTATCACCGAAGTACTAGCATTAAGATTAGCAGAAGACAACTTCGGAGATGAAGGTTTAGAATAACTAAAGGATTGGTGAAAAAAAACTTATAGGTACATCTCTCCTTACGAGTGCTTGAATGACAATGCTTCTAATTACAATCTTTTTCGAGTCTTTAGGCAATGCTTGTTTTGGTCATCTTCTACCGAATAAACACATGAAGTTAGAACTTTGTGCCAATCTCGAATGTTTAAGCTAATTGTTGGAGAGATACCGCACATATATAAAGAGCATATAAACCCAGTAAACAAGTGATGTATAACATTTTTAACACCCCATCTCACGTGTAAGCCAAATTAAGAACGAAACGTGGAATTTGACAAACGGGAGGCCGCCCACGCGAAAATAAACTGGGATAGAAAAGAGTGTATAATGAAGAGCACATTATGTATTTATAGACTTCATAGAATGACTATATAATGTAACAATATATTATTATATCAATTATGATCAAATTCAATCAATCAAGGATATGGCTCATTCCTCATATTGCACCAACTTTAGCTTGGATATTAATTTTTTTTGTCTCATAAAAAAGCATTAACTTTAATTCGAGTCTTAATTCTGGTTCAAGCTTCTTTTTTGTCTCTTAAAAGACCACCTACTTCACTTGGTACCAAAATCTAGACCCCATCAAGTTCCGTCCAATGGTGTCGTTAAAAATTCAATGTGTCATTCACTAACACGTGGAATAACACGTCGCATCTTTAACGACATCATTGGACAAAAATTTAATGGGCCTAGATTTAAGTATTGATAAAAACCGATGCTTTTCAATGAGACAAAAAAAAAAGTTTAGGTTAGATCGGGCTAGTGCTAAATTTGGTTTTTTCACAAGACAAAAAAATGTTTGAGCAAGAATTGGGATTTGAGTTTAAGATTGTGCTTTTTAAGGGGATTACGGATATGCACAATTAAGCAAGATATGAAGAATATTATGAGTCTCGTCATGTGACTCGCATGATGGAATGATTGAGATGAGCTTAAGCTATATGATCCATAAGACCGTGCAATAATTTTAGATAATCACTATAGAAAGTACCATCGCCTCACCTACTTTTGCGGTCCTCTGTTCTAACTAAAAGCTTCGAAGTCCTACTGTCATCGGCTCTTCCTCAACCTCCGGGTCTCTTGAGGCCACTTTTTGTCTCTTTCCGACCTCTTAAATCACGAAGCTACTTTGAATCTTTCTCCCAGTAAAAACCAAAAATTAGCGTACTGAAGAAGACACCCAATTGGCAGATTGCCTCAACCTCAATCTCTGCTCAGTCCAATTGTCACATTCTTGAGAAGAAAAGAGGAAAACCCTCTTCGTTTCTTGATCAAACCCCAAGAGTATACCCGCAGAAGGCCGAACAGGAGAACCAATTCTTGATGGCGAAGTGCTTCAGCCTTACAGCGATGAGGGACAGATGGTTTCGCTTCTCCTTTTTCCTGGCGGGCCTGAAATCGACCACCACCGACCTCGGCGGCGGCACGGTCATGCACTGTTGGGTCCCCAAGACGTCCGAGCCCAACAAGCCCAACCTGCTCCTCTTGCACGGCATCGGAGCCAACGCAATGTGGCAGTGGAACGAGTTCCTCTCGCCCTTCATCGCCAGATTCAACGTGTACGTGCCTGATCTCTTGTTCTTCGGCGATTCCTACACGACCCGGCCCGAGCGGACCGAGCAGTTTCAGGCTCAGTGCGTCGCAGGTAGGACTGTTGATTTCCTGACACGACACGGCAGCACATGACTCGAGCAAGACTGACTCGAATCAGCATATTGACCCGTTTTGCAGGAGTCTTGGAGGCTCAGGGAGTGAGGAAACTGAACGTGGTAGGGTTAAGTTACGGCGGGTTCGTGGCGTATAGCTTGGCGGCGCAGTTCCCGGAGATGGTGGAGAACTTGGTTCTGTGCTGTGCAGGGGTGTGTATCGAGGAGAAGGACATGGAGGAGGGGATGTTTCAGGTGAGCCTATAAACCTTAGACGGACTAGTCCTATTGATGATACTTGTGTGTATTTCCTGTGGAGTTCAGTGCGTGTCTTTACCGTTTCTTGATACTTGTGATAGTGGAACTAATTGAGTCTTGGGGCAATGTCGTCTCAGCAGGTGAAGACCGTGGACGAGGCCGTGACTTTGCTGTTCCCGCAGACACCAGAGAAAGTGAATGAGATGTTCGAGTTCGTCTTTCACAAGCCACCGGCATCGAGAGTGCCCGCTTTCATTATTCAAGATTATATTGATGTAAGTTGATGAAAAGTTACAAATCTCTCAGTTGAACGTTTTGTGTTTTCGCACATTGCTTAAGAAATAAGAGTTTAGTTGATGCCAAGTATTCAGAGTTTGTGTGCTTTGCTAGCGAAATTGGTGCACTTCCTTTTCCTGATTTGTAATGGAAGTTTGTGCAGTTAATTATCAGCTAATAGCTACATTGAATGGGGAAGTAGAATCTTTACAAGGCTCTCCTCTGTTTTCATGTTATACTAAGCCGCTTCTTGACCTTGCTCATAGTAGTCCTGTGTCAAAATTTTTATTGCTTTAGTTTATGAGGAATCAGGAGGATTAGATTTTATGATTGAACAGAGCTTCTTTCCTTGTTTTAGCAGCTCTGTAGTGTTTGTTATGTTTTTGTGGATGTTTAATACACAAATGTACATGAATAGAAAGTCCTATGCTTTTAGAGAGCGGAGTCAATACGATGTTACTTTTCCATTCTTTGAGGTTCGATACATGTGCAATGACTTCTTAACTTTTGCTTGAACAAAAATTAGACTATTGCAGCTTTCTTCCCTCTAACCCATATTTGAGGTTGAGGAATATTGCATTGGCATTGCCTAGTCCACGCTCTCGACTATATGGAACATTTTGGACACTAGACAAAATGAATAAGTAGCTTGTTCCTTGTGAGCTGAGACTACACAAGATGTCTAGTCATGAAGGCTGCAAGAGATCAAACAGCGCCTTGTGATGCAAAGTGATAACTCTCACTGTCATCAATCTTAGCTGTGCCGTTTCAACTGACTTATGAAAAGCTAAATATTTAGATTTTATTTGATGATGTTTCTCATGGGCAATCTAGGAAAAGTTTATCTCAATCACTCAAATTCTGTGGCATTTTAAGAGAGGTCACCATGATTGTCTGCAGGTTATGTGGAAGGAGCACCTTCAAGAAAGGATAGGGCTGGTCAATGCCTTGTACAAAGATAGGAAGATGTCTAATCTTCCCAAAATAACTCAGGTTTCATTCTCTTGAAATCTCTGTCCTCTCTATCAGACTCACGCTATTTACTCATTACATATTCACATTGATTTTGTCAATGTCTTCTCTCTGCCTTGGCATCCTCTCAAGGCAGTAATCTTTTCTGATGCAGCCAACACTGATAATCTGGGCGGAATATGATAAAGTCTTTCCAATGGAATTGGGTCACAGATTAAAGAGGTTCCCCTTCTATGCTTTGCTTTGGCTTTTCTACTATCTTCAGAAGCTTGATTCTCTAACCAGAACTTGTATAAACAACATCATGGGAGGAAAACAAATCTTCAGAACCGAAATGCTCTTAGTCATCTAAGACCACTTCAGTTTGAAAATTCAATGTTCTCTTGCATCAAATATCAGGAGGATCTATTTTTGCTCTATGGCTCTAGGTAAATTTTCTTATGGAATAACCTGCGTCTTTTTTTATCGCTGCAATGACTTTGGCCAGGCATTTGGATGAGAACGGGCAATTAGTGGTTATAAAGGATTGTGGTCATGGGATAAATAAAGAGAAGCCGAAAGAGATGTACCAACACATTGAGGCGTTCCTCATTGATCGAGTCCTTTACCCTAAGAAGGCAAATCAAAGCAGTGGCCAGAAGGTGGACTGAGAGTCGGCAATATATTTATAGTTGAATCAGCCTACTGCAGCATGCTTGTTCAATTATGATGACGCGACTCACCATACAATCCTTGGAAATGATCTATTGAAAGAAGGTTGGCCTAGTGTTCTGACTCACCAGGCGCCGCAAGAGCTCATCCTTGGCCAAGAAGCTTTTGGACTGTGACACATAAGAGAAACAAATCTTCTTCATGTAGAACCTACCAGGTTTGGAGTTGTTTTCACCTTCTTTAACTTTAGGTAGTATGATGTTTCAATTCAGTTCACCAGATAGCCTACCAATGGATTCCTGGAGAAATTCTTCAATTTCTTTCGAAAGTAGATGATTCTTCTTCTCCTCATGTTTCGTGAATGAAATCAAAACGATGACAAGATGCTCATCTCAGTACTTGAATATTAGGAGCTCGTCCCAAAAGCAGGGTTCGCCCTGAGAAACACGAGACTGCCTCATCTAAGCAAAGCTTGTCCAAGTGTCACAGGAGTAGGAACAATTGATAGTTCTAAATAACTAGATAACCTGGTTGGATGGATGCATGTTATTCATTCCATAGAAATTACAAGGTTCCGATCTTTATGACATTTCAAGGGGGATGAAACTCAATCAACTATAAAGTTGGAAAGTTTATTCTCCAGCATGGGGATGTTAATCATTATGTGAAGCGGTGCTTGTTTAGAAATTCCTTGATTAAAGCAATGTTGAATGATTATGTTGAGTTGTCCAGTTTGACCTACATTCAGCTTGTTGTTTAGAAATCCCTCAATCAAAGCAAAACTTATTATCTAATTAAGGTTTTTAAAGAGTATTGAAATGCTTTCTTCCTTAGCTAAATCATTCGTCTTCACATATCAACCCAACAAAGGGCATTGACCATAGGAATTTTACGCACATCTACTACATAAAAGTATCAACATCCATTAAAAATACCATCAATGATCCATTGAAGAGAAAGCTAGAATCCAATGAATGATATTTGCGCAAGAGTTTTTACGAAGCTATGTAGGTAACTGTACTTTCATGAAAAGAAATTGTCTGTGTAACTTCTCAATGCCTCTTATGGCGGTTTCTGAAGTGGAGAGTGCAAAGAGTCACTTGGTTTTCTCATTTTTGAAGGTTGTAATGGGTCTTTCATTGTAATTCTTCTTCAAAAGGATAGGGAAGATTGACTAATTCTCAGTGAGAATAGCTTGCAGATTTGAGGGATACATGGGAAGTGCATGTTGAGGCTCAAGGCACGTCGAAACGGTCGGTTTAGACGGTCTCTCCTTCCGCGGAACCAAGCATATATACAGTCTCACTCGTGCACACCCAAGTGATGTGATTCGGGCCTTTGTTCTTGCCTAGAGGCCTCTCTCTCTTTCTCTCTCTCTCTTAAGTAATAAACTAAGAACAAGCCCTAGTTCACAGGTTTGAGGAACATAAGTGTATATAGGTTCGTTTGGTTCAGCATGTGAAATGGACTTTGCGGCTCTAAAGTCCCTCGGCCAAATGCAAATAGTGTAGGGTCCACAGTACGCCAAAAAGGTGGCTCCAGAAAACCACACCTTCGGCTGATCCCTGTATAAATATGCAGCCTCACTTGTGCGCACGTAAACTGTAATAAATGGGCCTCTTTTGACAGAAAGATTTGAGCCCAAGATACTCAAGCCTTCGTGAAGCTAGTACTTTAGCCCATCTTTATTTCTTCTACAGCTCGTTTCTGAAAGGAAACCAAAATAGAAGAAATGAGAGAGAGAGAGAGAGAGAGAGAGAGAGAGAGAGAGAGAGAGAGGGGAATCGGCGATAAGAAAAACAGAGAAGAGAGGGGAACCGCGAGAGAGAAAAGTGAGGGGTCGTCCATGCAAGCCACGGGCATTTCTGACATGTGGAATTAACGTGTTTCAAAGCGCTTGTTAAATATTCCAAACCTTGATTCCTTTAATCAAAGAGAATTCCTGTGTTGAATTCTGAGTTGCTAGATTGATTTTAAGGGTTGTTGAGTTGTGAAATTATGTTGTAAATGTCGCGGAACAGTGAAATATTACACAAGTTGATTTGGGGTTACGATTTGGTCCGAGTGAAATTGTGAAGTTTGTTGCGCAAAGTTAATACCCTATTTGAACTACTACATTTGGACCGGTGTTTTCCCGTCACCAGCCATTTTTTGGGTCGAAGGCGAGCTCTCCTTTTAACTATATTGAGTGAGCTTTGTAATGACTCTAGACCTACTCGGAAGGGCGTTAATAGCTAAGCGTTTTAAATTCGGCTTGCGAGTTGTGAGTGGACAACAATAGTTGTTCTTCTTTGGTCTAGCCTTTTTTCGACGCATCAAAAGTTGTTTTGTTATCAAATAAGCTTAGTTTAGTTGGTTCTCAAATAACGCAGTTATCTACTTGATTTGATATACTTTTTCTCACTTAATTGATAGGATTCCAAGTTTTTTCACTTGAGATAGCTTTTGTTATTTGATTTCCCATTTTTAGGTGAATGTTTCTTATCTCTTCGATGATTTGTGAATGATAGGTATTGGATGTGTTTTAAGTTATGAAAGAGGCTCGTGCAATATTATATGCATTAAGACAAAAAATGATGCTTAGAGCATGTTTTTTTGCGTAAAACCAGATCAGGCATTTACTATCCTTTTGGTTATTTCAATTGGCATAGTAAAATACTTCTTGAAATAGTTGGTGAGTTGATTATTTATGAAATACTTTGACAAATGCTATATAAATTGTATTTTGCTTGATGAATTGAATTGTAAAAGGTTATTTGTTTTGGTTTGTGAATGTGAATTAAAAAATGGTTTTGGATTGGTGCTGAGGGCTGTTGGAGGACTAGTTAATGGTTTTATACTCATTGTCCCTATGTTCGGAACCCATTGTAGGTTATGTGTGCATATTGTTTGAGGATGTCGTATTTGGGCTAAGCCCACCAACCGATATAGATGGAGAGGTATCCCAAGCGAAAGTCTTGGTAGACCTTATGACAGGGTGTTAAGCATAGCCATAGTTTGTAATTGAGCACTGAATTGATTAATAGACTAAAGCATTGATGTTTATTGAGTGAGTATATCTGATATACGTAAAACTTTATTGAACTGATAATACTCATCTTTCATGTTGAACGTATATTATATATTAGATTAAGATAAATGTATTTCTTGTATTGTTTATAAAGGTGCATATATAGATACTTGATTTATCTAGAAAATATTTGCACTACTCATTAAGTGATGGTTTGCTCATACCATTCATCTCAATTCTTTTTCAGATTTTACAGCTACCAACGAAAAGGAAGAAATTAGTATGAACGGGGGATTGTTGGGACTTCAGTTGCATATATATTCGAAACAATATTTGTTGGGTTAATTTATTAGTCACGAGATATGTATATATTCTTTTTTGTGGACTTTAGAACGTCGATCAGAAACCAACTTACTATTCAATAAATAAGTGGATATATATTGTTATAACATGTCAATATCGATTATGTTTATAAGGTTGCATCTTAAGGTAGGAGGACGACGTTGTCGCTTCCCTATACTTGTAGAGTCGGGGGTGACAAGCGCGACGGAGGACCTTGTCCCGGTCGGCAGCCTCTTCTTATACGAATGTGATAAATGGAATTATCAACGCTGGTTGATCAAGCCTTCCCCGGAGTTCATGGCGCGGATTATTCTTCTGAGATTCCGACAGATTTGGACAAAAATTCTACAGAATTATTAATTGGTTAAATATTACCTGTCTAGAATATATTCCTGAACAATAATAGAAATGGGGATTGCTATGTTTTCCTTACTGGAACCGCATCATTACCCCTAGATTTACTTCAGAACGACACAAATACTTTCTAGAGATTCTCCACATTAATTTAGCGAATTTTTAAACCATTTCCCTTCTATCTTGTCGGCCGTCTATCTTTCTACGTTGATACTTGAGCTATCTTGAATAATAAATTAATGTCATTAAAAATTTCGAATCGATATTTCATGATAAATTAATTTTATCTTATAGAAAAAATTCTTACTAATAATTTTCGTCGCACGTAAAATCTAAAATTAGTATCTATGATAAATGGCGTGAACACACGTGACGGAGAACTGTAAAATGAATTTGACGTGGAGAATGACATATTCAGCATGGAAAATCCACGTGCATCAACGCCAATTATTTTAACGGGCGATAAATTTGATTCAGGAATATTTGTGCAGGACTTCTTTTATGTAATATTGAAAATTACTTTTGGGGACCTCTTTTTTTTTTTTTGCTATAATACTTTTGGTGACCTCTGTTCTTGACAAAAGATTCACAGTCGTCCCTCCTGTCTTCCTCGACCCCTGTCTCTCTCTGAGGCTGGTCCTGACTGTCTTTTTGACTTCTGAAGCTCCTTTGAATGTTCATCCCAGAAAACGCCAAAGTTTGCAGACAGAAGAGGATACCCATTTAGCAGATTGCCTTAATCTCCATCTCTGCTCAATCCAATGATGTCCCATTCTTGAGAAGGAGAAGAACACCATCTTCGTTTCTCGATCAGACCCACCATTTTTCTTGATCTGATCCGTCCTCCAGAAGCGACCCAGAACCAAATCTTGATGGCAAAGTGCTTCAGCTTTGCAGAGACGAGGAACCGATGCTTCCGCTTCTCCTTTTCCCAAGCAGGCCTGAAATCGGCCACCGCCGACCTCGGCGACGGCACGGTCATGCACTGCTGGGTCCCCAAGACGTACAAGCCCAACAAGCCCAACTTGCTCCTCTTGCACGGCGTCGGAGCCAACGCAATGTGGCAGTGGAACGAGTTCATCTCGCCCTTCGTCGCCAGATTCAACGTGTACGTGCCTGACCTCTTGTTCTTCGGCGATTCCTACACGACCCGGCCCGAGTGGACCGAGCAGTTTCAGGCTCGGTGCGTCGCAGGTAGGGACTGTCGATTTTTCTGAAACGACAGGATAGCAGCACAGGACTCGAGCAAGGCTGACTCGAATCGGCATTTTGACCCGTTTTGCCAGGTGTCTTGAAGGCTCAGGGAGTGAGGAAGACGAATGTGGTGGGGATAAGTTACGGCGGGTTCGTGGCGTACAGCTTGGCGGCGCAGTTCCCGGAGATGGTGGAGAAGTTGGTTCTGTGCTGCGCAGGGGTGTGTATGGAGGAGAAGGACATGGAGGATGGGATGTTCCCGGTGAGCCAAAAAAACATTTGATAGACTCGTTGTATGAATTGTGATCATGTTGCAGAAACTGCTTTGGAGCTTTTGTGTGTTTCTTGTGGAGTTTAGTGCACGTCTTACTGTTTTTCTTGATGCTTGTGATGGTGGAACTAAGCGGGTCTTGGCGCAATGTCATCTCGGCAGGTGAAGAGCGTGGACGAGGCCGTGAGTTTCCTGTTCCCGCAGACGCCAGAGAAGGTGAAGGAGATGCTCAAGGTAGTGTTCTACAAGCCGGTGACGAAGATGCCCTCTTGCTTTATGCAGGATTTCATAGATGTAAGTTGACAAAAAGTTACAAATCTCTCAGCTGAAACGTTTGTGTTTCCGCACATTGCCTAAGAATCTGAGTTTAGTAGATGCCAAGTGTTCAGTGTTTGTTTCCTTTGCTAGCAAAATTCTCGCACTTCCTTTTCCTTATTCATAATAGAAGTTTGTGCAGTTAATTCTAAGCTAATAGCTACATTGCACGGCGAAGTAGAATCTTTAGGCTGAGCCACTTCGTGACCATACTCATAGCAGTCTTGTTTCACATTTTTATTGCTCATGATTATGCGGTATCAGGCGGATTACATTCTGTAGTTGAACAAAGCTTCTGTCCTTGCTTTAGCAGCTCTGGATTGTTTGTATGATTATGTGGATTTTAACGAATAATTTAAAAAAAAAAAACGAATGTGCTTGATTAGAAAGACCTCTGCTTTTAGAGAACAGAGGTCATCACCATGTTATTTTTCTACTCTATGATAATTGGTGCACGTGCAAAGACTGAACTTCTGGTTGAAAAAAAATCACCAGGCAGCATTCTGGCCTCGACTATTGCAGCTTTGTTGCCTCTAACCCATATTTGAAGCCAAGGAAGATTGCATTGTGTCATTTAGCCCACGAAATGGATAAGTATCTTGTTCCTTGTGAACTGAGACTACACAAGATGTCTAGTTGTGAAGGCCGGTAGAGACTAAACAGCAGCTTGTGAGACAAAGTGCTAACTATCACTGTCATTGATCTTGCATTAGCTGTGCTATTTCAACTTACTTAGGAAAGCTAAATATTTAGAATTTATTTGATGATGTTTCTCCTGGGGCTATCTAGGATAAGTTTATCTTGATTACTCAAGTTCTGTGGCATTTCAAGAAAGTTCACGATGATTCTGCAGGTTATGTGCATGGAGTACCTTCAAGAAAGGTCAGAGCTGATCAATGCCTTGCACAAAGATAGGAAGATGTCTAATCTTCCCAAAATAAACCAGGTTTCCTTCTCTCAAAATCTCTGTCCTCTCAATGAGACTCACACAGTTGACTCATTATATATTCACATTGATTCTGTCGATATTTTCTCTCTTCCTTGGCATCCTCTCAAGCCATTGATCTTTTCTGATGCAGCCGACACTGATAATCTGGGGGGAATATGATAAAGTCTTTCCATTGGAATTGGGTCACAGATTAAAGAGGTTTCCCTCCTACCCTTTGCTTTGGTTTTTCCACTTTCTTAACAAGCTTAATTCTCTAACTAGAATTTGTATAAACAACATCTTGGGATAAAATCAAATCTGCAGAACCAAAATGTTTAAAATCATCTAAAACCCCTTCAGTTTGAACATTCAACGCGCATGAGCATTAATTTCTAGGAGAATCAATTTTTGCTGTAGATCTTCTTACTGAATAATCTGCTTTTTTGTTTTAATTGTTCGATTAACTTTGGCCAGGCATTTGGATGAAAATGCGCAATTAGTGATCATAAAGGATTGTGGTCATGCGATGAATGCAGAGAAGCCGAAAGAGATGTACAAACACATCAAATCGTTCCTCGTCGATCCACAACTTTCACCTAAGAAGGCAAATCAAACCAATGACCGGAAGGTGGACTAAGAGTCGGCAATGACTTTATAGTTGCATCAGCCTTCTGCAGCATGCACGCATTGATTTAAGCTATGTAATTAGAAGAAACATAGTTAAACATACTGAACTTATGAAGAGTGAGGGCCATACTATGGGGAATGCGTCCTCTTGAGATATAGCATTACAGACACATTTTTTGGGTTCATTGTGAATTCGGCTATATTAGTGCTGCAATCTTTGCTTGTAATGCTGCTTTCACAGTACATGAATCAAATTTATGCCGCTGCGATGAACATTGTCTTCCTTTCCAGTTCAGCATGAATTCTGGGGCATATTGGTAATCAGAATATCAATATTCTGAGAACCGTTCACTGATGGAGCTGAAACATGAAAAAGGTGATTGGCGTCGCCGCTTTGCAGAAGGAGATTTCGATAACTTTTCTCACCCTTAATCTCATGATTAATACGGAGACTTTGCTTCAATTTAAGCTGCCCAGGCTGATATACTTCATCAGATCATGGTGCAGAGTCAGTCAAGATGTTAGTTCTTGTAGAAGGAGGCTGAGGTAGTGGGGCGAGTATCAGTTCGGTCCAAAAGGTGTTATCAAGATGCATGATGCAAGTGCGTACAAAGACGGAGGCTCTCCCATGCCTAAGTGTCCTTCATAAATGAGCTAAGGTCTTCCGAGACCAAGAGCGACTAGGATCCAAACCCGGACCAAGGATTTCCCGGACCATTTAGGAAATTAGGAGTTTGCCTTGCACGACTAGGCCAATCACCACGATGGTACTTTTGAGGAGTTATTGTCGAATTATAATCTAAGTTAAGTAAAAAAAACACCTTAACATAAGAAACAATCAAAACCAAGGCATTATTATTACATTAGAAAATTGTTATACTAGTTTGGAGCAACTTATACGAATAAATTCACGAGTTGGATGTAGTAACTCATTATTTTGGTGGATTCTTTGCTATGCATCAAATGCACGTAACTAAAGCTAATTTGTTTTAGTAAAAGTATTTGTGAATTCATAAAATTTCTCTTTAATTGTAAGAGTTACATAAAGGGGAAGGGAAGGAGGGGAAGTAAATAGGTGAGTAGACACTAGAGTCAAGATGAGAGACGAGAGTCTTAGTAGAATAGCAGAAAAAGGTGGAAAATCTCTCATTACTTGATTTAATAGCTTTCATTAAATAAATAGATATTGGCTTTCATACTCTCGTGATGCACTTGAAGATAGTTTTTAAAAGACTGTTCAATAATTAATATAATATAATTAGATTATTTGACTTTATCTTTTGGATATTTAGGATAACATAACTATTTAAGATTATTGCTTCCCAACTTGTTTAAAATTTATAACAAGAAGAGATTTAGGGGGCGTTTGAAATCCATTCTGTTCTAGAATTTCGATTATGGCAAGAATTAATTCTTGCTAGAATCAATTCTAAAACAAAATGAGAAATTATGTTGACCAAATGTACCCTTATTCTACTTATATTTTGGCAAGTTTACCAAACGACGCTCAGAAATCGGCAACCGACCCCCGACAAGGGCGGCGGTCGGCGACGAGCGGTAGAGACCGGTGACCGGTGGCCCCAAGTGGTAGCTTGCTACCTCTTTTATGGTGAAATTACCTTCGTAATTAATAACCAATGATCCACAAGAGACCCCTGATTATGAAGGTAACAAAGCTTACAAGCTTGAGAGGAATATAGTTTAAGTGCATATAGAGGTCCACGGGACGCCCAAAAAGGTAGATCTAGATAGCCTTACCTTTTGTGAAACCAAGTATATATGCAACCTCACTTGTGCATACTAAGCGACGTGAAACTTCGTCCTTGCCCAAGGGCTGTTTTTATATAAGTGATAAAGTAGAAACAAGTCCTAGAGAAACGGTGAGATTAGCTCACAAGCTCAAGAGATGGATGTAAAGTGCATATGAAAAGCTCAAGAAATGTGAAATGGGTAAGCCACAATATAAGTTTTTTGGCATCAAAGTACCACATCTAATTGGCCACATTCAATAAAGACTATTTAGACTATATTAACATAATTTGTATGAGATGTCAAATGTAAGGAATACAGTTGAATTGTTCCCGAATTTAAAGGGGGCTAATATCACCCAAAAAAAAAAAATCGCAAACTAATACACTAATGTAACATTTATCCCAAATTAATTTTCATGACATAAAAATCCCAAATTGGTTTACCGTGCCACATTTACCCCAAATTAATTTCGGGTCACAAAAAATCTTAAACCGAAATGCTCTTATCATATTTACCCCAAATTAATTTTCATGTCACAAAAACTCCCAAATCACCAAAATCTTAAATTGGAAAATCTGTTCAAATCTTCTAATTTTTCCCTGAGAGCTTCCTCAAATTTCAAAATCTACTAAAATCCCTAATTTTTGTGACATGAAAATTAGTTTAGGGTAAATATGACATGAGTGTATAGTCGAATTCTTCCTGAATTTAAAGTGTGGCTATCATGACCAATTGATGATCTATCTCTCCATGGTTAAATAGAGTTTTTTCTTTGCCCAGAGTTCATTGCACAGAATATTTATCGGAGTTTCCGGCAAAAATTTATGGAATTTCTAAGACGTTAAATGTAACCTGTCTAGAATACGTTCCAAAGCAATTATAGACAATGGGTATTGTTATGTTTTCCTAACCTCAACCGCATCATTACAAATACTTCCTACATATTTTCCAAATTAATTGAGCGAGTGGCCAAAAAAAGAAAGAAAGAAAAAAAGAATCGCCACACTAAGTCCCTTCTGTCTTGCCTTCGGTCATCTTATTAAGTGGAGTTCTATTATATAATAAAAGAAAGGGTTAATACCACAAAAAAAACCCCAAACTGATACGCATGTGACAAATTTACTTCAAATTATTTTTTTGACCACGAAAAACTATAAACTAGTACACATGTGATAAATTTATCCCAAACTAATTTTTTTATCACGAAAAACTCTAAATTGGTACATCTGTGACAAAAGTACCCCAAATTTATACATCGGTAACAAATTTACCCTCCGTTAATTTGAGTTAAATTGTGTTAATACCACAAAAAAATCTCAAACTAGCACACTTGAGACAAGCGGAGGGTGAAACCCCAAACTGGTACATCCCGTCAACTATTACGCGTAATCAAACTTAGCAAATTTGACGGTAAAATTTGACAGAAATTGACAAAGGGTAAATTTGTCATAAGTGTACCAGTTTGAGGTAAATTTGTCACAAAAGTACCAGTTTAGGGTTTTTCATGGTCAAAAAATTAGTTTGGGGGTAAATTTGTTATATGTGTACCAGTTTGGGATTTTTCTTGGTATTAACCCTAAAAGAAAATGCTACGATTTTCTTTTTAATATAGTGATTTTCTTTTGCCATATGAGCAATTAATATTTAGGAAAATTAAAACTTTCTTTCTAGCTTTGCTTGACCTATGGAGCACTCTTCAAGTCGACACTTCTAAACTATTATTAAATTGCACGTCCGATTAGACTTTTACTGTTAGCTTAATCTAAATCTCGCGGTGGACGAACATTAACTTTTTTATAACTCGAAATATTTGAAATTTTTACAATATATAAATTGACATGTAAATTCTCATATAATTTTTTTACAAATTTTTTTTATTTAATTTTGAATCTTAGTGGAAAAATAAAATGTTACATTTTGCTTTTAAAAAAGAGTTAATATTAAACTGGTACGTTTGTGACAAATTTACCAAAAATTATTTTTTTTTATCACGAAAAATCCCAAACTGGTAGATCTGTGATAAATTTACCCAAAACTAGTACACCCGTGATAAATTTACCCTTTATCAGTTTCCGTCAAATTTTACTGTCAAATTGCTAAATTTGATAACACGTGACAGTTGACATGGTGTACCAGTTTGGGATTTTACCATCCGTTTGTCTCAGGTGTCTCGGTTTAGAATTTTTCATACTATTAACCCAATTTAGCAGAAACTAACGGAGGATAAATTTGTCATGTGTGTACTAGTTTGTGGTAAATTTATCACGAGTGTACAAGTTTGGGATTTTTCGTGGTAAAAAAATTAATTTGAGATAAAATTGTTACATGTGTATCAGTTTGGAGTTTTTTGTGATAAATAGTTTTTGGTAAATTTGTCACAGACGTACCAGTTTGGGATTTTTTCGTGGTATTAATCCTTTTAAAAAAGCACAAACAAAAAGCCCACAATTTGATTGGAAGTTACTGTGTGGTTTATAGACTATAGGGACTAATATAATCTCAACCATTAATAATGTAAGTCTCATCGCGACTGAGATTGGCTTGATTTTTTTAATGTATAGACCATGCACTATTTTAGATTCAACTTCAAGAACAAGATCCGGCAATCAATAAACTGCAGATTGTTCCTTTTTGTGCTGTTTAGTTGCACATTTTGGTCTATCTCGTTTTTATAGAAGTGGAAGGAGTGGGGAAATTAAGAAACCATTCAGTTTTGTGCGCACACGTTGGACATCCTTCTTAATTTTAAATCCTACATAAACCATCCCTAGTTTTAGAATCCATTTTAAGTTTATTTGCACCAAAATTTGATCATACCGTCGATATGAGTAGACATGTGGCTAAAATATAGTATTCGAGTTTTAATCCTATTTACACATATGCTATTTTCCTTTCCAATCTACCAATTTCATTGTTTCAATCCTATCCACAATAAAACCCACTTAACCTAACGGAACTGAACTCAAGCTCAACCACTCTCCACAGCGTCGAGCATCACCGCCTCTTTGTCACTGCCGCAACCTTGAGTGAAGCAACCATTTCAAATTTACCCATCTTTGTCGCTTTCACAGCCTTGAGCGAAGCAACCACCTCGTTGCAATAGCCTCTCCCACCTACGCTCCTCTCCCCCTCCCTGCGCACCTCTCTCTCTCTCTCTCTCTCTCTCTCTCTCTCTTCCCATTTGTGTCATATGGTCGAGATTGAAGCCGCATTTGGTGAGCTCAATGGTGGACTTGGTCGAGCTCTACTACCAATTTGGTGGAGCCCTACCACGGCATCAAGCTTGCCCCAAATGTGTGGAAGACGTTGACGGAGGCTCTACGGAGAAGACAGAAAGATGCGAGGCCTAACTTGGAGATTGTCCGCAACGATATTGAGGGGCGTGGGCAGCTGGGGAGGTGGCAGTGTCAGTTCAAGATGGGTATGGTGCATGGCCTTTCAATACAATCAAATAGAAAGCATAACATCAAAGAGCCAATGAAAAGAATAGGATCTATTCGAATATGCCAACGGTAAAGTCCTATAAATCTACCTGTTGTTGATTGGAAATTAGTGTACAAAATAAAGACTTTACTGAGACAAAGATGGACTGTAAAAAACGTAAGGAAATAGGATGTTTAGCTGGTCACATAGATCCTATTATTTTCATTTGATCCTTTATGTTAGGCTTTCTATTTGATTGCATTGAAAGGCCGTAGACCATACCCATCCTGAACTGACATCGCCAGCTGCCCGCACCCCTCAATATCGTTGCGGATAATCTCCAAGTCAGGCCTTGTGTCTCTCTGTCTTCTCCATAAAGCCTTCACCGACGTCCTCCACACATTTGGGGCGAGCTTGATGCCGTGGCAGGACTCCACCAAATTGATAGTAGAACTCGACCAAGTTCACCATTGAGCTCACCAAATGCGGCGTGGAGCTTGACCATACGAGACGAGAGAGAGAGAGAGAGAGAGAGAGAGAGAGAGAGAGAGAGAGAGAGAGAGAGAATTGCGCAAGGAGGGAGAGAAGAGTGCAGGTGGGAGAGGCTATCCCAAAGATCTCAAGGCTGCGACAACGATGAGGTGGCGGTTATAGTCGGCACCAGTGGAGAGTAGTTGAGTTTGGGTTTGGTTCGGTTAGGTTAAGTGGGTTTCATTGTGAATGGGATTGGAATAACGAAATGGGTAAATTTGAATGGTTGCTTCACTCAAGGCTGCGGCTGTGACGAAAGGGCAACTATGGTCGACGCCAATGGAGAATGGTTGAGCTTGGGTGTTTTTTTGAGGTCGAAAACACGACGATAATATTAATACTTAAAAGTTCTTAAATAAAAGACCCATCGACAGGACATCCAAACAAAAAAGTAACCAAAGGGATTGGGGGGGCCGGACTATCCAAGAAGAGAGTAGGGAATTCATTTTACAGGCTTTAGTTACCCAATCGGCTGCACGATTTGCAAACCGACCACAATGGGCCAAGGAGATATTATCAAAAGAGCCCATCAAGAATTTGGCCTCTTCCACAACATCTTTAATTTCCCATTGCACGTGATCTTCTTTCATGATCGCATCTACAAGCTCTGAACAATCACTTTTCAGTTGCAAACTTTTCTCCTTCTTTGACTGAAACAACTTCAAGGCTTCGACCATGGCCAACGCCTCTGTCTGGATCGCCGACGACGCTGGAACAATTTTAGCAAAACCGTTGAGGAATACACCTATAGCATCTCGGATAACCCCAGCGACGGCACCCTCTATAGCTCCCTCAACATAAGCTTGGGTTTGATTAGGTTAGGTTAGGTTAGGTTAAGTGGGTTTTATTTCGAATGGGATTGAAACAAAGAAATTAGTAGATTGAAAAGGAAATAGCAGATGTGTAAATAGGATTAAAACTCGAATACTATATTTTAGCCACATGTCTACTCATATCGACGGCCTGATAAAATTTTGGTGCAAACAAACTTATAATGGATTCTAAAACTGTGGATGGTTTATGTATTTTAAATTAAGAAGGATGTTCAACGTGTGTGCACAAAACTGAATGGTTTAAATTTCCCCGCTCCTTCCACTTTTATAAAAACGAGATAGACAAAAATGTGCGACTAAACAGCACAAAAAGGGAACAAAGTTTATTGATTGCCGGGTCTTGTCATTGGCTCTTCCAAAACCTTTGTCGCTCTGAGACCAGTCTTGTCTGTTTTTTGACTTTGTCAAATCTTAATCAAGAAGCTCCTTTGAATCTTCTTCCCAGTAAACGCCAAAACTAGCAGACCAAAGAAAAAGCCGCCATTAGCAGAATGACTTAGTCGCCATCTCTGCTCAATCCAATAGCATCACATTCTTAAGAGAGAAGGAAAAGAAACACCCTCTTCATTTCTTGATAAAAACCACCATTTCTTTCGATCTAATCCGTCCTCCAAAAGCGACCCACTACTCCTCAGAAAACCTCAAGAATATACCCACAAAAGAGCAAACAAGATAACCAAATCTTGATGGCAAAGTGCTTCAGCTTTACAGCAACATATGACAGATGGTTGCGCTTCTCCTTTTCCCGGGCGGGCATGAAATCGACCACCACCGACCTCGGCGAAGGCACGGTCATGCACTGTTGGGTTCCCAAGACGTACAAGCCCGACAAGCCCAACTTGCTCCTCTTGCACGGCCTCGGAGGCAGCGGTATGTGGCAGTGGAACATGTTCATCTCGCGCTTCATCGAGAGATTCAACGTGTACGTGCCTGATCTCTTGTTCTTCGGGGACTCCTACACGACCCGGCCCGAGCGGACCGAGCAGTTTCAGGCTCAGTGCGTCGCAGGTAGGAGCGTCAACTTTCTGACAGACAGAATAGCACATCATAACTCGAGCAAGACTGACTCGGATCAGCATTTGACCCGTTTTGCAGGAGTCTTGAAGGATCAGGGAGTGAGAAAGACGAACGTGGTGGGGGGAAGTTATGGTGGGTTCGTGGCGTATAGCTTGGCGGCGCAGTTCCCGGAGATGGTGGAGAAGTTGGTTCTGTGCGCTGCAGGGGTTTGTATGGAGGAGAAGGACATGGAAGATGGGATGTTTCAGGTGCGCCAAAAAACATTTTATAGACTCATTTCCTAAGTAGTAATCACGTTGCAGAAACTGCTTTGGGACTTGTGTGGAGTTCAGTGCGTGTCTTACTATTTCTTGATAGTTATGTCAATGAACTGAGTGAGTCTTTGGGCAATATCGTCCGGCAGGTGAAAAGCATGGATGAGGCCGTGCCTTTGATGTTACCGCAGACGCCAGAGAAGATGAAGGAGATGATCAAGGTCCTCTTTTACAAGCCTGTGTGGAATGTGCCCACTTGCTTTCTGCAGGATTTCATCGATGTAAGTTGACGAAAAGTTACAAATCTCTCACCTGCACGTTTGTGTTTCCGCACATTGCCTAGGAATCTGAGTTTAGTTGATGCCAAGTGTTTGGTTTTCGTCTCCTTCGCTAGAGAAGTTCTCGACCTTCCTTCTCCTTATTCATAATGGAAGTTTGTACTGTCAGTTATAAGCTAATAGCTGCAGTGATTGGGGAAGTAGAACCTTCACATGGCTCTCCTATGTTATGTTAAATTGTAAGCCGCTTCATGACCATACTCGTGGTCTTGTTCACATTTTATTGCTCAAGATTACGTGGCATCAGGCCGATTACATTCTAACTAGAAAGGCCTCTGCTTTTAGAGAACAGAGTAGACACCATGTTATTTGTCGATTCTATGAGAGTTTGTACACGTGCAAGGACTTGAGAACTTTCGGTCGAACAAGAATCACCATTCAGCATTCTGCACTCGACTATCGCAGCTTTGTTCCCTCTAACCCACATTTGAGTTCTAGGAATATTGCGTTCGTGTCGTTTAGTCCCCGAATCTTGACTATATGGAACATTTTTTGACACTAGACTAAATGAACAAGTAGTATGTTCTTAATGAACTGAGACTACACAAGATGTCTAGTTGGGAAGGCCAGTAAAGATTAAACGGCAGCTTGCGATACAAAGTGCTAACTCTAACTGTCGTCAATCTCGAGTCAGCTGTGCTGTTTCAACAAACTCATGAAAAGCTAAATATCTAGATTTTATTTGATGATGTTTCTCGCGGGGGGTTGCGGGTGGGGGAATCTTGGAATAGCTTATCTCGATCACTCAAGTTCTGTGGCATTTCAAGAAAGGTAACCAGTATTGCCTGCAGGTTATGGGCACGGAGTACCTTCAAGAAAGGACTGGGCTGCTCAATGCTGTATTCATAGATAGGAAGATGTCTGATCTTCCCAAGATAAGTCAGGTTTCTTTCTCTCGAAATCTCGGTCCTCTCAATCGGACTCACGCAATTGACTCAGTATATGTTCACATTGTTTTTGTCGATATCTTCTCTCTTCTTTGGACATCCTCTCAAGCCATTGATCTTTTCTGATGCAGTCGACACTGATAATCTGGGGGGAATACGATAAACTCTTTCCATTGGAATTGGGTCACAGATTAAAGAGGTTTCCCTTTCACCCTTTGCTTTGGTTTTTCCACCTTCTTTAGAAGCTTGATTCTCTAACAAGCACTAATATAAACAACATAATTGGATGAAAACAAATCTTCCGAACCGAAGTGTTCGTAATTCGCTGAGACCCCTTCAGTTAGAACTTTCAATGTTCATGTGCATCAAATTCCTGGAGAATCTGTTTTTGCTGAATAGCTCTTGGTAAATTTTCTTATTGGAATGACCTGCTTCTTCTTCTTTTTTATCGTTCGAATGACTTTGGCCAGGCATTTGGACGAAAATGCGCAATTAGTGGTTATGAAGGATTGTGGTCATGCGATGGATGGAGGGAAGCTGAAAGAGATGTACAAACACATGAAGTCGTTCCTCGTAGATCCACTGCTTTCGCCTAAGAAGGCAAATCAAACCAAAGGCCACAAGGTGTACTAATAGTGAACAATGCATTTATAGTCGAATCAGCCTTCTGCTGCATGCTTGTCCAGGTTATATACCTATTAATATAAGCTATGTAATTAGAAGAAACATAGTTCAACATATTGAACTGATGAAGAGCAAGGCTCAAAGTATGGGGAACATTTCCTTTTTCTCCTCGAGATATTGCATTACAGATGGATATTTTTGGGTTCATTGCGAATTCTGCTAGATTATTGTTGCAATGTTTGCTTGTGATGCTACTTTCACGGTACACGAAGCAAATTTATGTCATTGCGATTGTTGAAATTATATCTCGAGTTTAAACCTTTTCTGACTCAAGATAAATTGAATATATGTGAACGTCCGCGCGACGGTGTGCCATGGAAATCATATTTCCTGTCCGGTATGTCCAAGTCGGAGATTTCCTATATTGTCGGTCAAGCAAAATTGAAAAAAAGGAGATAATAGAAGTCGACTTCTGTTGGGATTCGGCAAAGTGATTTGTATATATTTTATAACATGGGTTAGGGATGTTTTTTTCTAACCTAGTCTTGAAGCGTCGTTTTCATAGTGAGTGTTGTGGGTGCTAAATTTGTGAGTGACGTCCATAGATATTGGGTGCTTGGCAATGGGTCTTTGAGCAGTGGAGATTTCTTCGTGAAATTACATCCAAGAATTCAAGTGTTTGTAGTTGATTAATCTTGTGGTAAGATTTGTTAATTCATTTGTAAGATTGAGAGATGATTTCATGAGAAATTACAAGGCTAAATATTATGTGAGTTATTGGGTATAATTGAGGGCTGATAACACCGAGAGTATTTCAGTGACTTGAGTGTGGTTGAAATCTCCGTTGTTTTGCTTAATCTATAGTGAAATTCTTTATTGCTCTCCTTGTGGACATAGGTCACCCGTCCGAACCACGTAAATCTAGTATTCAATTTATTTCCTTATTCTACCTATTTTATTGTTCGATTGCTTGCTTCTGCAATAATTGTTATTAAAGCTAGGCTTGGCTGAATTGAAGCGAATCGATGGCGACAAAAGAAGGAAAAGTGAGAATCTACAAATTTGATGGAAGGATTTTGATTTTTGAAAGATACAGATTGAGCATTATTTGTACCAAAGAAAACTGCACTTACCCTTGTCTTGGAAGAAACTAGAGTTGATGAAGCAAGGTGAATGGGAATTGATGGATAGACAAGCATTGGGTGTTATACGGCTAATGTTGGCTCGTAACGTCGTGTTTAATAATGTGAAAGAGAAGACCACTGCGGGTTTGATGAAAGTCAAGTGACACATGTACGAGAAACCCTCTACGATCAACAATGTTTACTTGATGCAACGTCTATCTAACTTGAAAATGAGCAAAGGTGTGTCAATTGTTGTTGATCATATCAATGAATTCAATGTGATTGTTTATACGTTGAGTTTAGTTGAGATTGACTTTGATGATGAAGTACGTACTTTGATTATATTATCCTCATTGCTTGATAGTTGGAATACTATTGTTACTATTGTTAGTAATTCCTTCGGGTCAACAAGCATGACATTTGATGGGGTTCGTGATTTGATTATGAGTAAGGATATCCATAGAAGAGAATCTGCTGGACCTATATTCGCTGCTTTAGTAGGTGAAAATAGATGAAAAACTAGTATTCATGTTAGCATAAGTAGTATAAACCTGAACAGACATAGTCAATCTAGGACTAGTGATGCTGTCTATTGGAGTTGTTATAAGAGGGGGCATCTTAGAAAGGGCTCCTTTAAGCTAAAAAATGAGAAGGGTAAAGGAATTAGAGTTGAGTCTGCTGATGATATTATACCTGTAATTGATAGTAATATGGATAATGATAATTATGTCTTGTCTGTCACTGATGAATCGTCATTTGACGGATGGCTTATGGATTCTGATTGTTCGTTTTATGCTACACCAAATTGGAATTGATTTAATACTTATCAATGCATAGATAGTAGCAAGTGCAATTGGGGAACAACGCTGAGTGTGATGTTGTGGGGGTTGGTGATATTAGAATCATAATGCATGATGGTACCGTGAGGATATTGACTGGAATAAGGCATGTTCTAGAGTTGAAAAAGAATTTCCTTAAGTGTCCTGGATTCAATTAGGTGTTGGTATAACTCGAAATGTGAAATTCTAAAGGTCGTTCGAGGTGCCTTGGTGATAATAAAAGGAATAAAGCACAATGGCAGGTATAAGCTTCAAGGTGAGATAGTGACAAATTTTTCCACAAAGTCATCGGAAGCATTTGTTCGAGAGTTTGAATTGTGGCATATGCGTTTGGGGGCACATTAGTAAGATAAGCCTGGAGCATCTAAGTGAAAGGAATTTGCTATGTGTTTATGTTGCTAATGAACTGAATGTATGCAGGTGCTATGACTTAGATCAACAGTGGAAAGTGTAATTCAATATGATTGTCAAATAGTCCATAGAAATTGCAGAGTTGATTTACTTGGATATTTGTAGGTTGTCGTCATTTCCTTCAAGGAAGAGTGTTAGGTTAATGCTAATTGTTGTGGACAACTACTTGAGGAAGACCTAGGCATTTGTGCTGAGGCACCAGTTTGATGTTGTTGTCATGTCACGTCCCGGCCCTCAAGCGCACAACGATCCTTATCACTTTTCTTGGGTCATTAAAAATGCGACATCCTAGGACACATCGTCAATCCATTCTTTTTATCTTTTGATTAATGCATGCGGAAACGATTAACAAACACCTGAACAATCACAATAATAGAAATAGTAGGAAAAACAACAGAACTAACATCATTACGAAAACTCACACTTTATTTATGTACTTATTAACCCTATGAAGTTTATATGTATAAATCCTTGCTTTCAGGCCACTTCCTACAAAGACCAACAAAAAGATATCGGAGTCGGAGTTAACTTATCTCTGCCACTACGAGGTTACACCAAAAGTCAGTCCTCTAGGCCTCGACCTAGAGATAGTACTCGAGGGGAGGCTCGAGATCGCTCTTTGCATTCGGGTCAAACTTCGGATCTTTAATAGCGCCGTCAAGAACCTCTACATTCATAAGATCCCAAACTTCTTCACCTGGACCTCCACCTCCACCCGGTCCATCAAAACCCCTAAAAGGACCAAAGAGGGCATCACCATGGCGAACAAACCATACCTAAAAATGGTGATGTATCAGCTGCCTCGACCCTTCATTGACCCAGACCTTCGTAACGTGAAGCTCATAACTATAGTCTACACCAGGGACCAAGTACGACATTATCACGAAGCTCTGATCCGTAGGAACCTCGAAGCACACGATTCACGTATTCATGCTACAGATCTGAAAAGTGGTTAACAATAACAAGTGAGATAAAATCTCAGTAAGTTAACAACCTAAGCCTTGTGTAGGATGTTGATTCACTCAGAGCATACCTTAATCATACAGCTTAATGTTGATAACAGATCACTAGTGAGTAATTCTTGCTCTATTTAATCTATAATGGGTTCAGGCAACTTTATTCATTCAACAAACAAACTGCAAGCATTCTTACTTAGCCTTGGCACATACCCTACATGATATCAGTTATAGCATTTTATAAGCAATGCAATCAAACAAAGCACATAATCAGAACACATATCACTATTTCTCATGCGCAATGCATTCAAGTGTGTTCCAATTTTAAGCCTAGTGATTACGCCCGCTCTCGAGCATGGCACAACTCGAAGATTGGCGGTTCTTAACCTAGTGAGTAATTCTCGCTCTATTTAATATATAACGGGTTCGGGCAACTTTACTCATTTAACAAACAAACCGCAGGCATTCTTACCTCGCCTTGGCACATACCCTGCATGATATCAGTTATAGCATTTTATAAACAATGCAATCAAACAAGGCACATAATCAGAACACATATCACCATATCTCATGCGCAATGCATCCAAGTGTATTCCAATTTTAAGCCTAGTGATTACGCCCGCTCTCGAGCATAGCACAATCAGAAGGTTGGCGGTTCTTGACCTCTCTGGGCCATGGCACAACCCAAAGGTTAGCGGTTTTCTGGCATGATCGAGCATCGTCTCGTCCCATCGGGCACAACAACGTCTCCTCCTAGTCAATCGAGGTGTGGCCCCACCTCGACCTCCCCCACAGGCAAACGTCATTCCATAAAGGAGAATCGGTCTGGCCTCTACTGTGATCCATCATCCGAACCCCCGCCGGGCATCTGATAATATCATCGATCAAATTGGGCATCTTCCCCAATCATCATTGAGGGTCTGTATACTTTGTGATCACACGAGCACACCAATCACGCATACAAATCTCATTTCTTCTTTCTTTTAGTCCATGCAACCATGATACATGCTCATACGTCAAACTTATTGTCATTTTCACACGTAAAAATGCAATAGAATAATCACACGTGATCACATAGACATACTTATTCCGTCAAACTTCACATGCTTCATTTTTCAAGCCTCTTAGATTATTCCAACACCTAAAACTTGGTATCCAAGCACAACAACTCATGAATCATAATTTATATGCCAAAAATACATTCTTTTCAACTAAAAAAATAATAGTTCATGAAACAATCACCTTTCCAAGGCAATCCTCACCTCAAATCATACCAAAGCATATATAGAAATGCTACATATCATAAGCACAAAGTATACTAATTAATAACTTATCAATCGAACCTCGATAACTTATTGCCTATTTGATGATAGCTTGTCGTCCAAATGCCGATAGCTTTTCATTCCTTTGATGATAGCTTATCACTTCAACATATCACTTTCCTTGATAACCTATCACCATCACTTATCATTTCATGATAACTTATCATGATAGCCTATCAACTAATCCATCTATAATTAGTTTTAAACATCACTTAATCTAACCCTAAGCACAATTAACAACCTAATCAAGGATTAGGCAGTTAACTCACTAGTTTAACGGCGACGGCAACAGCGATGATCAACAAAGGCATGGCTTGGCTTGGCTTGGCTTGGCGCAGCGCTGCGTGGCTTGGCGATGGCACGGCTTGGCGATGGTGGCACGACGTGCGGACAACGGTTCAGCATGGGCTCACCTCGGCTTGGACAGCCACAATGGCAATCCTAATAGCGACAAGGGTGTGGCAAGAGCGATGGACGGTGGTGGCAAGGTAAACAACAGTGGTGAAAGAGAGGAACTGAGAAGAAAAAAAGAGAGAGGGAGAGAGAGAAGAGGGCATGGGAGAGAGAGAGAGAGAGAGAGAGAGAGCAATGACTACTATCTTCCAAGGCTTTTCTTTTTCACCAAGATTGCATTATTACAATTTATTAATGCAACCCCAAAATTTTATCCAATCTTGCTCTTGAAATTCAAGACAACTTAAGGCAATAATTGAGGAGAGAGAGAGAGAGAGAGAGAGAGGAGGGGACGGCCACATAGGGGAAGAAAGGAAGAAGACTTCCTTGTCCAACATTAATTTATCTTGTCTTAATCCATAATTAGTCCTTCAAAGTCAAGGTTTTTCTAGAAATGGTATTTTGGTAATTTCCACTCTTAATACTATTCACGTGGGCTTGGTACTATTCACGGAGGCTTAGCTCGAATTTAAAGAGCTTAATGGACTAGATATTCAATGGGCTCTTTATTTGGGCTAAAAATGAATTTTCGAGGGCAAAACGGTATTTTCGGTGGCCGAATTTCATAGGAAGTAGGCCCATTAGTTCATGCCAAGTCCATAACATCTCTTTAATTCTCAATTTTTGGCTTACCGTCACTTATCCAAAAATTTAGGGTTTATCGATAGATTTTGATATCTTGATTTCATAACGTCCAATACTCTTCATCGGATTAGAATTCATGGTTAAAATCCATCGAATTCAATCTTAGCATATCGGTCGAAATTTAGGAATATCACATGTCAGGATCATATAGTTGAGAGCTTTGATAGAATAGGAGACTACTAAGATGATCAAGCATATGTGGACTGACACTAGCATGGAGTTATGCTCGAAGCTATTAAATAAATTCTGCATAAAGGAAGGCATAGTGAGATATCGCACTAGTGCTAGCAAACCATAATAGGTTGCAGAGTTGATGAGCAGAACATTACTAAAGACAACCCATATATTGCTCTCTAGTTATAGTATGGCTAGGAGATTCTTAGCGGATATACTTGGTACGACAAGCTAGGTTAATAGATCCCCATCGACTGCGATTGGATGTCGAAATCCCAAAAAAATGTGGTCAGGTAACTTTGCCGATTATTTTGTTATTAAAATATTTGGTTAACCGTGTTATGTTCGAGTAAGTGATGGTAAGCTCAGTGAGAGGGTAAGAAAGTGCATGCTCCTAGAGAAGTTACATTTGACGAGTCTTTAGTACTTTTGGCCAAAAGTGTTATTAGCAGTGTTCATATGGATCTAGACGATGTTCGGCTCAAGATGGAGTTGCAACCGGAAACTCCTAAGGTAGTAGGTACTGGCGAAGTAATCGACACAGATGGTGCCTATAGTGAAGTGGAGCCTATAGATAGCTGCTGAGTTTAGCAAGGTGCATATTCGATCTTTTGATGGTTATGGATGCAACGATGGTTTTGCTTTATCTATGATTCAGGAGGTTGAGTCGAAAAATTCTTATAGAGTAGTTGAAAGTGCATATGGAATTGGTGTTTTGATGAGGACTACCATTACAGCAAAATTCAAGCTAGGTTTGGACATGGAAGATGTTTGTGGCGATTGAGCCCATTTGAGGCTGTGGAAGAGTAGCAGGGAAGTTCAGATTTCAATAAAGCAATCATGACTTGGCTAAAACGTCAAGTCAAGGTGGAGATTGTTGAGATTATGTTATCAAGCAAAATTGAAAAAAAGAAATAACAAAAGCGAATGTCTATTGGGATTTGGCAAAGAGATTTGTATTGACTGTATATATTTATAACATGGGTCGGGGATTTTTTTTTTCTAATCTAGCTCTTAAAGCGTTGTTTTCATAGTAATTGTTGTGGGTGCTAAATTTGTGAGTAACATCCATAGGTGCTGGGTGCTTGGCAGTAGATCTTCAAGCAGTGAAGATTTCTTCATGAAATTACATCTAAGAATTCAAGTGTTTGTAGCCGATTAATCTTTTTGTAAGATTTATTAGTTCCTTTGTAAGATTGAAATATTATTTCGTGAGAAATCGTGATGCTAAACACCGTGTGAGTTTTTAGGTGTAATTGAAGACTAGGAAACAATGATAGTGTTTGAGTGACTCGAGTATGGTTCTAATCTACATCGTAATTAAGGGCTGGAAAATGATAATCATTCTATAGTGATATTCTTTGCTACTCTTCTTGTGAACGTAGGTCACCCGACCGAAGTACGTAAATCTAGTGTCCAATTTATTTCTTTATTCTGTCTATTTTATTGTTTGATCGATTGCTTCCACAACAATCATGAACATTGTCTTCCATTCCAATTCAACATGAATTATGGGGCATACTGGTACTCTGAATATCAATATTCTGAGAACTGCTCACTCCACTGAAGGAGAAATCGATAACTTTTCGCACCCACCCTCAACATGATTAATACAGATGCTAAACTTCATCAAACCATAGTGCAGAGTTAGTCCAGATTTTAGTTTCTACATAAAGAGGCTAAGGTAGTGAGGCAAGCAGGGGTTCGACCCAAATGGTGTTATTAAGATGCATGAGAAGTAGCCATTAGAATTTCCACTGTATAATCTAGATATTTATAAGAACAAAAAGTTGACCCGAATTTTTGGATGTCATTTTCTTTGATGACCAAATAGGTTGGAAAGGAGCAATTAACATTGGCAATTCCTCTTGAGCGTTGTTAAGGGATTTTGACACTCACTTTGAGATGTCCAATTTAAGTGATATATACTACCTAAAAAAGTCAATCCGCCATCATAGTCCACCACCATGCTATAAGATTTTATGAGACCACTGCCAAATGTTCTAAAAGTTTAAGCTGTTAAATGATGGTGTTAATGGAGGCAAATGGGAGCCCAAAAATATTTGAACTCAAGATCTTCTACTTTGATACCATGTGATATTTTGTGGGACTACTACCAACTATTTTAAATATTTAAATTGTTAGATAAAGGCATTGTTTAATATTTAAGTATTATATCACATGCAAGAATGTAAAAAGGCAGAGGCTCTCCCATGCCAAAGTGCCCTCCATAAATGATCTAAGGTATTCCGAGAAGAAGAGCAACTAATATCCAAACTTGGGACCAAGATTTTCAAGACCACCGAGGAAATTAGGATTATACTTTATACGATTAGGCCAATCATTGTGATGATACTTTTTTCCATTTTAAAAAGCACAAAAAAAGGCCTACATGAATTAATATCATATCAATCATTAATAATGTGAATCTCACTATGGGACCCATATTATCAATGATTGGGATGGTCTTAATCTATATAATGTATAAACCATGCACAATTTTTTCTAAATTTATATGGTAAGTGTTATTCCCTCACATACTTTATTGACTTCTATTCTAACTAAAAGCTTCAAAATCCTCCTATAATTGGTTCAATGTGCATTTACTAAAAGCAAATAACGTTTGGATAAATGATTTTTTGTGTATTTAAAATTTTTTTAAAGTAAATAATTTTGAAAAAATAAAAGAGACCCATGCAAAGAAGCAATGATAGTAAGCTTCAGCATCAAAGAAGAAAAGAAACCCAAAAGGCTTTAGCAATGAAGAAGCAACATGAGTAAGTTTCAAACGAAGGTCGCTACGAGCCCAAGTGAAGGCTTTGAGGTCGCATGATCTTTGGCGATGCCACGTCAAGGTTGCTCAACTTTGGCAAGCCTTGCAATAAATAGAACTAATTAAGGGCCGCCGAGAGCCTAGTGAGGGCTCCGAGGTTGTGCGACCTTGGCAAGCCATGACAGAACTTATTGTAATGGTAAGGTGGACGAATAGATCTACATATCTCAATGAGTGGAACAGATTTGCAGCTTTCGCGAGCCTCATGACCATCGACCTGATACTAACAAACAACGTGAGTACAAGGCAATACAAAATAATCATGTATGATAAATGCATAAGCAAATGCACTATTTTTTCTATCATGATATGCTGATGAAACCATATTATCCACTCAAATGCAAGCAGATGGCATGTTATTCCGTGATGCACATATATTATGTAGTGACTCACCACTTCACACAAGGAATATCTACTCCCTACTAGTCAAGAAGCTTATCAATATACATAAGTAAGTTCATACTTGTCATGAAGCTCACCAACACACACAGGTGACTTCACATTTGTCATTGGCTAGGACTCATTTCGACTCACTAGGCATCCCAACACACAGGACATTGCCAACTTTTGGAGGACGGAATCATAATTAACTCTTTGCCACGCCATACAACCCAATCACCACGGGCATCCTCTATATCGACGAGGATAAATATGCCATTGTACAACCATAGGATGATGGTCAACATCGGCTTACACGAGTAAACTTAGGCTACACAAGCCAACTCATATTGTGTGTAAATTATTGGAATTTCAAGTCCCCTCATCCTTATAGAGAATCGTCTAATACGGTAGAACATCTGGCTAACTCCAAAGTCTTTGACACATACTTATACAAGGGTACTGGTTGTGGCAAAGGTCTTCCTCACATGGCATCATGGCCATACATATCATTATAGCATAACGATTGTCATATGCATCACAATAATTTATCCTTGCTTATGCAATTAATGATAAACAAACAATTACAAGCATCCCCACATATACTTTCCTTCTCTTCTCATTATGCTTTAGTCAAGCAACCGTGCTAAAAAATAATAAATAGTCATATTTGACAAGTGAGTATAATAGGCAAGTGAATATACATAGCAAGTGGATATGCTCAGGCAAATGAATGTACTTAGACAAGTGAATACACAAAGCAAGTGGATATGATTGTCGGCAACGGTATAAGGTGAATATCATCAATGAGTATAAGGCGAATATTATCAGCAACATAGGATGAATATCACCAGCAATATAATGTGAATATTACCAATGGGTATAAGGTGAATATGACCAGTGGTATTACGTGAATATTACCAGCGACATAAGGTGAATATTACTAGTGAGTAAGTATATCCAATTAGAATTAATATTACGACAATAACATTTTCAAGCCCAATTTCATCATTTTCACACACATATTACTGCACCACAAGTAAATCAATCAAACAAAACAAAGTATGTAAGCATCTCATTAAAACAATTTAAGTTATCACCACGTCTCAACATAAACTACCGCGACTTGCTCGCCATTACCATTAAATTCGGTTAAAACTAAAAACTAACAAACATCAACCGACCAAGTCAAAAATATTAAGTAGATCAACATAACTTAACCCCTTGAGTTTTCACTTACCTCGAATGAGACTTGAACCAAAAACTTAAACCACATTGTAACTCTTGAAAGATGGAATCTTTGTTCTTCAATCCAACGTTTGAAAGAGGAATAAAATTTCTTTCGAAGTTTGAAGATAGAAGGTTATGACACCAAGGTCAAAATGAGCTTGATATTATGAAGGTTAAAAGTGATGTCGTGAAGTAAAATATGAGGTGGAGGGTTGCATGTAGATTAGAAATTACATGTGGCAAGGTTTTATTTCATCTATGGCCAAGTGGAAGAAGGGTTGATGACTAATGCTTAAGGGAAACGATGGCTTAGTTTAGGTGTCAAGAGACATAAGAGTTTTAATTTTAGTAAGACAAGTGGCCTTAACATGCAAGTTCTTGAAAGAACAAGTGGATAACATGTGGCTAAATAAGGACATAAGAGTAATGACTAATACTATGATAACTTAGTATTAGATGTCATAAGGCATGTGAGTGTCTAAACTTAAGAGAACAAATGTCTTAACATATAATTCTTTTAAAAGACAAGTGGCTAACATGTGTATTAATAAGGGAAGTTTGAGAGCAATTGTGGTGAAGAAAGAAATCCTTCACCTTCGACCAAATGAATGGGTTACCATTAGTGTAAGTAAATAATCATTATTACTGATTAACTAAGGTTTAATTAGATAATAGAATTCATGACTTCTCGAATTTACCATAATTATGGGTAAACCATACCGAACACTAGGAAAATCTCAATTTAGTATAATTTAAAACTCGACAATCATTAAACATAAACAACTAAGATGACGGTAAATTAACTACAGTTATTCTATACCATCAACATACACGTCAACATTTATTAATTTAATATCAACACATCGGACTTGGGATAATTATGGTCGCGAAAAATCACCCTCTACAATATTCGTACATCGCAAGATCAACAACCCAATTAAGATTTTCTATGTGTCAAGCCGAATTCTAAGCTAAATAATGTATAGCCTAAATATTACTATTGGACAAGTAAAATTCCAAATGTTACATTGGGATTGAAGCAAATGGGAGAATGGAGACGATGAAGCAATAAGTTGGAATAAGTTGGGATAAAAATACAATCTTGGACACAGCACAAAAAGGTAAAGTGAATCCCAAAGAAAGTTTCACTAACAGGCAAAAGATAGTGGTGATAAGGAAATTGGGTCAATCGAACTACGTGTCCAATTAAGATGGGAAGATGAAACGACTGTCAAAGTAAGGTGAAGAGGCCTAGTCGGCGTTTTGTTCAAAAAATCGAAATAAACCCCAACATTTCAGTGCATTTAAAGAATTAAAGCGTTTAAAATGGGCATATGTTGGCACCAAAAATTTACTCGAATTACCATAATTTGGAGAAAGTGTGTTGTGGTTTGTCAACAAATCAGCTGTAAACTATTGCAATAGATCAATGACAAAGATACAAGGCTCACATTGACAAGGGATGGTTACCGATACTTAAGGATTGACATCGCCAGTTGATTGCGAAATCGGCAAGATATTTCAATCGAAGACCGTGTCGAATAGCAACCACTTATGGATAAGACTATGTGGTTATTAGAAGATGGAGTTGAGGCTAGAGATTCCGGATAGAATCTTATTTTGAACTTCAACCGCTTTTGACCGTTATTTTGTGTACAAGCCTATAAAAGGCCAAAGAAAATTAGTTGTAAGATATCCACAATTAATCAATTACACTTTTCTTTTTGCAATTCATCCTTTATTTCACATTCGTTATTCTTTTTATCAATAGTTCTTTAGCTTGTAGTTCTAGCCATACATATTACTTCATGTTCGAATCGCCATAGAACCCAATACCTTTGGTGAGAGACCTTTCGTCGATCATAATTTTCGGCGAAACAGAGCTATTTTGTTTTAGTAAAAGTATTTGTGAACTCATACAAATTCTTTCTAATTATAAGGGCAAGAAAAGGAGGGGAAGTAAATAGGTACAGTCAAGATGAGAGACGAGAGTGCTAATGTTGTTTACTAAGTAGGATAAGAGAAAATGTAAAAAATCTCTCATTACTTGATTTTAATAGCTTTCATTGTATACATAGATATTGGCTTTCATGCTCTCGTGATGTACCTCACTTTCTACAAAACCAGGTACATACACTGTCACACCCCAAATCCACAAAAAAAGAGAATGACATGGTCGTCCTTCCACACGAAGGACGCAACCACAACATAACCAACAAACCTATAGGCAATATCTATACGTCTAAACTGTATATATATAATGAGCCAGCTAAGTGGTTACAACATCAGAGTTTCTATCATCCATCAAAAGAATATGTATAACTTAGAACTCAGCTAACCCAACAAGTATCACCTAAAAAAAAAAAAACTAACTAAGCTCATGCCCCAAACTCCTACTACCAGAAGCCCCTATAAGTAGCGTTTTCGTCCTACTTGCGATTAACCGAGAAACTTGAAAAACATGTAAGATGAGGGGGGTGAGCAACCACAGCTCGGTGAGTAGTGCACTTCTTCTAAGCAGATCAAGCAACCACTATGCATATAACAAAATAAATATCAATGGTCAAATCCATTGATTAATCTTATTTATAACAACGTCAATGGTCAATTCCATTAACTAATCTCATCAATAATATGTCGATGGTCTATTCCATTAAATAATCTATTGCTCAATATCTAACCATGATCACAACACAACGCCTTGTGACAAAGCGACCAAAATTCCCCCTTGGCAAGGTCTCCACCTATAAAGCATGTGGCTCGACCTATAAGGATATCCTAAAGTATGCATACCCCAAAAACCCTTACTCAGGTTCATAGTCATATTGAACATAAAACAATCCTCAAATATCAGAATTCAATCTCATAAATCAAATATATAATCTTTCGTTCAACAAACGGAATATATTTCACAAAACTTTTCTCTCATTGTTCTCAAATACAGAAATGGTAGTAATTGCTTGATCCAAATTTTTATGCAATAATCATGCCATTCCGTAACTCATACCATATAATCCATATTCTTTTTTTGAAAATATGAATTTGCAAATTCGAAGAAGACATAGCACCACTCACCTAGAATGCCTAAAATCAAGTAATGTGTAGCTAGACATCCTAGCGATATCGTAATGCTATCAATTAAACGAGAATTGACGTCAAAAACTAGTAAAATATTACTTTAACTAACGATTTGACTAAACTATGCTAACACACTCACTACCGTTCGACAAAAGACCTCAAGAAAGGCTAACCGCAAAGAAAACTTATTAACGCAGAAAACGACTGATCAAGCGACAAACTTTCTCAAGCCATAACTCTCTTCATCGAACTCCAATTCAAGCGAGTTTATAGTAAAAAGAAACATCAAAAGAAACATCTTTTGATGTACTACAACACCCTAGCTTCACCAACCCAAACTAGTCGAAAACTGATGAAAAAAGACATGGAAGGCTGCTGGTCGTGCACCATTCACTGTGCGCGCACAACTTCAAAAATTCGTTTCTTACAAACTGTAACTCCAAATCAAGATCCATAAAATCCCACAACTCCACAACACAATTAACTATCATTCTAAAAAAAAAAAGTCAACTTAACGGCTCCAAAATCGGACTTCGAGGCTCAAAATTCACATAATTCCGAATTTCTACCCTAAATCCAAAATCTACTCGGATATGATGAATGAGAGACACAAGCACTTACTGAGCGTTGCAAATCGGAGATGAATTGGCACGGTGAGGTCCCCACGGCTCAACGCACTCCCTTTCTCTCTCTCTCTCTCTCTCTCTCTCTCTCCTTCCTCTTCTTTCCCTTCCTTTTTTCTTTCTTCTCCATTCTGTTTTCTTTCCAGCATTTGGCTTGCTCTCGGTTGCTTAAGTGAGCCAAGCACTGTTCATTGGAGCAATGTTGACTCGGTCAACTTTTTCTTTTTTGGCAACCCATATTTTACATTCTCCCCTTAAAGGAAATGTCGTCCTCGAAATTTAGACTTACCTTAACTTTCGAACAAATGAGGGTACTTGTGTCTAGCCTCTTCCTCGAGTTCCCACGTGGCCTCTCTCTCAATGTGGTTCGGCCATTGGATCTTTACGTAAGGAATGGTCCTTCGTCGCAACATCTGATCTTTCTTATCGACAATGCGAATAGGTTACTTCTCAGAAATCAAGTTCTCCCTTAACCTCGATGAAGTAAAATCTAGTACATGATTAGGGTTCGACACATATTTTCGCAATAACGAGACAAGGAACACATTATGTATGTCTGATAGCGCTAGTGGTAAGGCTAATTTGTAAGCAACTTCACCAATCTTTGCTAAGATCAAGAATGGTCCCACATATCTTGGACTCAACTTGCCACATGTGCCAAATCTTATAACACCCTTCGTAGGAGAAACTTTCAGGAATATGTGATCTCCTATGTTGAATTCTAACTTGCGTCTTTTAAGGTATGCGTAGCTTTTCTAACGACTTTGTGCTGTTTCAAGACGCTCTCGAACTAACCTGACTTTTTCTTTTGACTGTAGTATGAACTCGGGGCTAGTTGGTCTCTTCTCATCAACATCATCCCAATAAATAGAGCTTCCGCATTTTCGGCCATACAAAGCTTCAAAATGTGCCATCTTAATACTTGAATGATAACTGTTGTTCTAAGAAAATTCAGCCAAATGTAAATGTTAATCCCATGAACCGCCAAAGTCAATAATGCATGATTTCAATATATCCTCCAAGGTCTGAATCGTTCTCTTTGACTGCCCATCTGTTTGCGAATGAAAAGCTGTACTGAAGTTGAGTTTAGTACCCAATGCTCCTTGTAAACTCTTCCAAAAGTTAGACACGAACCTAGGATCCCTGTCAAAAACAATACTTACTAGAACTCCATAAAGCTTCACTATCTCATTAACATACTGCTTCGCCATGTCTTTCTGTGAAAAGCCAAATCGATATGTTAAAAAGTGTGGATTTAGTCAATTGATCTACAACCACCCATATTGCATTTTTACCACTCGATGTCCTTGGTAGACCAACTACCAAGTCCATATTGATATGCTCTCATTTCCATTTCGGTATCTCTAGAGGCTACAACTGTCCACCTGGTTTTCGATGTGAAGATTACTCGAAGATTAGCTAACCAAGCACCAAGCTCATGCACAATTACCTCCAAGTCCAACTTTACCATATCTTCAAGAATATGTTATTGAGAAATGAGCAAAGTCGTCATATTTCCAAATGATTTACGACTCAAGGCATTTGCTACTACGTTAGCCTTATATGGATGGTAATTGATAGATATGTCATAATCTTTCAGAAGTGCTAACCATCTTCTCTGCCTTATGTTCAACTCTTTCTGAGTAAATATATACTTTAAACTCTTGTGATCGATAAAGACTTCACACTTTTCACCATATAAGTAGTGCCGCCATATTTTTAAGTCAAACACCATAGCTGCTAACTCCAAATCAGGAGTGAGATAGTTCTTTTCATGAGTTTTCAATTGTCTAGAGGCATAAGAAATAACTTTATCACCTTGCATGAGAACACAACCTAAACCTTCTTTAGATGCATAACAGTAAACTATGAAGCCACCAATTTCTAAAGGTAAAGTCAATATAGGAGCTGACACTAGCCGACCCTTCAACTCTTGGGAACTGCGCTCACATTTATCTGACCATACAAATTTAACTCCCTTCTAAGTTATGCGAGAAAGTGGACCTGTAATCTTTGAGAATCCCTCCACAAATCATCTGTAATAACTAGCTAGCCCAAGAAAACTCCTCACTTCGGTAACGTTTGTAGAGCGATTCCACTGAACAACTGCTTCAACTTTCTTTAGGTCTACTGATATGCCATCCTTCGAGATCACATGACACAAGAATTCTATATAATTAAGCCAAAAGTCACACTTACTGAATTTAGCATACATCTTCTTTTCACGTAAAGTTTAAAAGACAAATCTCAAATGTTGCTCGTGTTCCTCCATACTCTTCGAATACACTAGAATATCGTCGATGAATACCATAATGAATTTGTTTAGATACTCCTTGAACACCCTGTTTATCAAGTCCATAAAAGCAGCAAGCACATTCATTAATCCAAAAGGTATGACAAGAAATTCATAATGGCCATACCTTGTTCTGAAAGTAGTTTTAGGCACGTCATCCATTTTTATCTTCAACTGATGATACCCTGAACGAAAGTCGATTTTGGAAAATACCCAAGCTCCCTGAAGTTGATCAAATAGA
Organism: Metrosideros polymorpha var. glaberrima; assembly: GCA_001662345.2. Taxonomy (NCBI): domain Eukaryota; kingdom Viridiplantae; phylum Streptophyta; class Magnoliopsida; order Myrtales; family Myrtaceae; genus Metrosideros; species Metrosideros polymorpha. The sequence continues at coordinate 3,625,389 of BCNH02000009.1, forward strand.
TCATCAATCCGAGGCAAAGAATATTTGTTCTTGATCATCATTTTGTTAAGTTTTCGTTAGTCTATACAGAGTATCATACTACCGTCCTTCTTTTTCACAAATAAAACTGAAACTCCCCAAGGCGAAACACTAGGCCTAATGAAACCCTTATCCAAAAGTTCTTGCAATTGCGTTTTCAACTCTTTCAATTTAGTAGGTGCCATCTAATACGATGCCTTAGAGATTGGTGCTATACCAGGCATCAATTCAATATGGAACTCAATTTCTCTAGCAGGAGGCATACTTGGTAAGTCCTCATGAAACACATTCACAAATTCTTTGACCACAAAAACATTTTCCAACTTTACTACAACCTTACTTGTGTCTTTTACACAAGCTAGATAACCACAACAAGCCTTTCTCAAAAGTTTTCTTGCTTGCAAAGCTGAGATCAACTTTAGAAAAGTGTCTTTACAACTTCCCGAAAAAGAAAACTCTAATTGATTCGGAGGTCTAAAAATCACTTTCTTCGAAAAATAATCAACAGTAGAATGATATGTCGATAACCAATCCATTCCCATAATAACATTAAAATCCCGAATATTTAACTCCACTAGATCCACAAACATTTCAACATTATCAATCTGGAGCACGCATCTTTTGAACACATGATCAGCAATCAAGAATTCACCAACAGGAGTATCAATATGCAAATCATATTCAAGAGGTTCGGGCAACACATCAAGATTCATTGCAAAATTAGTAAAAACAAAGGAATGCGTAGCACCAGGGTCAAACAACGCATAAGCACATTGCGAGGCAATAGAAATATTACCTCCAACCATTGCGTTAAATTCCGCCGCATCCTCTTCCGTTTTCGCAAAAACTTTTCCACTTGCCCTCTGTCTTTGCTGGTTCTCTTAGGGTCAATCAACCGAAGGAGCATTTCTCCGCATAGAACAACTGTGTGCTAGGTGTCCCGGTTATCCGCATAGATAACATGATCTACTGTTAACTGTAGGATTCCTTTGAGTAGGACAATCTTGCTATATGTAGCCCGTCTTCCTACATAAGAAGCACACCCCTGTTTTCTAGTGACACTCACCACCATGATGCTTTCCACATGTATTACAAGAGCCCTAAGTGTTCTGGGTCCTGAACTTCCCTAATAAGTTACTATTTTTTTGATTACCACTTCCACTTACACGGTTTCCTTGAAACTTGTTGAACTTGGGCCTCTTTTGCTAATGAGCACTCTGCGTGTTACGTCTTAAAATGTCCTGTTCGACGTTGACCGCTCGTTTCAAGACATTCTAGTATGTGGTCAGTACAAGGCTGCGAGCATCGAACGTATATTAGGCCGAAGCCCTCTTTGAAAATGTTTAGCTTTAAGTTCATCATTGGCCACAAAATGTTCAGCAAATCTACTTGATTGGGTGAAGCGACCTGCATAGATCATTACTGTTGAGTCATTCTGAGATATGTTTATAAAGTCGTCCCTCATTTTCACTTGAAATGACTTTTGGAAGAATTGAGTGTTGAAAATCTTTGCAAAATCTCCCCAAGGAATAGTCGCATCACTACCTCCAAAGGCGGGTATAGACCCTTCCCACCAATACTCAGCTTCATCCTCTAAATATTTGGTGGCAAAGTCAACTTTCGGATCATCAGGAACCCTTTCAAATTGAAAATCCCCTCCATCTTTCTAATCCAATGTTCAGCCAGGAGAGGGTTTGATTTCCCATCGTAAGTGGGTGGCTTCGCCTCTCTAAACTGGGCAAAGGTGTACTCTGTGTCATTCCTAGTCATAGTGACTCCACTTCCACCTAATTCCTTCACCTAATGATACCAATGCTTCATCACGTGAGTGAAATCAGCTAGGGGATTAGGCTCTTGGGACTCTTCACTAACTTCTTCGAACTCGAGACTTCTGTCATACTCATCATCTAGTCTCCTCTTTGAAGGCGGGCCTCGAGAACCTTAAGATGCATCTCTGTTATCAGGAATAATGACTCCCTTGCCTTTACTACTCTTGCGAAGCGAAGCAAACGTCTCAGAGTCAGAACGCATGATCACCTGGTCCAAAAAGAAACATAACCTCAGTACCTATAAGATTAATGCCCTAAAACTATCACACGATCTCACCACTCCGATAAACTCTATACCCAAACAAATCACAACCTAGACTCTGATATCAAAGATGTCACACCCCAAATCCACAAGAAAAAGGGGAATGACACTGCCATCCTTCCACATGAAGGATGCAGCCACAACATAACTAATAAATCTGTTAATAACATATATACGTTCAAACTGTAGATATATATAATGAGCCAGTAGGTGGTTGTAATATTAGAGTTTCTATCATCCATCAAAAGAATATGTACAACTTAGAACTCAGTTAACCCAACAAGTATCACCTAAAAAAAAACAAAACTAGCTAAGCTCATACTCCAAACTCTTACTACCAGAAGCCTCTGTAAGTAGCGCTCTCGTCCTACTTGGGGCTAATCGAGGAACCTGAAAAACATGTAAGATGAGGGGAGTGAGCAACCACAGCTTAATGAGTAGCGCATTTCTTCTAAACAGATCGAGCAACCACTATGCATTTAACAAAGCAAATATCAATGGTCAAATCCATTGATTAATCACATTCATGACAACGTCAAGGTCCATTCCATTTACTAATCTCATCAATAATATGTCGATGGTCAATTCCATCAACTAATCTATCGCTTAATATCTAACCATGATCACGACACAACGCCTTGTGACAAGGCAACCAAAATTTCCCCCTTGGCAAGGTCTCCACCTACAAAGCTGGTGGCTCGGCCCCGAAAGATATCCTAAACCGGTATACATACCCCAAAAATTCTTATTCGGGTTCACGGTCATATTGAGCACAAAACAATCCTCCAATATCAGAATTCAATCTCATAAACCAAACGTAGAATCTTCTATTCAACAAACGGAATACATTTCACAAAACGTTTCTCGCATCGTTCTCAAATATAGAAATGGTAGTAATTGTCTGATCTAGATTTTTATGCAATAATCATGACATTCTGTAACTCATACTATATAATCCATATTCTTTTTTTGAAAATATGAATTTGCAAATTGTGATATCTCGAAATTTAGACTTTATGGATTAATCGACGGACGATTATCGATTCAAATTGAAAAAAGTGTACAATCGGATTTTCTGACGTTTTCACACTGTCAAGACAATAAATTAGAATTCGATGGATGTTATATCATGAACTCAAATCCGATGAAAGGTTTTGGACATTCCGTTTCCGATAATTCAAAGTTTATCAGTAAACCCTAAATTTTCACAAAAGAGTCGGTAAATCGAAAATTAAGGAACGAAGAGGCGTTTCGAGCTTAGCTTGAACCGACGGGCCTACTTTCTATTATTTTCGGATTTTAAGAAAGCCTATAAGGGGAAATGACCATTTTACCCCCGAAAGCCCATTTTAGGCCCAATTAAAGAGCCCATTGGATTTTTGACCTATTAGGCCCATCAAATTCAAGCCCAAGCCCACGTGAATAGTGCAACTCGTGAATAGTGCCGAATGAATAGTGCCAATTTTGGAAAAAGACCATTTTACCCTTCTTGAAAGTGGGATATTTTGAAGCCCTTAATGAATGCAAGACAAGAACATTAAAGCTTGCAAGTTGTCTTCACCCTCTCTCTACTTCCTATGTGGCCAAATTCACCCCCCCTCACTCTCTCTCTTGCTTTCTTTCCTTGTCTCATAATTAGAGCAAAGTTGTCTTAAATTTCAAGAGCCAAATTGGATAACATTTGGGATTACATTTATGAGATGCAATAATGTAATCTTGGAGGGGAAGACAAGCCTTGGAAGACAACTCTCTTCTTCTTCACTTTCTCTCTTTCACTCTCTCTTTCTTCTCAAAATTCGTTGCTCCCTCCTCTCTCCCCCATTTTCACCCTTTTTCCTTCTTGTTTCACACCCCTCACCTTGCCGTCATGCTACCCAAGACGTGCCTTGAAGCCGTGCCCTTGCCGCCGATGTTTAGGCCATCGTCGCCAAGTCGTGCCGCCGCGCCGAGCCCGTACCAAACCACCATCCGCACGCCGCGCCGCACTGAGTCGAGCCACCGTTAATACCCATTTTCTATCTACGCGCCGTCGCCAAGCCACCACCACCATTGTCTTTGCGTCATTGCCGTCGCCAATGCCGTAGTCGCCGCCGCCATTAAACGGCGAGTTAACTCCCTAATCCTTGATTAAGTTGTTAATTGCACTTAGGGTTAGTTTAAGGTACAAATTAGACTTTTAACTATGGTTAAATGAGTAACTATGGTTAGTTAGTTAAACCATGGTTGGGTTAGTTAACCATAGTTGGGTTAGTTAACCATGGTTAGGTTAATTAACTATGGTTGGGTTAAATTTTCTATATATGTTTGGTAAGTTTTTAAGATGAAAATTGCCTTGAAAAAATAAGAGTAATATGCCTTGTGAGTTTATAGTAGAAAAGAATGTATTTTGGCATGAAAATGAGAATTGTTGTGGTGCCGTGTTGAAATGCTGAGTGTTATGCTTTGAAACCAAGTATTTGATTTGAAAAGTGAGGCACGTGGAGTTTGGCATGAAAAGCATGTTCGTGTGATTTATTTATTGCATTTTTCATGGGAAAATGGCAATAAGCATGACACAGGGCATGAGCACGTATCGTGAGTGCATTGACCAAAAAAAAAAGAAGAAATGAGATTTGAATACCTGTATGCTTGTGTGATCACAAAAGTGTACGGACCCCCAATGGTGATTGGGAATGATGCCCGTGTGATCGAAGTCCTAGTAGGGCAGGATCGGGTTCCAGCAAGGCTAGGACGGTAAAGATCTATCAGATGTCTGATAGGGTCGGATGACGGATTGCGGTAGAGGCCAGACCGATTCTCCTTCGGGAATGCCGTCTGCCTATAGGGAGGGGACGTTGCCGTGACTGATGATTTTGAGGTGATGCCCAGTCATGCTGGAAGTACCTTGCGTGGAGAAATCTATGTGTCTTAGTAGTGCCTTGCTCAGACTGATCTGTGTGTCTTGGCAGGGGCCTTGCGCGGTTTGATCTGTGGGTCTTGGTGGGAGTCTTGCGCAGACTAATCCGTGGGTCTTGACATAAAATTGGAATATGCCTGGATGCATTGTGTATGAGGGATAATGCTGCGTGTTCTGATTGCCTTGGCTGATGCATTATTTTTAGAATGCTACTGTAACTGATAACATATAGGGCGTGTGCATGTGCCAAGGCAAGGTAAGAATGCCTGTGAATTGTCTATTGATTGGTGAAAGTCACCAAACCTGATATAGATTATATAGAGCGAAAGTCGCTCGCTATTGATCTGCCATCGACGTCGAGTTGCATGTTTAGGGTATACTCTGAGTGAATCAGCATCCTACGCGAGGCTTAGGTTGTTAACTTGCTAAGATTTTTATCTCACTCATTGTTGTTAACCATTTTCAAGACCATAGATCGGATGGTTGGCAGGTGCAGTTCGAGGTGCTCTCGTATAGAGAAGTTTAAGTTAACCCGACCCTCGATATATTTTGTTGGTTGTGAAGGAAGTAGCCCAAGAGTGAGGGCTTGTAACATATATTTCCTAGGATTAACATGTTTATAAATAAATGAAAGTGTGTTTTGGTGTTGTTGTATAATATATTATTTTTCCTTCTATCCCTACTGTCGGGTGTTGTTATTCGTTTCCGCATACGCAATTCAAAGATAAAATGAATGGGTCGCCGACGCGTCCTGGGACGTTGCATTTATTGACCCAAAGGATAAGTGTATCCGGATGATCGCGTGCCCGAGGGCTCGGGGCGTGACACAAATTCAAAGAAGAAATAGGACCACTCACCTGGAATACCTAAAATCAAGTAACATGTAGCTAAACGACACGACATCTCATAATCTTATCAACTAAATGAGAATTGACGTCAAAATCGAGTAAAATTCTTCTTTAGCTAACGACTTGATTAAACTACTCTATTTCCTAGTCAACACGCTTACTACCATTCGACTAAAGACCCCAAGAAAGGCTAACCGCGGAGAAAACTTATTAACGCAAAAAATGACCGATTAAGCGGCAAACTTTCTCGAGCCATAACTCTCTTCATCGAACTCCAATTCAAGTGAGCTTACAGTCAAAAGAAACATCTTTTAACGTACTATAAGACCCCTAACTTTCCAACCTAAAATAGCCAGAAACCGACGAAAAAAGACATGGAAGGCTGCTGGTCGCGCATTGTTCACTGCACGAGCACAACTTCAAAAATTCATTTTTTGCAAACCGTAAGTCCAAATCAAGATCCATAAAATCTCACAACTCCACAACACCCTTAACTATCATTCTAAAAAAAAAAAAAATTTAACTTAACGGTTTCAAAATCGGACTTCGCGGCTTAAAATTCACATAATTCCGAATTTCTACCATAAATTCAAAATTTACATGGATAGGATGAACGAGAGGTATGAGCGCTTACCAAGCGTTGCAAATTAGAGATGAATCAGCACGGCGAGGTCCCCACGGCTTAGACACACTCCCTTTTCTCTCTCTCGCCTTCCTCTTCTTTCCCTTCCCTTTTTCTTTCTTCTCTATTCTATTTTCTTTCAAGTGTTTGGCTTGCTCTCGATCACTTAAGTGAGCCGAGCACTATTCACTGTAGCAATGTTGACTCGGTCAACTTTTTTCTTTTTTGGCAGCCCATATTATACATACATAGTATCATTTGTGCACATCAAGCGACGTGGAACTTCATCCTTGCTCAAAGGCATCTTTTTATATAAGGAATAAACTAGAAACAAATCCTAGAGAATTGGCTAGACTATCTCACAAGCTTGAGAGATATATGTAAAGTGCATGTAAGAAATTCAAGAAACGCAAAATGGGTAAGTCATAACACTACAAGTAAGTTCTTAGGCATCAAAGTGCCATGAATGGTTCATCTTCTACTTGGCCACATTCAGTGAAGACTATTTAGAATTTATTAACATAATTTTTATGAGATGTTGAATGTGAGGAGAACAATTGAATTATTCCTGAATTTAAAGGGGCCAATACCACCAAAAATCCTAAACTAATAAACTCGTGACACGTTTATTTTAAATTAATTTTCATGTCAAACCAAACTAGTACACTATGCCACATCTACCCCAAAATAATAATCATAGATTGATATGTGCATGTCACATATACCCAAAACTAATATTCGTGTCTCAAAAGATCCCAAATCATCAAAATCTTAGGGCGCGCATGATAACCATTACGTTTCTCTATTTCTATTCCAAAAATAAGTTTGGAACAGAAATCCGTTTGGTAATGCAATTTCATTTTTCTATTTTTGGAACAAATTTTTAGTCTAGAAAGAGATTTAGAACAAAAATGAGAAGTAAATATTTTTACTTTTCTATTTCTGAAATAAAACAAAAATGAGAACTCTTCCCTCTCTCTCTCCTCTTACTCTCTTCACGACTCACTCTCCTCTCTCTTCTGGCTCCTCGCCTCCTCCCTCCCCTCCGTTGCCTTCGCCGGTCGTCGACCGCTACCACTATCAAGGAAATAGAAATTTCATGTTGTTATCAAATGTATTTCTACTCCAAGAATAGAAATTTTGTGTCATTATCAAACGCGTTTTACTACTCAAGCCAAAAATTGATTTCAAAAACAAGATGGTTATCATTCACGCCCTTAGATTGGGAAATCTGGTAAGATATGCTAAATTTTCCCTAAGAGCTTCCTCAAGTTTCAAAATTTGCTAAAACCCATATATATAATATGACGCGAAAAATTAGTTTGGGGCAATTGTGACACGAGCCAATCAAGTTTGCGATTTTTTTGACACGAAAATTAGTTTAGGGTAAATGTGACATGAATGTACAATTAAATTTTTCCCAAATTTAAAGTGTCACTATCATGACTAATTGATGATCTATCTCTCCATCGTTGAATAGAGTTTTTCTTTGCCCGGAGTTCATTGCACAGAATATTTGTCGGAGTTTCGGACATATTTAGGGAAAAATCTATGGAAATTCTAAGAAGTTAAATGCAACCAGACTTGAATATGTTGCAAAACAATTATAGGAAATGGGGATTGCTATATTTTCCTAACCTTAACCGCATCATTACAAATACTTCCTAGAGATTTTCCAAATTAATTTAGCAACTGGCCAAAAAGAAAATAAGAAATCGCCACACTAGTTCCCTTCTATCTTGCCTTCGGTCATCTCTTTAAGTGGAGTTCTATTTAATTAAAGAAAATGCTACGATTTTTTTTAATATAATGATTTTCTGTTGCCATATGGGGCAATTAGTATTTAGGAAAATAAAAAATTTCTTGCTAGCTATGCTTGATCTATGGAGCATTGGCGAAGTCGACACTTCTAAACTATTACTAAATTGCACATCGATAGACTTTTACTATTAGCTTAATCTAAATCTCACGGTGGACGCACATTAACTTTTTTATAACTTGAAATACCCGAAAATTTTACAATATACATAAACTGACACGTAAGTTCTCATATAATTTTTTGGATTAATACCACGAAAAACTCCAAACTGGTATGCATGTGATAAATTTACCCTAAACTATTTTTTTTACCATGAAAAATCCCAAACTAGTATATCTGTGACAAATTTACTCTTTGTTAGTTTCCATTAAATTATGTTAATACCACGAAAAATCTCAAATTGGCACACTTGATACAAACAGGGGGTAAAATCCCAAACTGGTACACCCTGTTAACTGTTACGTGTCATCAAACTTAGCAATTTAACGGTAAAAACTGACGGGGGGTAAATTTGTCACAGGTGTATCAGTCTGGGGTAAATTTGTCACAAATGTACAAGTTTGAGGTTTTTTATGGTCAAAAAAATAGTTTGGAATAAATTCGTCACATGTATACCAGTTTGAGGTTTTTCTTGGTATTAATTCTAATTTTTTTGTACGAAGATTTTTCATGTAATTTTAAATTTTAGCGGAAAAATAAAATGTTACAATTTTCTTTTTTAACAAAAAGCCGACAACTAATTGGAAGTTACTATATGATTTATAGATCATATGGACCAATATCATTTCAACCGTTAATAATGTATGTTCTATTATGTGGCCCACATTATCGACGATTGAGATTGGCTTAATCTATTTAATTGCATTGACCGTAATATTTGTTTCCTTTGTTGACTAGGTCAAAAGGTGTGGGTCTCACCTTAAAAAAGGAAAAAGGGTTTAATAAAGAGAGAAAAGGGTAGAACAGTGGCTTCAGCTTCTTCGTTTGCCCGAGAGCTCACCGAACAGAAGAGAGAGGAAAACAGGAGAAAGAAAAAGAAAAGAAAGAGGAAAGAAGAAGAAGAAAGGGAAAGAGAAAAATTGGGTTTTCACCATGGGGCTTGCCAAGCCGATTTAACTACGTATTGCAACACCCGATAAGTGCTCGCACCCTTCATTCATCTAATCGGAGTAATTTTTGGGTTTATGTCACAAATTCGAAATTATGTAAAATTTCAACCGTGAAGTCAGATTTTAGAATCGAAAAGTTGAGGATTTTTGGGGGAATGGTAGTTTAGGGTTTTGTGGATAAGTAGGACTTTACGGAACTTAATTTGGACTCACGGTTTGCAAGAAAAGAATTTTTTAAGTTGTGCGCGTGCAGTGAACAGTGCGACCAGCAGCCTTCCACGTCATTTTTCATCGGTTTCTGGCTAATTTTTGGGTTGTCCAAGTTATGAGTTTTGTCATACGTCGAAGGATGTTTCTTTTGACTATAAGTTTGCTTAAAACGGAGTTTGGTGGAGAGAGTTGTGGCCCAACAAAGTTCGACGCGCAAGTTACACGTTGCAGACGGTTATGAATAATCGCTTTGGATGTGCAATTTGTTAGGTGTCATTTAGCTTATTTGTAGTTATTGTAGAGTTTTACCCGATTTTGACGTTGATTCTCGTTTAATTGATAGGATTACGAGGTTGTCAACTCATTAAGCCACGCGTTATTTGGTCGTAAGTGTTCCCAGGTAAATGCTGCTATATCTTCTATGAATTTATAAACTCATGTCTTAAAAGTGATAAATGTTTGAGTATCACATGAGTTATTAAAGCATGGTTATTGCATAAAATCTAGATCAGGCAATTATTACCATTTTGTATTTGAGAATGATACGAGGAATGTTTTGTGAAATATATTTCATTTGTTGAACAAAAGATTATACGTTTGGTTTATGAGGTTAATTATGAGATTGATTTTGAATTGAATTCTGATATTTGAGGAATGTTAGTGTTGGTACTCCATATCACTGTGAGCCCATTAAAGGGCTTACGGATATGTGCATACTAGTTAGGATATCCTTATAAGCCAGCTACCAGTAATATAGGTAGAGACCTCACCAAGGGGGGAGCTTGGTCACCTTATCACGGGGCGTTATGTGTGACCATGGTTGATATTGAGCAATAGATTGGTTGATGGAATAGACCATCGATATGTGATTTGACATGAAATTAGTCAATGAAATGGACCATCGATGTGTAATATGAGATTTATCAATGGATAGACCATTGGCGTGTTTTTACGAGATTGGCCAATAGAATAGATTATTGGTATGTGTTTTATGAGATTAATCAATGGACTGGACCGTTAATATTTTATTTTGTCATTATTGGGAAACGGATACTTTTGCTGAAAAGAAACAAGTTATATATTTGAAACGGTATATATATTATCAACTGAATTTGAGATTATTTAGTTTTGCTATGATTACATGTATATGCATAATAAGTGTTCGATCTACTTAGAAGATATGTACTACTCACTGAGCAGTGGTTGTTCACCCCTCATTTTACAAATATTTTCAGGTTCCTTGAGTTTTAGTCAATAGAGTGAGAGTGACATCGACAGGGCTTTTGGGAAATTAGATTTTAAGTATGGTCTTTTGAAAAAAAAAACATTTTTGGTTGTCTGTTTGAGGTTGCGTCTTTTGGATAAAAGGACGGCCGTGTCATCCCCATTTTTGTTGGTTTCGGGTGTGACATTGACCATGTTCCATTTTATCATAATCAATATTAGAAAGTACTATCGGCTCCCTTACTTTTGATGACCTATGTTCTGAACTAAGAGCTTCAAAGTCCTCCTGCCATTGGCTCTTCCTCAACCTCGGTCTCTCTGAGGCCACTTTGTCTGTTTTTGACTTTTGTAGTCGTAATCAAGGGAAGTTCCTTTGAATCTTTATCCCCAGTAAACACCAAAATTAGCAGACTAAGGAAGATGCTCAATTAGCAGATTGTCTTAATCTCCATCTCTGCTCAATCCAATAGTATCACATTCTTAACAGAGAAGAAAAGAAAACACCCTCTTCATTTCTTGATCAAACCCACCATTTCTTGATCGATGCTCAGTTGAGGAGTCCGATCTCACAAAACCTCAAGCATATAACCACAAAAGAGCAAACAAGAGAACCAAATCTTGATGGCAAAGTGCTTCAGCTTTGCAGCGACATTTGACCGATGGTGTCGCTTCTCCTTTTCCCGGGCGGGCCTGAAATCGACCACCACCGACCTCGGCGGCAAAGGCACGGTCATGCACTGTTGGGTCCCCAAGACGTACAAGCCCAACAAACCCAACTTGCTCCTCTTGCACGGCCTCGGAGCCAACGCGATGTGGCAGTGGATCGTGTTCATCTCGCACTTCATCGAGAGATTCAATGTGTACGTGCCTGATCTCTTGTTCTTCGGCGACTCCTACACATCCCGGCCTGAGCGGACCGAGCAGTTTCAGGCTCAGTGCGTCGCAGGTAGGACAGTCGACTTCCTGACAGACAGGATAGCACATGACTCGAGCAAGACTGACTCGGATCAGCATTTGACCCGCTTTGCAGGAGTCTTGAAAGCTCAGGGAGTGAGAAAGACGAACGTGGTGGGGCCAAGTTACGGTGGCTTCGTGGCGTATAGCTTGGCGGCGCAGTTCCCGGAGATGGTTGAGAAGTTGGTTCTGTGCTGCGCAGGGGTGTCTATGGAGGAGAAGGACATGGAGGAGGGGATGTTTCAGGTGGGCCAAAAAACATTAGATAGACTCATTTCCTGAGTCGTAATCACGTTGCAGAGACTACATTCGAACTTGGGTGTATTTCTTGTGTGGAGTTCAGTGCGTGTCTTACTGTTTCTTGATCCCTGTGACAATGGAACCGAGTGAATCTTTGGTCATTGTCTTCCGGCAGGTGAAGAGCATGGACGAGGCCGTGAGCTTGATGTTACCACAGACGCCGGAGAAGATGAAGGAGATGTTCAAGGTCGTCTTTTACAAGCCTGTGAGGAATGTGCCCACTTGCTTTATCCAGGATTTCATTGATGTAAGTTGTCGAAAAGTTATAAATCTCTCAGCTGCACGTTTTTTTTTTCGCACATTGCCTATGAGTCTGAGTTTAATTGAAGCAGAGTGTTCAGTTTTCGTTTCCTTCGCTAGCAAAATCCTTGCCCTTCCTTTTCCTCATTCCCATCGGAAGTTTGCACAGTTACTTATCAGCTGATAGCTACACCGATTGGGGAAGTAGAGTCTTTACATGGCGCTCCTGTGTTTTTATGTTATCGTGTAAGCCACTTCTTGACCATACTCATAGTAGTCTTGTTCACTTTTTATTGCTCAAGATTACGAGACATCGGCCGATTACATTCTAAATAGAAAGGCCTCTGCTTTTAGAGAACAGAGTAAACACCAAGTTATTTGTTGACTATACGGAACATTCTTGACACTAGACAAAATGAACATGTAGTTTGTTCCTGAACTGAGACTCTACACAAGATGTCTGGTTGTGAAGGCCACTAGTAAAATAAACGGCGTGTTGTGATGCAGAGTGCTAACTCTCACTGTCATCAATCTCACATCAGCTGTGCTGTTTCGACAAACTCATGGAAAAGTTTATCTCGATCAGCTGTGATGTTTCATCAGGAAAAGTTTATCTCGATCACTCAAGTTCTGTGACATTTCAAGAAAGGTCACCGTGATTGTCTGCAGGTTATGGGCAGGGAGTACCTTCAAGAAAGGACTGGGCTGATCAATGCTTTACTCAGAGATAGGAAGACATCTAATCTTCCCAAGATAACTCAGGTTTCTTTCCCTCGAAATCTCTGTCCTCTCGATCGGACTCACGCAGTTGACTCAGCATATCTTCACATCAATTTTGTCAACATCTTCTCTCTTCTTTGGACATCCTCTCAAGCCATGGATCTTTTCTGATGCAGCCGACGCTGATAATCTGGGGAGAATACGATAAACTCTTTCCATTGGAATTGGGTCACAGATTAAAGAGGTTTCCCTTCCACGCTTTGCTTTGGGTTTTCTACTTTCTATAGAAGCTTGATTCTCTAAAACAAATCTTCAGAACCGAAGTGTTCTTTAATCACTGAGACTCCTTCAGTTTGAACTTCCAATTGTTCGCGTGCATCAAACTCCAGGAGGATCTGTTTTTGCTGAATGGCTCTTGGTAAACTTTCTTGATGGAATAACCTGCTTCTGTTTCTTAATCGTTCGAATGACTTTGGCCAGGCATTTGGACGGAAATGCGCAGCTCATGGTTATAAAGGACTCTGGTCATGCGATGACTGGAGAGAAGCTGAAAGAGATGTACAAACACATCGTGTCGTTCATCCTAGATCCACTCCTTTTGCCTAAGGAGGCAAATCAAACCAAAGGCCAGAAGGTGGACTGAGAGTCGGCAATGAGTTTATAGTTGAATCCGCCTTATGCAGCATGCTTGTCCGAGTTATATACACATAATGTATGTGCATTGTTTAAGCTATGTAATTAGAAGAAAGATAGTCCAACATATTGAACCTATGAAAAGCAAGACCATTAGTATGGTGAGTATTTCCTTTTTTTCCTCAAGAAATTGCGTTACAGATGCATATTTTTGTGTTCATTGCGAATTTTGCTAGATTATTGTTTCGATGTTTGCTTGTAATACTGCTCTCTCTGTACACGAAGCAAATTTTATGCCATTGCGATGAACATTGTCTTCCCTTGCAGTTCAGCATGAATTCTCAGGCACATTGGTAATCAGAATATCAAATATTCTGAGAACCGTTCACTGATGGAGCTGAAAACGTGAAGCAGGTGATTGGCATCGCTGCCCGCTTCGCAGAAGGAGAAATCGATAACTTTTCGCACCCGCCCTTAACATGACAGTACAGATGCTAAACTTCACCAGATCATAGTGCAGAGTCAGTCGAGATGTTCGTTGCTGTCGCCGGAGGCTGAAGTGGTGAGGCAGGTAGGGGTTCGATCCAAAAGGTCGAGATGCATGAGAAGTAGCCATTAGAAGTTCCTTTGTACAATCTGGATAGTTATAAGAACTAGAAGTTGACCCGTAACACCCAAACGGGTTGGAAAGGAGCGACCGACCTCGGCAATTCATCTTTGAGCGTTACTCTGAGATGTCCAAATTAAGTGATGGCTACCGCCTAAAAAAGTGAATCTACCACTGTAGTCCACCGCTATGCAAACAGGTAAAGAGGCGGAGGCTCTCCCAGGCTGAAGTGCCCGCCATAAATGATCTAAGGTATTCCAAGACCAAGAGCAACTAATATCCAAACTTGGGACCGAGGTTTCTCCAGACCGCTAAGGAAATTAGCAATATACCTTGTACTATTAGGCCAATTACCAAGATGGTTCTTTTTGCTTTTTAAAAAGCACAAACGAAGGGCCGACGTGAATTAATATCATCTCAACCATTAATAATATGAATTTCACCGTGTGACCTGCATTATCAATGATTAAGATGCACGTATTATGTATAATGATAAACCATGCACTATTTTTTCGTAATCAATGTAGAAAGTGTTATTCCCTCGCCTACTTTGTTGACATCTACTCTAACTAAAAGCTTCAAGATCGTCCTATTAGTGGCTCAACGTGTGTTTATTGAAAACAAATAGCATTTGAATAATTGACTTTAAAGGCCCAAAGTCCATTAAAAAAGTTAAACCATCCACGGAAAATTTCAAATAAGAGTTCGAAATACTCATATTTTCTCAAATAAGGGCTTAAAGTGGACCTTATTTCAAATAAAAGCTTAAAGTACTTTCATTTTTTCAAATAAGTATCTGACCTTAATGACATTTTCGTTTTCTTACTTTTTTTCCTTTTTTTTTTTTTCTTTTTTCCTTTTTGTTCTTTCTTTTCTACTTTATGACCTGTTGGCCACCGCCCCATCGCCGGTGGGGCAGCGGCGATGGCTGGCCGGGTCGCCGACGACCCTCACCGACCATGTCTGGTGCGCTCGTGTGGTGGGATGCTTTGAGCGGTGAAGGAGGACGCCTTGTAGTGCTGCTCGTGTGGGACCTTCGCGGAGAAGTTCTCTACAATCTTCCATGTCCACCAAACCACGAAGAAAACTTTCAACAACCTCAAACTCCGTGACCGAATTTGCTCCCTCCGGTATCCTCCTCAATTTTTCAAACTTGGACTTCTGGAACCCCGCGATCAAAATTTTACTTGGCTCCAGGTGGTTGTTGCGGCGTCCAAGCAAGAGCACAGTGATAAAGGCCAGTGAAGGCCGGACTGATGCTGAGTTGGGCTAGGAAGAGGTCGGAGCCAGGAAACCACCGAGCGAGCCAGGCCTAGGCGAGGGCCACTCGCTGGCCCTCTAGCCGGAGACCCCACCAGCCATCGCCGCTGCCCCACTTGGCGATGGGGTGGCAGCCAACAGGCCACACAAGCATATAAGAAAGAACAAAAAGAAAAAAGGTAAAAAGACAAAAATACCATTGATGTCGAGTCCTTAATTGAAAAAACAAAAACACTTCAGACCATTATTTAAAATAAAATTCATTTCAAACTCTTATTCGAAAAAATGATAGCATTTCAGGCCCTTATTAAAAAAAAATTCTAGTTCTATTGTTTACTTTTGAAGTCTTAATCATGGAAGCTCGTTTTAATCTTCATCCCAGTAAACACCAAAATTAGCAGGCTAAAGAAGATACCTAATTAGCAGATTGCCGTAATCTCCATCTCTGCTCAATCCAATTGTGTCGCATTCTTGCCGTAATCTTCATTGTTTGATCAAACCCACCATTTCTTTCGATCTAAATCGTCCTCCAAAAGCGACCCACTCTTCAGAAAACCTCAAGAATTATAACCACAAAAGAGCAAACAAGAGAACCAATTCTTGATGGCAAAGTGCTGCAGCTTTGCAGCGACATGGAACCGATGGTCTCGCTTCTCCTTTTCCTGGGCCAGCCTGAAATCGACAGCCACCGACATCGGCGACGGCACGGTCATGCACTGCTGGGTCCCCAAGACGTACAAGCCCGGCAAGCCCAACTTGCTCCTCTTGGACGGCCTCGGATCCAACGCAATGTGGCAGTGGAACCAGTTCATCTCGCCCTTCATCGCTAGATCCAACGTGTACGTGCCTGATCTCTTGTTCTTCGGCGACTCCTACACGGCCCGGCCCGTGCGGACCGAGCAGTTTCAGGCTCAGTGCGTCGCAGGTAGGACTGTCCATTATCTGACGCGACAGGATATAGCATAGCAAATGACTCGAGCAAGACCGACTCGAATCATCATGTGACCTGTTTTGCAGGAGTCTTGGAGGCTCAGGCAGTCAGGAAGATGAACGTGGTGGGGCTAAGTTACGGTGGGTTCGTGGCGTATAGCTTGTCGGCGCAGTTCCCGGAGATGGTGGAGAAGTTGGTTCTGTGCTGCGCAGGGGTGTCTATGGAGGAGAAGGACATGGAGGATGGGATGTTTCCGGTGAGCGAAAAAAAACATTACATAGACTCGTTCTATGAATGACAATCACATTGCAAAAACTGCTTTGGAAACTCATATGTATTTCTTTTAGAGTTCAGTACTAAGTGAGTCTTGGTGGCGATGTTGTCTCGGCAGGTGAAGAGCGTGGACGAAGCCTCGAGTTTTCTGTTACCGCAGATGCCGGAGAAGATGAAGGAGTTGTTCGAGGTCGCCTTCTACAAGCCAGTGAAGAAAATGCCCACTTGCTTTATGCAGGATTTCATTGATGTAAGTTGACGAAAAGTTACAAATCTCTCAGCTGCACGTTCTGAGTTGAGTTAATGCCAAGTGATCAGTTCTCGTTTCCTTTGCTGGAGAAATTCGTTTCCTTTGTTAATTATCAGGTCATAGCTACATTGCATGGGGAAGGGGATTCTTTACATGGCTCTCCTGTGTTTTAATGTAATTGACTCAGCCACTTCTTGGACATACTCACAGTAGTCTTGTTTCACATTTTCATTGCTCAGGATTACGAGTCATTGCGCAGATTACATTCTATCACTGAAGAATGCTTCTTTCGTCGGTTTAGCAGCTCTGGAGTGTTTGTTATGTTTATGTGGATGTTTAGTAGAATAAATGCGCGTAAGTAAAAACGCCCGTGCTTTTAGAGAATAGGGTCATCACCATTCTGCATTCGGCCCTGGACTATCACAGCTTTGTTCCCTCTTACCCAAATTTGAGGCCGTGAAATATTGCATCGGTGCA
The DNA here is from genome assembly GCA_001662345.2 of Metrosideros polymorpha var. glaberrima. Taxonomy (NCBI): domain Eukaryota; kingdom Viridiplantae; phylum Streptophyta; class Magnoliopsida; order Myrtales; family Myrtaceae; genus Metrosideros; species Metrosideros polymorpha. The sequence goes on from BCNH02000009.1 coordinate 3,642,871, forward strand.
TTTAGTTCACGAATCCCGACTGTATGGAACATTCCTGACACTAGACAAAATAAATAAGTAGCTTCTTCCTTGTGAACTGAGACTGCACAAGATGTCTGGTCATGAAGGCTGGTAGACATTATACAGCCGCTTGTGATACAAAGTGCTAAATCTCACTGTCATCAATCTTAGCTGTGCCGTTTCAACTGACTTATGAAAAGATGAATATTTAGAGTTTATACGATGATGTTTCTCACGGGCAATCTAGGAAAAGCTCATCTCGATTACTCGAGTTCTGTGGCATTTCAAGAAAGGTCGCCGTGATTGTCTGCAGGTTATGGGGAAGGAGTACCTTCAAGAAAGAACAGGGCTGGTCAATGCCTTGTACAAAGATAGGAAGACGTCTAATCTTCCCAAGATAACTCAGGTTTCTTTCTCTTGAAATCTCTGTCCTCTCTATCGGACTCGCGCAATTTACTCGTTACATATTCACATTGATTCTGTCGATAGCTTCTCTCTTCCTTGGCATCCTCTCAAGCCATTGATCTTTTCTGATGCAGCCAACACTGATAATCTGGGGGGAATTTGACAAAGTCTTTCCATTGGAATTGGGTCACAGATTAAAGAGGTTCCCGTTCTACGCTTCGCTTCGGTTTTTCTACTATCTTCAGAAGCTTGATTTTTTCTAACAAGAACTTGTATAAACAACATCACGGGATGAAAAGAAATCTTCAGAACCAAAAGGTTCTTAATCATCTAAGACCACTTCAATTTGAAAATTCAATGCTCATGCGCATCAAATTGCAGGAGGATCTGTTTTCGGTAGATTTTCTTATAGCGTAACCTGCTTCTTTTTTAATCGTTCGAATGACTTTGGCCAGGCATTTGGATGGAAACGGGGAACTAGTGCTTCTAAAGGATTGCGGTCATACGATAATTAAAGAGAAGCCGAAAGAGATGTACAAACACATCAAAGCGTTCCTCGTTGATCCACTCCTTTCGCCTATGTAAAATATGTGTTTTGACTTAGTCAAAATGGGGCCCACAAAGACTAAAAAGAAGGAGAAAATATTGGGTGGTCCGGGGACACCATGTCACCGTGGTCTCTGACCAATCATGGATGGACACGTGGCTCCACGTTAGCAGGGTGGAGCCCACTACCTTTCCGTCCAGAATTTGCAATTTCGATTTTTTTCATTAAAAAAAATTTCCACTTTAATAGGCTGCCCCAATTAATTACGCTAGAGTTGAGACCTGATTTTTCTCTCTCCTCCTGGACGATAGCGCGCTCTCTCTCCTCTCTCCTCTCTCTCTCTTCTCTCTTACCCTCTATGCGTCTTCTCCCTCTCTTTCTCACTTCCTTTTTTTCAAAAAGCTCCCACCCGCCCATCCCCCCTCTCTCTCTCTACTCTCTGTCTCGCAAGAAGCGAACAACGACCGCTGTCGCCACGATCCTCTGCCGGTTGCAGCTGCTGGAAAACGACGGAGGCTTGGTGGAGTCGGTCGCCGTCCTCGTCGCAAATTGTGCACAAGTTTCAGAGGCTGCGTCCGTTGCACCGTCAAGCACGGTCTCTTGTGCAGAGGAAATAAAG
>BCNH02000009.1:3653626-3673370 GCA_001662345.2 Metrosideros polymorpha var. glaberrima
CCCCTCCCCTCCCTTTTTTTTTTGCCAATGACCGACGACAAGCCACAGGCCATGGCAAAGCCTTGCCGAGTCGCAAATGGGTGAACGGAAGCATTGACAAGGCCTCCTTTGCCAGATTTAGCGAGGCCGACCCTCGCCTAGGCTAAGGCAGCCTCACCAAGCCTCGTCTGACTTGAGCAAGGGCGAGGTTGCTCTGGCCTAGGTGGGCCAGCCTCACCAGCCATTGCCTATGGCCGATTGCCAGTCATCGGCCAAAAGAAAAAGGAAAGAATATTTTTTTTAAAAAAAATAATTAATTGTAAAAAAAATGTCTACGTCGGCAATTTCCGGCCTAAATTAGTCAGATGGACTGAATTAGTACAAATACAATAAGTTTATGACTTTTTTTTATACTTTTCCCCCGGTGTATTTTCAGCTAGTGTTACAAGAAAAATAAAGGCTTTAAAGCGTCCCTTGAAATCATGGGATGCTTTGACACCAGTGATAAACTAATGGACCGATTTAATCAGGCAATGGTTTGAGGAAGATTATCAAAGCAAGTGGTTGATTAAGCAAATCCTCAGCAAATGTCATGTCCAACAGCAAAAAGAAAAGAACCTAGCCAATGCATGCAAAAGCAGAGAAGATGCTCATGCGTGAAGAATCCACAGCGAGCCTTTATTCTCCACTTTGACATGATTCGTGTGTCTTTACAGATTCGTTCATGGATTGACCCCAACTTGGAAGAAGAACCTCCTCAAGCTTTGGCTCATCGAACAGGCCGCAGCAAACAAAACCAGGCCACCGTAGCCCCAATTGCTCCAACGATCCTTCCCTGAAAATATGAGATATACATGCATAAATAATTTTTTTTATAATATTGTAAAATAATATAATTCAAGAAAAAAAAACTTTCCAAAATAATAATAATAATAATAATAATCTTACTGCTTGGAAGAGAAGCTGAACTCCAGATGATCCCCTCCACCTGATTATATGTATAGCAATCTGTGGTGGTGTTATAGCCACCACCACAAACACAAACAAAGGCAAGGCTTGGAGAGTCATACCCGCACACCCCACCACTGTTCTCACAAGTTGGGCACTTGGTGTCCATGTGGTTACTATCGAATACCCCTTGTGTGTACTTCAGCTCCACCCCGTACTCCCACTGCGTCGGGTCGGTTGGGTAGTCCCCGAGCGACACCACCGGGGCGTAACCGCTGCATTTCAAGGCCTGAAGGTCCAGCTCGCCCTTGCTATCGAAGTTCGCCGGGGAATAGACGCAGCACGTGTTGGTCGGGGAAAACATTGGCAACCCAAGGGCAAGAACGGCCGGACATGCGTACATCGAAGCGCACAGATTGGAGGAGGTAGGATCACAAATGGTTGAGCCCTTGATTGTGAGGGAAGTAGTAGGGAGCTTGCAGTGGAGGAGGACAAAAGTCGATGAGCCGAGCTCGAATGGGCCGGACCAGTCGAGTCCCAGGTTGGGCGAGGGCTTCATGGAGGTGCAAGTGGACATGTAGGGTGGGGAGATGATGAGGGTGGAGGTTGTGTAGGATATGGAGGTTATCGGGTACGAGCCGGTGTGGGTGGCGAGGACCAGCTCATCGCGGTCTTGCACGTGGACGCAAGTCACATAAGGGTGGAACCGCGGAGAGCCGCAACCGTCGCCAATGCCAAAGGGGTACTTGACGGTCAGCGACCCACAGGTGTTCCGACATGCCGGATTGGGAGATTCTGCTGGCCGGAGATTGAGGAGGGGAGTGAGGATGACAAAGGGAAGTAGAGCATGTTCCATGGGGTTTGATCTTATTGTGTGAGCGTGTGTCCTCATACTTAAGATGGACTACTTGGTACGTGGGAGCAAAGGTTTTCTTAGTGGCGATGCCACGTGGCGTGTTGTAATTAAGCATCACATAATGACAGGATCAACCTTTGGGAGAATATATTTAACACAAAATTAGTAAAATGAATTAGGCGATGATGTATACACGTGGACTGCGTTGTCTTAGCACCGAGTCAAAAGACAGAATAGGCCATTAGTGTCGATTTATAGAGATTGAAATGGTTAATTAAGCTAATGTGCGTACAAATCAGTCTTTTCGAATGTTATCGTGTCGTTTTGCACTTTCCACATTTAGTCTCTAATTTCAGACATTATCACAAACCAGAAATTAAGAAGACAACAATAACTTTGTTTTTCCTATGGAAAAAAATACTAACACTGGAAAGGAAAGATAAAATGAAAAAGATTAAATCTGTGAAAATCACAAACTTTTTAAGAAAACGGAGTTCAGTTCATGGCTTCTTGGAGACCTTGATAACATTCGCTGGTCGAATGCTCCATTTAGTAATTTCCAATGAGGATCTGGATCATGGTTTGAACGAGGCCAGTACTGAAGTTTTCGCAGCCGAATGCAACCAAATCTCAGCCCAACTGTGAGTCAGCGACACGGGCAACCGCTGCTCCGTAATAAGATACGAACTCGACCTTCTGTGTCTTACAGACATTGCAATGGGAACTGATGAAAGTTCCGGGCAAGATAGCTAAATGACCAAGGGAAGAAGTTCATATTCCCATGTCTGTAACCATGCGCTTCTTTAAAAGAGTTAAATGCTCATGCTCTCCAAGCCAGGGTCTTGATTTTATAAACCGAATCGCAATTTCTGCTACGATTAACAATTTGCTGTCGAATGTTCATGACTAAAACCTAAGCAGCTATAAGAGTCGACGTCCGATGGATGCAAAGCAAAATTCATATCCTGACTGTTGGCAATTGTATGCTCAGACAAGTGTCTGAGACGCCAATTGTATGCTCTCTTACCAGTTGGAACAACCACACTAAACATTTATTTCAGTAATCTACATTTATAAATACAAAGCAAAATCCATATCCTGGGTGTTATGGAAAGACGTGTATGAGACTGTCCTGGTATAACTCGCACTTGAAAATGCCAATTGCATGCTCTTGGGTACCAGTTTGAAGAATCACGTGAAAATTATAAGTTCAAAAATGTAGACTCCAGTGTCGAACAGATGCACCCTAAACTCGTGAAGTAGTACTCTTGAGCAAGCATGAATTAATGGAAAGATATTTCAACATCTTTCAAGATGTCGTGACATAGGGAGGAAGGTGAACATACTAAGAGGAACATTTGAGCAATATTAGTGCGTCAGGGGGCAGGGAGAGTCTAGTGAGCTTAATCAATCTGTTGGCTTTATCTTTGAGGAGTCTACACTTTACAGCAGAAGGAAAAACTAGCTAGACAGGTGCATCTGTTAGGATGAATAACAAACAGAAGCAAGAAACTTTTTTATTTCTTTGAGAAAAGAACAACTTACATTAACTCAAGCGCTTGGAGTTAATGTCTTGAAGAACGTGTTCATCCATCCTCACCGTCATCATCGTCATCCCCTCTATCCAGAACATCCTCATCAGAATCTGTTGCTGCATTGCCTTGTAGATGTCGAAGCTGATTAATAGCATCATTCACATCAGAAAGTAAGGCATGCTTAGCAGCTTTAACTGCACCCATCTTCTTTGTATCGACTTCTGTTTTGTTTGCTTCCCCAGAAGTAACTTTTTCAAGAGCCGAGTTTCTCTTTGCTTCCCTGCTATGTAATTGATCAAGGTATTTCTCGTGCAATGCTCTGTTTTTAACCTGCTTTAGTACGGGAGGACTTATCAGAGGCATCCTACTTGAGCTACAAAATCTGGAGACTGGCTTCTTATTGCCTGAAGAAGACCTTTCATGGCATTTCAGAAGAGATCCTTGCATTTTCTGTAAATTATCTGGGGTCGCAAGTACAGAAGTCAACTCTTTAGTAGATGAATCCACATTGGGCTCAAGTACAGAGAAAAAATCTGCTTCATAAGCTTGGTCTGGGTGATTTTGCTTTTGTAATAGCTGCCTGACAGTTTTGTGTGCAAGAAAACTTTTCTTTTTAGAACTGAGCCTCTTGATCAATGGTTTAGGGGATTTAAGAATCTTGCTAGCTGACAGTGGAGAACATTTGATGCAGGATTCATCCCTTCTGTTTGCTCTGGACCGAAGACGAGGTTGAGTCGGGGTTAGATGATCCGAATGAATCTTATCAAAACATTCCTGTGCTGACTTTCCCGGTATCTGTAAGCATTTTGCATGTCAATCGCATTATCTTCATGCTTAAGTATCGCATGAGGAACTACAAGAAAACATACTGCAGAAATACAGGTAGCACCATGTAATGCTATTAAAAAAAGATTTCAACAAGAAATCTGCACTAAATGGCTGTTCTGATGATATAATGTCGTCGATATAGCAATGTTAACTTTATTACCACTCAGCAAAAGTAAACAGCTGCAACTTTACGCCAATTTATGAAAAGTTCTATTCAACACGGGCAACATTATAATCTCTAGATTTCGAACATGAGGTGGTGTCATTAGAATGTATAATACTCAAAATTCCTGCTGGAATGAAATTCAGACTTTCTGTATCCCTTTTCACATGCAAATGGATAGACGAAAAAGAAGGAATACTCAAAGTACTAGTGCAACAAATGTGTTAGCACGACTGTAAATCCGGAATAAGCCCGACAGTTAACAAAAATGATTTTATGTAATCTAAACAAGATACGAAGTTGGTATGATCAAAGCTGTGGGCCTGCTGCTTCTCATTCTCAAAATAGTGAAAATCCCTCGTCAATTACAATTTGACCTCAAATGATTAGGTTTTTAACTCGTTATAGATTAACATCCAAAGCATTCTCCATCAAGAGTCCTTTGTTGTCTTTTGGGTTCTCTTTCTATTCGAGTGGATGCCTAAGAAAAGATATTTATTGCCTACTCATATTATTTAGGATATAGTCACTTGAAAAATTCATAGACATGCTTTTTAAAAATGGGAAACAATTTTTTTTGCACCCAGTTATCCGGAATTCAAGGATGGCATTACAGAAAACCATATAACTTGCAACAATATCACGCAAAACTGCTACAATGTTTAATCTATCTTGGAGCAAGATCATAATGATGGCAGAGCTAGTCAGCTCATCATGTCCATTAAGAAACATATTCTAGCTCCTACCTTTTGACCATGGAGTGGCTCATTCATAGAGAAGTTGACAGCGAAGTCAAAACAAGCTAAAGGGATTTCGTGTGAAGAAAATAAAAATAAAAATCCACGCTCATTCTTGAAGAGATAGTATTTAGACAACAATTATTAAGAGCTCATATGGCAGTGCTGTGGCTTCTACCTGTAAGTTTTGGTGCTGTAGTTGTGCTGTCTTGTCACAGGCCATTACGGTATTCATCAACATATATATTTGAAATTTTTCTACAATCTGTAATATTATTGGAAAAGAAGATAACAAGGATATTTTGCAAATAAAAGGTGAAGTTTTCAAAAACCTTTGAGATCACAGTTCCATAAGAGGTTCGTTCAGCCTAACAAAATAGATTTTAAGTGTAGTGCCTCCTGAGTGGATCATATCTACATTTATCCTGTATATTGTGCCAAAAATCTAGGCTAGACATTCTATGCATAGCTGCGAGAGCATATTACATGAACTTGTAAGGTATGATAAACTGGAAAAATATCAAATCCAACTCGAAAATTGATCTTTAATTTTCACTTCAGCTGTCTTGGCATGTTAAACTTCACCAAAATTAACCAAATGCATGATCTTCTTTCCTCTGCATGAAGTAACTTGACATGATTACTTCTATACTACATACATCTGCAAATGAATTACCTCAACAAGCGTGGATATGCCTTAGTAACTTACAAACTCCCCTACATACAAGTTCCTTATTGACCAGCCATAGATCTCATTAATCATCAAAAGCTATTTACTTTCCCCAGAAGACATTGTAGCTGTTGTATGTTTCACACAGCATACCAAGTACTGCTAAAACTCTTTTCAACTGATAATACTAGGAGACAATCAAATAACGTAGTGTGACCTATTATAGGAAAAAAGTACGGTATCCACTCACTTTCAACAAACTATAAGGGGGTGTTAGATCAATGTAACTTATCTTTAAAAGAAACTCCTAATCTTTGGTCAAAAATAAGAACTTCACTTTTAATCTATAGCCTAACTTCATATTTTAAAGGTGAAGAAGTTTTAAATTTTCCAAGGTTTGCCAGTCAACTTCAAGCAAAGTCATGTCAAACAGATCAAGATCATGCAACATCCTTGACAAGTCTGTAGTATTAACAAATTCCACAATGATTGTTCAAATGAGGAAGCGAGATCCTACATAACAAGATTCATGAGCCAACCCCAAAAAATATGTAACCTTGCAGTAGAAGAACCTAGTTGAATATGAGAGACAAGAGCTTCCCACAACCACATAGAACATACATGCCCTTGCAGATGTACGAAAAAATCACATCATAGGCACCACCATAAAAGCACAAAAATATTTATGTGAAAACATAGAGAAACAATTACTAGAAAATAGTCCATGAGAGTTGGAATGTATGAACTCACAAATCTAGAAACCTTCTTCCAGAAATGTGGAGTTGGCTTTGCAGAAAAATAAGCTCTCTGTAATGCATCCTCTTGTTCTATAGTCCAACCCTGGCAACTCTTGTAGCCTTTGTCACCTTGTTTGCTCTCGGTTAGTGTCTTAATTTTACCATTTTCTTCTTTTCTGACGGGTAGACTAAGCACACATTGTCTAGTGCCTCTTTGTGTTTCTGCTACAATTGCTTCATATTTATTAACAACTCCATCTTCTATTGCATCCTTCTTATCCTCTTCATCAGTCTTTCTCCTCAACAAGCACCTAAGTTCTCTCTTAGGTCTACGGTCAGTCCTCTCAACTTGCCCGGCAATATTCTGCTGATTAGAAATCCTTGACATTCGATTGGAGCTGTGAAACTCCTGAATCCCACAATTCAGTCTAGGAGACCTTCTCAATCCAGCACATTGAGTTTTACTTCTCCCCAAGCCATCACTTGAATTTTTATCAAGGTAATCTTGTACCTGAGTAGTCGGCAGAGAATGTTGTTGTTCCCTAGCCCCGCCATTAAATCTTGGAGATCTTCTCAACCCAGTACATGGAATCGTGCTTTTCCTCGAAACGTCACTGAGATCCATCGCTTTCCTCGAAATTCTTCGTGGGTCGTCTTTTACCTGGGTATTCACTAGAGAACGTTTTCGCTTTGAACCAACGAGCGTATCCAAATGGTCAACCCGATCGTCATCGGATTTTAGCAAGCCAACCTTCGCACATCCAGCACCCCTGGAGCTTTTCGGACTGAGAAACCTCGGAGATCTCCTCAGGGGAGGGGATTGTCCATATACGGCAGCGTCCCTTCTCTTTGACATTTCAACAAGCACTTGGCACATAGCCCGTTTCAGCGAGAAGGCTTGAGAGGGGTTCTGCTCAATGAACCCAACAACGTGCTGATGAACAGCGAAGATATCAAAAGATGAAGGGCGTGATTTGCCGGGATAAACTTTTTCGCACTGGGATCATCAAGCACAGTGTAGAGCGCAGCTTTCCCGGAAAAAAAAACCAGCATACGCGACAACATAAATGGAACTTCTACCTGCTCTATGGCGCGGTCGCCGGGAAGCGGATTCGCATGGTGGCTCGCGGGACGGCGTGGCGACTGGTTCCGGTGGCCGCTACGCCGGAAATCGAAAGGAAAGAGACAAGCAGGAGCACGACTGGAGGGAAAAATGGCATTTCGAATCGATGGGCTTTGTTGTTTGGGAAAAGAAATGGAGGCCCATTAAACTTTGTCCAGTGGACCGTGGAAATGAAATCATATGGCTTTTTTTTTTTTTCTCTTGGGTTAATATCAAAAAAAACTTCAAACCGATATATGTATGATGAATTTACTCAAAATTAATTTTTTAATTACCAAAAATATCAAATTATTACACATGTGATAAATTTATCTTAAACTAATTTGTTACCACGAAAAACTCTAAACCAGTGCACTTGTGATAAATTTACCATCCGTTAGTTTCTGTTAAATTAAGTTAATACCACGAAAAATTTCAAACCGACACACATGTGACAAACGGAAGGCAAAATCCCAAACCGGTACACTCGTCAACTACCACGTGTCATCCAACTCAACAATTTAACGAAAATTAATTTAAGGTAAATTTGTCACAAGAGTACTAATTTAAGGTTTTTGTTTATCAATAAATTAGTTTGGGGTAAATTTATTACTTGTATGCCAATTTGGAGTTTTTCATGGTATTAACTCTTTTCTTTTTCTTTTTTTGCCCAAATGGTTCGTACGCTCTTTCTTTTTTCACGATTTTTTTAAAAAGAATGCTTATGTTTGCCCGGAATATGGACATAAAGCAGCATTTTACCATGGGAGCATGGATTCTGTTCAACGAACATTTGTCCAAAGGCGGTGGAGCAAAGATGAGATCAATATAATCTATGCCATAGTGGCATTTGAAATGGGTATTTGCTCAACCAGCAAAGATATGAAAGGACCGGACCGATCCTTTCATCGTATGTGGTTGATTTTATCGGTTCCATTGGGACCGGATCAACTCGAATCGTGCACATCTCTATTGGTACATAATTTTTTTTTCACAAAGAAAAATGCAAAACAACTCGAGTTTAACATTTTCACTGCTCCAAATAAGTTGCAACATTCTTTCTGTAATATCGATAATCACGCCATTTGACACATATCTAACTTCAAAAGATTGGAAACTAATAATAGGTAGATTGTTTTCAAGCACAAATAACCCAAGAGGGTTTTTTATTTTAAGCACAATCTACTTTCTTGAACTCAAGAGCTTCCTCAAGAAACCTCTCAAAGTTGTCATGTGATGACCCACCAACGGAAGTTGCAGCTTCAGCTTCTCTCTTCCAGTACTGAGCTCTCTCCCTCATCCTCTTCCCTTCTTCACCTTCCATCACTTGCCTCACCAAGCCCTCAATCTCCTCCCTCCTCACATCATGATCAACCTCCACACCAATCCCCCACTCCCTGCAAGCATACCTGCAATTTGTCTGCTGATCTGCAAAAAATGGCCAACATATCACAGGCACTCCGGCACTCACACTCTCCATCATTGAATTCCACCCACAGTGTGTCAGAAATGCACCTACTGATGGGTGGTTCAGCACCTCATTTTGTGGGCACCAACTTGCCAGCATTCCTCTGCCTCTGATGCCGTCGAGGAACTCGCGTGGCAAGGTTGCCGACTCGCCCCTCACGATGTCAGGCCGGACAATCCAGATAAACGAATGGTTGCTGTTTGCGAGCCCCCAAGCGAACTCCTCCAAATGCTTCCCCGACATCACCGTCACGCTGCCATAGTTCACGTATACCACTGAATCGGGTTCTCTTTTGTCGAGCCATCGCAAGCATTCCGTGTCCTCCTTCCACAGGCTCGACTTTATAGATTCGGATTCGGCCTCCTTCTCATGGTGAGTTGCCATCAAGGGAAGTGGGCCGATGGTGTAAATGGAAGGGAATTTGACGGCAATTGCATCTAGGACCTCGCGCTCGAAGGCGTCGAACGTGTTGAAAGCAATCGCCGAGGATCTTAGGCAGTTCTGAGATTCTTCTCCCATGAAATCGAACATGATGCTTTCGGGGTCGGTTGTCCTGATGTGGCTGGGGATGTCTTTGAGCCGGATGTTACTCATGCCGGGTATCCAATCTATAGGCATGTCGAGTGTGCCATCGCTGAGGAAGTTCTCATCTGGAAATTCACATGATAGTCACATTCACATGAAGAACACAAGGTACTAAATACCAACAACAGGTTTCTCATCTGGAAATTCACAACATGTTTTTCTCAGAGTTCTTACTATATTGGGCGATCAAATGGGCCAAACAAGACAAGATTGCCAACAAATGAAATCAAACAGTGCAGTAACTACCCTCATATACAAAATTTGATAAAATTGAGAACAGGGAAATCAAAAGTACCTACCTTTGAATGGGAATATCCCTCGCCTGACAAGTTCTCTGTAGTGCAAATACGCCATGAAGCTGCAAGCAGAGGCAGTCCAGAACTGAACCTCCGGAACTCCTATTTCCTGAGCTGCTTCAATGGCGAAGCTCATAACACCGTCCGAGACCACGCAGCTCACTCTAGGGACATCCTCGGACGAGTTCAACCTTGCCAGGAGTTCCCGGAATGGGCCGAGGCAGTTCTTCCTCACGGAGTCGCAGAGCGAGGGGACGTCCTGGGTGGCGTCGCTGTCGGACGGCGGCAACCCGTCGGGGATGGCCTCGAAGCAAAAGTCGGGCAGGCCCTTCACAGAGTCCGGCCCGTGGGACCGGATCAAGCGCCGGTGGTTGTGCTCGGTGTTGACGATGGTGACGTGGAAGCCCCTAGAGTGGAGGAGCTTGGCGAGGTGCATGATGGGTGTGACATGGCCTTGAGATGGGTATGGAACACACACTGCATGAGGTCTTTTTCTTGCTGAAGCACAATCTAAGTCCATATTGCTCGGTTGTTTCTGATTTTCTTGCTAGAACGACTCCAGGATTGTCCGATGTCGATTGAATCGCTAATACCGACAGTCTTCCCTTCTGTTTCGATTGCAAGAGATCGGAGACTCGGAATTTCAGAGCTCTTGAGACGGAAAAATAAAACGATCAAATCGAATCACTAGACCGCCGTCTTAGACCAAAAAAGATGGAAGTCGATGGTGATGATGATAACAGTGAAAGGTATATGGAGCTTTGCAAAGACGAGACAGGGAGACTTTACAACACGTTAGCCTGAGCTCCATCTAATGATTCCTTTTGTGAATTGATGACACTCGTATGGCAAAGCTAATACCAAACAGTCAACCTTTCATGCTTCATTGGTGGAGATTACTTGAAATGGGATTACTTTCTCTATCTAGTACTAGACCTATCGAATATGTGGATCGGGTAAAAAATTGGATAACTCATATTAACCCACTTACCCCGTTTTGATCCATTTTCATGCAATACAAATCTAACGATTCATATCCGACCTGACTCATATTACTAAAACGCTTTCATATTTAATCCAATATGAAGAAAATTTGTTTTTAAATATGGATTAAAATATATGTTTTCTATCCATTTTGCCACCTCTACCTGCTTTTTAGACTAAGGGGTGAGAAAGGGCCACCGCTCCATGATCGCTTGACGCTTGGTTCCATTTTGAAAACGACAACTTGCTTAGCTGAGGATAACAAGAATACAAAAAAAAAAAAAAAAAACAACTGTAAACAAACCCCAGTAGGCAGAAGATTGACATTCCATGAAGGGGTTCTCCTGCTTGAAAGACTTTCGAACTGACCAAAAATTTGGGAACGACATCGTAGGAACAGACAGTAGAAAGGGAAAGAATTACAGTAAACATAGACAATTCAAGAACAGTGAAAGTCCAGTGGAAACCGCAGGAATTTCCCTTGTACTATACATTAGATGTAGTACACCTATTGTTTTCTTAGATGTGACTTGGCAGATCAGGATACACCATGTTCTTCAGGAGCTCGTGTCCATTTTCAGCTCAATTTGTCTCAAAAGGCAAGTTAATTTAACAGCTCTAACATACTTGGAAGGGCTTGTCTGTTTTTTTTTCCCCCTCTTTTTCTACGTGGAAGATTTGATATCTAGTAAATGTCTTATTTTCTTTATTTTGCGAAATACAGCGATTTGAAAAATATTTTCTTAATTTTAGCAATTTATATCGCTTTCAAAATTGAACAAATGAAAAGTCTTTTTATTGTTAACAAAAAAAAAAGTGTTTTGATATAGATTATTGTTAATCATGGAAATATTTTCTATTGATTAAAATTGAAAAATCTTTTCCGAATTAATAATCTTCCATAAAGCCAATGGAGTTGACTATTGCGTCAATCACTCCAATTATTCGGACTAACTTCGAGCATCTTCGGTCTATTTGACTGCACCAAGATTTTCATTAAAACCTTTATTCTTGTACAACCATAGAGTTCTACGGATCTGCATCCGATGATAATCGCGTCACAATGAGTTACGACCACACAAAAACATGCAACTTTCAACACGAACCTGATCTCGTCTTATCGTAAGAATGATGATGCAGGAATTTACCCAGAAATGCACATTAGAAAAGAACCAGATCTTTTCGGTTCCTTCCTTGTAAACCTGAATCGTGGAGCTTGGCCATGATAGCTAATTCGCGAGAGGATCATAACATCCTACATTGGCTGCTTGCACAATCCTCCAATTCTCACGATTCAGTTCCCTTGCCTATCATAGGGGCTTTGGTTTGGTTGATTTCCAACTGCTTCAAACCTTCCTCGCCCAAACTCGCTGATTCGTTTGTGGGTGCTTGATTAGGTACCCGTCGGCTTTCCCATAGTTTCCCTGTCTTCCCAATTGCAAGAATCAGCTCGAGTTGTTTCTGCTGCTGATCCTGCCGGAAGTCAAATAAAAACATTAGCAGTAAACTTAAAGGAGAGCATGTCATTTTCTAAATGCGCGATTCCACTGCTATCGAGTCGTCCTGAGATGAAAAACTTTATCTTTCACAATAAGTCAAGAGGTCTGGAAAGTCATTAAAAACCTGCATTGCCAGCAAAACCTTCTGAATTTCACCAAGCTCCTTTTCAAGAATGTCTTCTTGCATTGCCAATGCACGAGTAGCTTCTGAATTCTTTTGAGCCAGAGCTGCAGTCTTAAGACATAGAAACATATCGTAAGAGCAGATGCGACCCTTTCTAATGATTTTAGAAGCAAAATTACTTCCTAAGGGATATGCAATTCGACTTTAAACGCCCCATCTCATTCCTTTTCTCTCTTGTAGGCATTTCCACTACAGAGTCAATGGCACCAGGTGGTCTACCATGGGTTCTCGCTATGCCAAAACCGATTTTTTTCAATCAATTCCTGGAGATGATTAGAAATGCCCAATTCATCCATAAATCAGATCATTCTATTGTGGGCAATTTTTATTTTCCTATCTGGTCATTTATTAGTAAATAAAAATCCTCAAGAAGTTTTGCTCAGCAATTGTCTTATATTATAATGACTCCATATGATGCTGGTGCATTTCTCACTTTTGCACACCCCGCATTTGCCTAGCGAGAATGTTTCCTGGCCTTTGAATCAAAGCAGGATCAATGATGGAGAAGTATGCATAGATGTCTCCAAATCAGTTCCATAAGGAACAATACAACCATATGCATGTTTCCAAGTGAGAAAATGATACATAAATCTTCTTCTAATCTCTTGGTCAAATAAGAGCAATAAAAAAAGAAAAACATGACAGCATGTGTTCGTCATAAAATTGACAGAGCCTCATATGCTTTACTAATCATAGTTGATCCAGTATTCCAGGTACTTATTGGAAGTGATCTCTTCAATTTCTATTGACGGATGAAGTAATTCCAAAATTTGCATGAGGACGCATATAGTTATTGGCCGAACTGCAGGGTTTCCTAGACACCTCCAGAGCAAGGACTGACTTTGACAAGTTCAGACTGGGGAGAACCGGTAAAAATGGTTATAGTATCTAGATTACAGATACAACTCCCAAAACAGTCACTCTTTCAAATCTGCATGCCCTAATTTACATGAGCCAGTACACCCTTCATGCCCTCACATAATTTTGCCAAATTGATTCATTAAATCGCCATACCATGACATCACGTATAAATTCCCTTCATTCCACTATGATGCGTGCATCTTCTTACACATAATCAGGCATGTCAAGCTTCCAACAATGTTGATTGACTCAATTATTAAGCATTCTAGATCCATATTATCAGTAAAAATGACATTCTCTGGAACAACAAAAGGACGACCTCTGTCAAATGATTACTGTCCAATTTCCTATATGCTGCTTTCATCAATGATGAGATGGTTTTCTTAGCCTCTTTCTGCAGAAGTAAATTAGTGGGAATCTATAGCGCCCGCTATCTCAAATTTAGTGCCAATTAGTCCCAAAGTCTGGGATCTAGTACCCTGCTGCCTGAAACCGCATTCGCAGTTACAAGCTTGACAATGCAGTACATGTAGACTTACTAGTCATGTGCATTATGTGGAGAAATAGGACTACGTTCAAGCTCATTACTTAACTCTGACCGAGGGATATTAACATCAATAATGGGAAGGAACCAGAGCCAGAAAAGGATAGTTAAATGGGCAGGAGGAAAGGAAAATTATTTCTGTTAGTTGTAGGATAGTTATCCCTTGGAGGTGAGGGATACTGAGACATTGATGACTTTGAGTGTATTTTAGTTAGTGCACTGCCTTCAGTAATATCGTCTTTATGCTCCCATGCCATTTGTCTCTCATTACTTTAAATTCCTGGTCCTGTACTACTATGTTCTACATTAACTTTGCCTATAGAAAGTGAAGGAAAACCTATACATTCTGCATTAACTTTTCACTAGATCAACAGGTAACATGCTTGGATCAGAAGTGTGGCTCATTTCCCTAGTTACACCGATCCAATAATAAATCCATAAATAATAAGATAGTTGAAGCTGAAGTCTCTGAGTGTTTGGTCTTTTAGCCTCCCTGGTAAATGTACACACGCTGGAGGAAAATGTTCAACACAAGAGGTTCTTCAGTTTCACATGAATCGTCAGATAAGACGTCTTTCACACATTCTTTTGGTTAGATAATTGGCAGCCTCATAGGCCACTCTTGCTTACATATTCAAGGAGTGTTGTACTTGCTTCTGGTTTAAATCTATAGACTAAAGTTTCTGAGAATCCTCATGGCAACAGGTGGAATTTAAGGTCTTCCAGAAAAATAGAGTGAATACAGATTCAACAACCATTGTTGAATGATATAAATGTTATTAATATCAACACGTTAGACATGCAGCTGCTTCAGGTTGCTTCTCTATTTCAGCAGCTTAGAATTATATATATAATTCTATATACATTCTTTCAGTCTAAAAAATTGTGTTCTTTAACATTGTCATGGTGGCAGAACCACAAGAATCTGAAAACCTAATCTAAAAGCCAAATCATAAACCATAAACACTCCAACCTGAACCCTAATCCAAACCCATAATTCTGATAAACTTAACACTGATCAACACTCCTCCAATTAATTTGTGACAATTAGGCTGCACTACATATAGCCTCTAATCCAGGGTTCCGTGAGAGAACTAAACACATCGAAGTTGATTGTCACCTTATAAGGAGCAGTTAATTTGTGGAAAAATTGCAACAGACTCTGTAAAGTCTAACAGTCAGTTTGACGATCTATCGAAGGCTCTTTGTGTAAAGTCTTGAATAGGCTTCATATGAAAGATAGATTGAAGAAATGGAAGTCATTAGTATCATACAGATGTGTTATTTGAGATCAGTTACCTGAGATCAGAGATTATCCGGCTTATGAATGTCCTTGTTCAGCCGATGCTTTGCCTCATAGAATGTCACATGGTCAATGACGGAGGCGTTTCAAGGTGGACAGTCGAGCTCAATTTGACTAGATATAGAAGAACATCTAAAGGAAAAGCTTTTCACACACACACACACATAAATATATATATTTTGAATTAGCATGAAATTTTTAATTTATTTCACTTAAAGATCTAGGAACAGAGGATCAATTGCAATGCTCAAGGTATCCGAGTTGTCCTTGATGTGAAAGCTATAGTGAAACTTACAAAAAGAGGTTTTAGCTCAGATTAGACCAAAGTGTCACTGATTACCATTGAGAACTATGTACAAGATGGAACATTTCATTTAACTTGAAACGATATATGACTTTGTAGCAGGATTGGGGACCCCAAAGACTAAGCCTTACTGATAATTATCACGTATGAAAAGGAAAGACATTAATTATTTCTCCTCTTTCTCCTCTGCAACTTAGGCAAGACTTAAGTTGCAGGAACTTGGCACCAAGAAGGCATTCTTGATCTGTCTCAAGGATGGGATAACAACAATGCTAACCAAGCCTTATCCCAGTAGTGGGCCACTATGCCATCAGCTCTATTTCCTACCAACGAAATTAATGGTAAAAAATCTAAAATTTCAACTTCACAGGGATTCCAGAAAGGGTTAAAAGACCAGAATAAGTTGCAACATGGAAAAAAAAAAATACAGAAAGAAAAGGACAAGACCTAAGGGAATCTGAGATGAGAACAAGTCGATTGACAGCAGAAGAGAGAAAAGTACAACTAGCCGCAAGATGGAAAATGGGAAACTGAAGTGATCAACACCTACAGGCTTATGTCCTCCACAGCTCCTCTTAATGAACCTCTACAGTCATTCACTTCTCCGCAACATTACTTCCACACACACACACAGAGAAAATGGGAGGAAAAATGAACCTTCTACAAGATGCCTACAACCGAAATTGCACTCACAAAGGTTGAAACCATGTAACCAGGGGAATTAGAAAGGTATTTCACATGAGTTTTGTGTGTGCAACCCATCCGCCCCGAGAGAGAGAGAGGGAGAGAACAAGCACACATAGATGTAAAGTAATTTCCAAGTCTCCAACTCCATCAGAATTTCTCTACATTAGGCTGCCTCAGCAAGATTGTGGACCAAGAGAAACCCAAACAGGAAACTAGAACAGTCCAGGTATACACCTCATGAAGCTACTATTAATTCATATGAAAAAGTTGAAAAACTATAAGTAAGGGTGGATTTGAAGAAGCCTTTATTGTGACAGTGAGAATGTAGAGTGGAAGGATCATCCTACTCCATTCTTTCTATTCACACCAGATACCATCTAGGAATATAAACAATAAAACCGTACGATGTGAGGGCGATATCCTGGAATCAAGTACGGTCGGAGTAAAATCCCAAGATATGACACCATTCTCAACAAGTCCTGTATCCTTGATTCCTCGCCATTATCTTGGGCGGAAAGAAAATGACATTGCTAATGGAATAACAGACATTCTCTGTCTATCCTAACATCAACCTAATGGATTCATAAGAATTGAGGAAGTTGTGTTGACAAGTTTGTGGATAAAACAATGAAGAAATGGCTAGGAACTCTATCCAGGATGTTCTACTTCTGTTCAAATGAGTAACCGACCAATGCCCAACAAAAGTGACCACGGACGCAGCATTAGAATCTACAGGTCAGGAATTCATAGACAAAGCAGAGGAAACCTTGTATGTATCTTACCCATTATCCCCATGTTTTACTCTGTTCATGTGACAAGGTAAGGTTTGCATTATGCCCAGACAAACATTGAAACTATAAGTTAGAGTAAGTATGACAGTTTTAACATTACTTAACCCAGGAAAAAGCAGAAGATGATTGTGCTGATGTAGGTGAATTTATCCAGCGGGAATAAGGTCTAAGTTCTTTCACTCTAGTTGTTACTTGTTACATGTAGTGTGATATAACAAGATGGAGAAAATGCCACCACCATCTTAATCACATATCTTTTTCTCCATGGTCAACAACAGCTCTAAGAGGCAACAAGGGACTAGAGGTGCCTACTGGATTTGTTCATCTTTAGACTGTGACATGAAATTCTGCTATAGCAAGAATAAACATCGATAAAAAGGATAAGCATCAAATGCACAAAGCAAACTGGAACCCAAGTGCGAGGATTGAGGAGACAACAAAAGAATTTGGAAAAGATAACCTCAATATCTGATTCGACACATGATTCACAGGCCACAATTTCAAGACTGACTAATGTAGTTTTACCAAGAAGTGGGTGCTATTAGGGCATGTGCACACAAACAATGAGTCAGGTCAAGCCTCACAAGTTCATCTTTTTTGTTCATTACTTTTGTTTTCCCTGGCCTTGCCTACAAAATGCCTCTTTTGACATGGATATCCCCAATTCACTTCTCTGACAATTTTTCAAATGATGAGGATCCTCATAACTTAACATGACAGATATTTGTATCGTCACTGACCATTTTGATTGAGCCACAAGATGAATCCATGTCTCACCACAATACCCACCACCCACCCTAATCTAGTCCTGTTGATGACTTGCCTCCAATTTTCAATTGTACTGGCAGAATAGAGAAATGTGGCTTGATTCAGTATAGCTCTATAGCCTAAAATATAACAATCCATGATTGAACTGAAGACAACCATAATTAGGAAGACCTATTACCTCAGCAATTGGCTCTCTCAGAGCTTTCCGGGTAAGACGAAACCTGATCCCGAGCTTCTCGAGCTGTCTCGACAGGACCCGAATCGTGGTCGTGGAGCTCCTCAAGTCCTCCTCCAGCTTCTCAATCCTCCCCACCAAGTTCACATTTACACCGGCCACTTTCCCCGACTGCTCAAAGACCCTCCTCCACTGACGCCGCCTAACCCATGCACCGCTCACTACACCACCCACCAATGCCACCACCAGCCACCCCAAAACCCTATCCCCCACCACCCCGAAAATCGCTCTCTTCACGGCGAAGACGACCGACACGACAACCGACGAGACGAGGCAGAGCAACTCGGCAATCGAAAGAAAAGAATCGAAATCGAAATGATTCACACCCTCCCCCCCGCGCACCGCGCCATCGGACGAGTACGCTCCGACCCGGTAACCGCAGCTCTTGAAGGAAGCCAAAGGGTGACGCGAATTGGGCGAATTCTTGCGCAAGATGATGTGGAACTGCGGAGTCGAGCTGGTTGAGAGGTGCTGGGAGGCGAATGGCAGAAAGAAATTGGAGGGTCTGAGAGGGGAGGCCTTGGTTGAGCAGAGAGAGGAGTGTGAAAGGGTGGTGCTTCGCCGTTGAGGCGGCGTCAAAGAGAGTGACATTGTCTTGTCAAGAAGGGAAGCTCTTGGGCAGTGGCGAGGTCAGGGTTCTTCGGGGAGAGGAGGAGGACATGGGACTGCTGGTGACATGGATGGGTGTGTGCGCTGCTTCTGCTGAAGAACGATGCTACCAGTATTGCAGAATCAGATGGTTTTGGTCGTGCGGAGAGGGAGAGGGAGAGAGAGAGAGAGAGACAGGATTTGGCGATGGATTCGATGAACTGGTGGGCAGCGAGCGCATGATCAACTTTTTTTTTACATTAAAGACCTCAAATTATATTTGTAATACATTTACTCTAAACTTTTTTTTATTACATAAAAATCTCAAATTTATACCTATATAACACATTTACCCCCGATCAAGGTTCCATTAAATTATCTTTCAACCAAAACAAAAACTTTTTTATTTCACTTAAGTCTCATGTGCGACCGTTTGCTTTTCGACGATTTTTAACGATGTTTATTAACAAAATATTGATAGAGGGTAAATATGTCATACATGTACAAATTTAAAATTTTTAGTATTATAAAAAAAAATTTAGAATAAATGTGTCACAATTAATATAGCTTGGGATTTTTTTCGACCTTTTTTTCCTTCAAAATCGCGACAATTGTCATCATGCTAACTCGAGCAATCACTTGAGTACCAACCTAACAAAAAATTGATCACTTTAGTATCATTGGCGATTTGAGTGGCCAAATGCTTCGATGTTACTCTTTAGCACTAAAGTTAGCAAAATAAAAGCCAAACGACGTTATCTCACATTTATTTGCTCCAATAGTCCTCACTTATTGAAAAATTTGCATAACAACATTCAAACCTAAAGAAAGATTTAGGGTCTATTTGGCAACGATTATGATTTTTTGATTCTACTTCCCGAAACAATTTTGGAGCAGAATCCCGTTTGAAAACGAAAACGATTCTAATTCAAAATCTCTGATTTTGTTCTTGAAATCACTTTTGGAGCAGAATCAATAATCAATAAAAAAAAATGATTCTCTATTTCAGAATCACTTTTAAGAAACAAAGAAAAAATTACAAAAAAAGTCCTAAATCTATTGCAATTTTACCCATTCAATCTTTTTGGCCAA
>BCNH02000009.1:3673630-3690480 GCA_001662345.2 Metrosideros polymorpha var. glaberrima
AATAAAATGGCAATGGATCACACTATGCTAGAAATCCTATGAATTTGTATTTTAGACTAATGTAATCTTGTTTTTTAAATACTTGGCAACATTTTTGTTTATTGTAGAAAGCAAAACATTTATGTATTCAACATAAATAGGTTGGTATGCTGGTTATATGACTTTAGATGCCCAAGTCTATTCAATGTAATTAATATTTATTTCTTATTCCCCAAACTATTTGGATGTCATGCTGGTTATGATGGGCCATGCCTTTGATGGTCTTGTTTATGTTTAAGATTCAAACTTGTTCTTTTGTATACTTGGATAAACACCTTCAAAAAAGCAAGCAAGTAAGCAAGCTTGAAACATAAACTATTGACCTCTTTAGGACTATTGAGGTCATGCATATAATGTGTTATCAATTATAGCTTTGGGTAACGCAAAATCTACGGGTGTTTAAGAGAAGAAGGTAACTTGCCCGCAGGTGTCATGCACTTGAGTTTTGCACGGTAACCAATTAAAAGAAATTGGAGAGTAGTAAATAGATCACATACCACATAATAAGCGAGTGAGGGATCCACACTTGGCGATGATAGGTATTCGAGAAAAACAAATATTTGTTTTTGTCAACATTCTCCTTGTGTACTGGTGGTGTAGAAGAAGAAAAAGCCATCGATTTCCCTCACTCAAGCCTCTAAAATCATGTACTCAATTAGATTTTAATCTATCAAAGTTATATATCCTATTTGAGTTGATTAAAAAGACTAATTATAGATTATGTGTAATCTGAGACCCATTTAAGTTTATTTATTTTATTAGTGATGCTATATAGGTTGACTTTATAGTGACAAGATAAAATTAGTTGACTTCAATGAAAAAAAATTAAGAAGAGAAATTATTTTCGGGAATAAAAAGTATGTGCAGTTACCAAATATACTTTTGTTTTGGGAATAGAAATTATGTACAGTTACTAAACGCGTTTTGATTCTCTGAAACTTGTCCAAAAAATATAATCAGAAAGAATTACTTCTGAACAAAATTGATTTTTTGAATCATAATCGTTGCCAAGCATGCCCTTATTTATCCCTCATTCTTTTTCTCCCTTCTCCATCTTCAATCTCCGCCAGCCTCAATCCCAAGCCCCGCTGCCACCATCGTTAGCTCCCATCCTCGTGCCTTCACCTCGAGGGTCGCCCACGATTTGTGTCCTTGTCTCTCTCGTTAGGGGTCGCAGTCGTCGTAGATGGCGTGGCTCACCCTAGGCTAGCAAAGCTCGATTTGGGCTCAACAACGTCAGCATGCCAAGCCCAAATCCAACGAACGATACACAAGGATAGAGAGTAAAACCTGGTGGCTTAGGGATCAATGTGTAGGGTTGCACTTGGCGGCTTGATGCTCAGCTTGCAATAAGGAAGTGGCAACAAGGCAGACGAGTTGCTATATTCAAATGCTTGATCAAAGATTTTTTTTTTCAAAACCCAGATCATGACCTTTGATTTTACTAGTGACTAATTCAACATCATTTAATTCTTCCTCTATCAAATTTCATGGAGTTGGTGATGTAAGAGTTTTTCTAATGTGGGTTACATTAATTGACATTGTAATTTACCTATTTATGGAATTTATCTAATAAAGTTAGATATAAATATTCTTAATTAATCTAATATAGGACTGGCTAGTGTGGATTGAGTAGAGCCTGGCCCGCGATGAGATGGTCTGGCTGAAAATTCTCTAAATAGTTTTCAAGTCTCTCCTCTAACCCTAACGCATAAATATCCTTATATAAGGAGCAGATACAGATATCTGACGTGAAGGGCAGTCTCATTGAACCGGTGATCAAGAGGATAATAGAGTAGAAGAACTTAAGAGATCGTCGTTATTCCGCATAAAAAAACAACGGATTCCTAATAAGGTGTGCAAATTTCTTTTTCCTTGACTATTGTGTTCTAGATTCTAGTTATGGAGATCTTGGATGTCGTTTTCTCGACGACTTACATGTGGCATCAGAGCCTCCATATATTAGAACTCGAACTTTTGGATTTGCCCTGTTTTTGAAAATTTTTATCCAAAAAAATTTAATTTTGATCACATATTTAGACTCGTCTCGTCGACCATGGATGGCATGTCTCGAGAGGACACTGCACGCACCTACACGCGCTGCTACAACACGGGCGCATGTCAGCCACACACACATGTCACCCAGTGCGTGTGTTGTAGGTGCCTAGGGCTAATGTCAACCATTCGCCGATCTAAAACCCAACTCGGATGACTCATGGTCCGACCCAAATGACTGGTGACTTGACCCGTTAACCATTGACCAGTCAAATCGGCTAAACCGGTCTCATGGGTCACCAATTGAACTGATTAGGACGATTAGACCGATTTGTTGAACCGGTTTAAGGGTGCATGAGCATGCAATGCACGCGCCGCGCACTCAGGCGGGGCATAAGGGCGTGTGTAACCTCCG
This sequence comes from Metrosideros polymorpha var. glaberrima, assembly GCA_001662345.2. Classification (NCBI taxonomy): domain Eukaryota; kingdom Viridiplantae; phylum Streptophyta; class Magnoliopsida; order Myrtales; family Myrtaceae; genus Metrosideros; species Metrosideros polymorpha. The sequence goes on from BCNH02000009.1 coordinate 3,676,080, forward strand.
ATTGGAGTGTGGTTGGCAACATTGGATTCTTATTGAAACTATCTACAAGGTTGTATGTATATTTTACATGTTTGATATTTTTATTGATGTTAAAACGCGTACATAACCCTATATACGTGTATTTTTTGGGTATTTTTGCATTTTTTTCTGTTTTTTTCTATGGTTTTGAAAGTACAAGTGTAAGCTCACATGTATATGATCACATACAGAATGTGTAGGGTGTGATTCATTAATGACATGTATAAGTTTTAGTGTGTATCAATGATTGGAACAATATTATTGGCTTGTTATGTGATTTTAGTGACAAATTAGCCCTATGTCTTCAAATCTAAAATTGCATATATATGGAAAATATGCAATATAAAGTTTATATTCTTGGTATGAGAGAGTTTTAAGAATTCAATTGGATTATAACCGCCAAAATAGGACACTTGATTGGATTCGCGAAATATCGATTTTATATTGTGGTGGGATATGTCCTGTTCTAATGCGTGGTTATAATCCCAAATGAGATTACTGTATATTGGTTCATAGAGGGTTACATGTACAACATATAATTGAGAAGTGACTAATCCTAATGATTCATACACCCAAAGGTGATGAATTCACAAAGGTTGGAATGTATTATTATGGTCGCTATCATGTGAAGAGTATACAACTAAATGTCATATATTCTGTCAAAATGTGTTTATATGATAATGTATGTGACTCTTAGGTTGTAGTACTCACATCATGCTAATTGTATACATTGTTTGTTGTTAAGTCACCTTCTTTGTAAACGGCAACTTTATTATATTGAGATTATTATTGGTTCAAACTTTAATATATGGAAAGAGGATTTTCTGTATGAGATTGAGTTGGCAAATGTTCATATTGATCTTACTAAGAATAATCCGACAATTTTGACTGCCAATAATACAGATCCTAAGAAAGAACATTGTGCCGCTTGGGAAAAGAGCTATTGGATTTGCTTGTTATCAATTAAGCGACCCATTCATGAACACTTGAAAAGTGGCTGGCCAACTGACTGCACTGCTAAACAAATGATGGCAGCCTTGGAGGCTTGGAATCATGTCTTGTTTAATGCTAAGTTAGGACACATCTATAAGAACTCTTTAGCATAAGGTATGATGTATCTTGTGTTGTTAGGGATTACATCCTAAGGATGGTATGGCACTTTGCCCTGTATGCCTCTAGTTACAGCAACAACTGGAGTATGAGTACCGAAAATTGTATTCATAAAGGAACTCGTGAAACCACCGGTCATTCTGACAATTTGGGTCCTAGGAAAGTATCCTTTAATATGATAGTGAACACTGCAATTTTTGTAAGAAAAAAAGTCACATAAAGAAAGATTGCAATAAATTTAAAACTTGGTTATCCAAGCGTGAGCATGCAGGTAATGATTTTTTGGCATTGATTTATAAATCTAGTCTATCAGAAACCCCATTCAATTCCTGGAGGCTAGATAGCGATGCAACTAATCATATTGCGTTTACCATATAGGAATTCATAAACCATAGGAAACCAAGGATGAATCAAAGCTCATCATATGAAATAACAATAAAACTGACGTTGAGTTCGTGGGAGATGTCATTTTAATTCTAGATTCTAGTTTTAATTTGATATTAAGAAACACTTTTTATGTACCTTTCTTTAGACGGATTTTAGTTTTCGTATCATATTTGGACATGTATGGCTACTCTTTTTTAAAATAAGAAACAATAATATTTATATATCTTTTAATTCAAAATAAGGTTGGTGCTACAATAAGTTCAATGGATTGTACATATTATATTTAACTCCCAATGATATATACATCGCTTATATAGTTGAAAAAGTTGTTTCCATAAAACCTCTACGTAAAGAACAGTCTTATTCATTATGGTATAAACGTATTGGTCACATCTCTAAGGAAAGAGTTAAAAGACTGATAAAAGTTGACATCTCGCTTGCTCTTAAAAGTGACCTAGAAACTTACGTAGACTACTGTAGAGGTAAGATGACTATGATAAAGAAGAAAATTGTAGTCCGAAATTATGACATATTAGAGGTTATTTGCGCTGATATCAATAGATCCTATATGGCAATATTGTGTATAAATTTTTATTTTATCACATTTGTTGATAACTATTCCCAATATGGTTATCTATTCTTGATTAAAGAAAAGTTTAAGTCTCTTGACAAGTTCAAGATTTTTCGGATTGAAGTCGAGATACAGTTGAGAAAAGTCATAAATATTATTAGATATAACCGTTGTGGTGAGTATTTTGGCAAGCATAGCGATGCTAGATAGCTTAAAGGGCAATTTACTAAATACTTGGATGATTTTAGAATAGTAGCCCAGTTTACTATACTTGAGAGTCCTTAACAAAATAGTGTGACCAAGAGGTGCAATCACACCCTTATGAATATTAAGAGGAGTATGATTTATAGGACTAATTTACTTGGTTTTCTGTGAGGTGAAGCTTTGAAAGCTGCCATTTGCATTCTAAGTCATGTTCCTACCAAAGTTGCTCCATTAACTCCTTTTGAGTTATAGACTAAACGTAAACTTAACTTGAATCATCTTAGGATTTATGGTTGTCTTGTAGAAGTGGGGTTCTATATTCCGACATTAAGTAAGTTAGATTCTAGAACTACTCAGTATTACTTCATATCTTACCCAGATCATTCGAAGGGATATCGATTTTAATAACCTCAATGGAGGCACAAAAATTATGGAATCATAGACAATAAAGTTTCTAGAGTTTGATATGTCTGAAAAAGATAGCTGCTTATAAACTATTGAAGATAATAGCATAATGGGAATTACTGCATCGTTTTCTCTCCCTATATAGACGATTGTGGAGCTTCCCATGCCATAGACTAAATCTGTTGAGATTTAGGAGCCTGTTGTTAAGACAGCTCCTAATGAAGTTCCTTAAGCTTCTTAAGCATAGGATGAGGTTGAAGTAGCTTCATTCAGGAGATCCATTAAACAGAGACAATTAGTTGTACCATCAGATTATATAATCTATCTAAGAGAGCATGAATGCGATATTGACTATGTGGTTGATCCAGTAACTTATGCAGTTGTTGTTTCTTATCATTGGTTAAAACTAGGCGTGGATCCAATGAAAGACGAGATGCAGTCTATGAAATATAATAGTATTTGAGAGCTTGTTGAATTACTTAAAAGTCACAAGCCCATCAGCTACAAATGGGTGTATAAGACCTAAAAGGACTCCAAAAGAAAGATTGAGAAAATTAAAGTTAAGCTTGGAATTAAGGATGATAAACCGAGTATGTTTCAATATCCTCATTAAGATATTCAAAAAACTCAAATAAATGATGTACTTTATGTTAGTGCACTTGAAAGTATCATGTATGCTCAAGTTCGCATTAGACCAGACATTGCTCTTGCAACACGACTTCTAGGCAAATATTAGTTAAATCCAACACACGATCACTAGGTTATTACCAAGAAGGTTTTAAAGTACTTAAAGAAGACAAAAGACTATATGCTAATTTACAAATATGTTCAAAAATCTGCAACTAGTAGGTTATTTGGATTCAGATTTTTCTAGCTGTCAGGATGATATGAGATCGACAACAGAATATATCTTTATATTAGTAGGCATTGTAGTATTATGGAAAAGTGGGAAACAAAAATCTATGTCATCATCCACCATGCAAGTGAAGTTTATAGCATGCTTTTGGCTACTACTCTGGCTATTTAGCTTCCGAACCTCATTAAGGAGTTGATCATATTTGATTTTGTAGATAGCTCCATACAGTTGTATTATGACAATAACTCTACGAAGTCGTATATTAACAACAAAGGTTTCAAGAGGTTTAAGCATATGTCAATCAAGTTTTTAACCATAAATGAGTTGGTTAAAAATGGTGACAGTATAGAAGAGCATACTTTACAGATGATATGGTTGCAGATCCACTAACTAAAGGTCTTTGCCCATGTGTATTTAATCGATATGTCATTAAGATGGGCTTAGGAACATGATGTGATGATGTTGTTTAGTGGGAGTTGCTTTTGTTTTTACTCTAATAAAGTTAACATTTGTATTTGTTACATTTTGTAATATTTAGATATGGATCGATTCTTTTGCATTCAATAAAGTGTTTATGAATGCATTATTATCCAGTTGAATACATATATATGGTAAAAATCCCAATGTATATATAAACCTTGAGTAAAGGCTAGGGGAATTTGATTAGCCTTAAATATATGTCTTGTTACACATAAAGTAAAGTTAACTATAAAGTTAAAACATATATAGGTTCATTAAAATCATAAGGATATTCTTTAGTGACACATCAAGTTTTGTAACACTTAAGGAAAGAAAATATTGACTGACAAAATGGATGACACATAAAGTATTATTCCTTATGAGATATTGTATAATTGCCACACTACCCTATTGAATTCATATCAGTAAAGTTAGAAACATTTGTGACCATGGAAGGCTATTTGTGTATTCATGTAATTACCTTCATGATTCAGTGTTTTGAGGCTTTAAGGTGCGCACATACAGTAGAGTTTCAATTGATATAGCTCAAGTAGGAGAATGTAAGAATTTTTTTAATATGAGTTACATTAATTGATATTGTAATTTACCCTTTCATGGGATTGGTTTAATAAGATTATATATAAATATTCTTAATTAGTCTAATTGAGACTGGCTAGTGTGGGCCAAGTAGAGCTCGACCCGTAATGAAATGGTTTAGCTGAAAACTCTATAATTAGTGCTCAAGTCTCTCCTTTAACCCTAATGCACAAATATCCTCACATAAGGAGCAGAAACTAATATTGAGGAGCAATCTCATTGAGCCAGTAATAAAAAAGGTAATAGAGAAGAAGAACTTGATGGATCATTGTTATTCCGCATCAAGAAAAACAGATTTTTAATAAGGTGTGCAAATTATTTTTTCCTCGATTATTGTGTTCTAAATTCTAGTTATGCAGATTTTGAGTGTCATTTTCTCAATGGCTTATAGGTGTCCTTAAAGTAGATCCAAAATTACCTTTATTGCTTGAGATGAGTGTGAGCCCCTCTTCTCACTCTTCCTCACATCTTATTTTACCAAGAAATTGAAATTGAGCTACAAATCGAGAGTCAATTGAATTAGAGCTAGGGTTATATTTTTGTTTTCGAATCAATTTAGCCCCAATTCCTCACCTGAGGCCACGTTGCACTTCAATTTTTTTTTCGTAAGTGACACTTTGGACTTGAAAATTTATTAAAAAAACCGTGTAGGACTATTTTCCGTAATATGTCCTTGGATGCACTTAAATTATCGTTTTTTCATTGATATGACACTTAAGTAATTGCGCAAAAAGTTTTAACACTAAAGTGAGCTCTGTACGAAAAAGTTATGACACTTATGGTGGATAAGTGCACTAGAAGTCCTAAAACTTATAAAAAAAGTACAATTAAGTCTTAAAACTTATAAAAAGTATTATAAAGTCTAAATTGATGCAATTGATTCCTTTTGTTAATACCGTTTTTGGTTTTAAAAAATGCTGACGTGGCGTTTTTTTTTAATTATTTCTTCTCACCTGCGTGGCTAAAACATATATGATGAGGCTAAAATGATGTCATTTTGGTCCAAATATGATTTTTTTATTCAAATATTATTTAATTTAGACTAAAAAAAAACTAAAAAAAAAAAAAGCAAAACGACGAGGGCCAAACGGAGTTAACGGAAAAACTCGATTGCACAAATTTGATAAGTTTTAAATCTTGACTGCACTTTTTGTAAGTTTTATGATTCAATCATACTTTCTTGACAAGTTTGAAAACTTTCAGTGCTCTTGTCCCAACAATATACAAGGGCTTTTATCGGAATACCACTGCAAAAACAATTTCAACCTTGAATTTTGACTTTAAGCACTACTTACGTTGACATTACTTATCATGGTAGCTTTATCTATAAAACAGTTATTTTCTTTTCAAAACTACATTCATTGAAATATGATAAATTTGTAGCTACACACTAACCGACCTCAACACTTACAACCTAAACCATAACTCAACCACCAGCACTTGATTTCTTATTCTCCTGCTCACTTGTTTCCCCCCTCCTATTTGTCACCGACTACTCTCAACCTATAGACAATATAGCCTCTCTAAATCTATCAAAATAAGTCGTTAGCCCATTTCTTAATCTATATTCGATTGGCTGAGTTATTATATGGATTGGTTATATTCAGTAAATTGATCATAAATGATTTATAATAGTGAAGCCTAAAATAATGAGTGTTAATGGGTTTCCCTCTATGACTCTCTCCCTCACAACCTCATTTGATCATGCACTTGCTCACTCCACACTCTCATCTCGATTTGGGTATGAATTTTCATAAATTAGGTTAAATATGGAAGTCTTTCAACAATATGGATCGGGTGATTGCATATGGGTTGGGTCGGCTATAGCTCACTATATTTGTATTGCATGAAAATGGTCAAAACGAATTAAATGAATCAATTTGGGTCGAAGCATTTTCACCGTTATCCACTCGTTGGACGGGTCTAAGCCCCTTCTCTCTCGAATAGAAGAGAGAGAGTAGAGTGGATCGACGGAGGCAATGGTGACAAAGACGAGAGTCAGAGGTGGCAGGGCAAAATGGTGGATGGAAAAGATTAGGTTTTGCGTTGTCAAGATTTTGAGGAACTATATACTAGGATTAAGGACAAAAGATATTAACGAAGAGTAGTAGTCTTTTTACTTGAAGGAGTTGTAATGTGGTATTTCTAAAAGTTAAGGGCAAAAATTAGTCATGGGTTGAAAGCTTACATATGTTTTTAGGGAAAATTACCAAAACAGTCATTATTGCAATTGTGCTAATTCAATTCTAAATCTTTTTTTTGCCAATTGAGTCATAAAGCTTTTGTATTTATGTCAATTTAATCCATCTGAATATTTTTTTTCCAGTCGACGCTGACACAGCGCTTCGACCGGCTAAAATAATATTCTTTTAATTTTTTAATTAGTTTTTTATTTTTATTTTCTTTTTTTCTTCCTTCTTTGCTTTCTACTTGTGGCCAGCAATGGTCACCAGAGCTCACTGGTCACTGGGCGAGGCGCGTGAGGCCGAGCGAGGGCCACGACCCTCGTCGGTAGCTAATAAGGGCTTCACGGCTCTTGCCAAGTGGCTGGCGAGCTCTAGCGACCCTTGACGGCCACAAGCAAAAAGCAAAAAAGGGAAAAAAAAACTAATTCAAAAATTAAAAAAAATTAAAAAAAATCATTATTTTGGCCAGATGAACTGAATTAGTATAAATGCAAAAGATTTAGAACTTAATTAACAAAAAAAAAATTATGATTAAATTGGCACAATTATAATAGATTTATGAATGTTTTGGTATATCCATGTGTTTTCAGTTTCTTTTTCTTTTTCTTTTTCATTTTGTTCATCATGACGTGGAAGCACATAAATCTATGCTCGTAAAGTGACTCCAAAAGAAAATATATCTTTGGTGGTCCAATTCGGGGTTCAATTTTTCTTATATTAAGTGCAAGAAGCTCCATAGCTAGGTTAGTCACTCAGGTTTTGGTTCGTATCTTACTTATTCATGAGATTACTGCCTGGTTGGATATTTCAATGGTCAAGATTCCCTTATTTCAGGTGGCCCTCCTCGCCATTATAAGAAAAGAAAATATATGCTTTTCTATCGGTTCACGTTTAGTGTCGAAGGCATATGACATAAGTAATAATCTTGTTAACTGATGTGTCAGCTTGATTTTACATTTTTAAACCAATCCAAATTGATAATAAATCGAAGTTATCGACGTAGTTTGCCATTGGCTTGGAACCAACATAATTCCATTATGAACTAAACTTTAATAATTCTAGCGACATGCTATTTACCCTAATCATGATCGATGTCATATTGAAATATCGGATTATTGAAATGTCATACTATCCCATAACACATTTCCGCATCATGATCGATGTCATATTGGAAATATCTCCAAGATCATGTGTATAAACCAAGAATACCAGAATGATCTAAGTTCAAACACACATCTTGATCAGTTGAGACCTAAACAAAAGCACATACGTTGACCATAGCTAGATTAGATTGATTAAACCTTCAAACTTAGCGATGTCTTCTCTACCATAGAGGCCTAATGTCCACAATCTTTGTGGCTGGGCTTGGCCCATTGCCTCAACATTCAAGGAGCCCCACTTGAGTCCTTAAATTTCTCTCGGGATAAATGCATGGGAAGTTTTACAACTTGTTACGAAAGAGCAATTAAGTCCTAAAACTTGTCATAAAGTGCAAATGAGTCCTACAATTTTTAAAAAGTGCAATCAAGTCCTAGAACTTATCAAGTCCTTCCGTTGATTGCATTTTTTAAAAATTTTTTAGGACTGATTGCACTTTTATGATAAATTTTAAGACTTGATTGCACTTTTTTAGAGTTTTAAAACTTGATTGCACTTTCGTAATAAGTTTTAGGATTTGATTGCACTTTTTGAAAGTTTAAGAACTTAATTACAATTTTTTGACAATTTTTAAAATTTCAAGTGCACTTATCCCAAGTCTCTTTCTGTTTTTGTGCAAATGGATCGGACTACTATCAACCATTGCTCTTACGGCAAAGCATTGCAATCATAGAAATTGGACCAATTTGGTGGTGGCTTCTTCTTTATATTCCTTCTGCCTACCACCAAATGTTTATTAGCTGCCCAATGATTTGTCCACATAAGATGGGTAGGCAAACTGCATTGCACTGTACAGTGTACACAGAGAGAGAGAGAGAGAGAGAGAGATCGCTCTCATCGGCTTCCAAATGATTGCACCACTTGGTCCTTGAAACCTGAAGGGAATGGTCTATGGTGGGTTGGAACGTTGGGTACAGAAGAAGTGGATTAGTATAGTAAATACCATCATCAACTAACTACATGTTTTTCCTGCTGCTGCTGCAAATCAGAAAGGGAAATTGTTTCAATGCACAGAACATCATGAGTACTCTAACTCTCTGTTGGCAAGAGGAGTGATGAACACCAGGACAGTTGGTTTTGTTTTCTTCGACAACTATGGTATTCCTGTTCAGCATCATCTTGCAAAACTGAATTTCAAAAGCTTGTGCACTCTTTACTCAAAGGTCTATCATGAACCAACAGCATACTTTTACTCAAACCTTTCATTCATCTCTCAACACAGCATCCAGTTCTCTGTTCTTGATCAAGCCTGCACTCTGGATGTCTCTGATTTTGCCAATATCTTGGGGGTAGAGCACTTTGATTTCACGCGTATTCATGAAGTTCAGGTCCTCATTTTTATTTACATATTCGTCGGGTGCAATGGGCTTTGACAGTTCTAAGAAACCAGACCGCCGGCCACCCTCGAGCCCCATCTTAGTCGAATCGAATATGGTCGGTCAAATGACCAGATCCAGTAAGTATACAGTAGATTCTCACTTTCTCATATTAGGAAAAAACATTATTCTTTTTTCCCGAGAAGAAAAGAAAGAAAAAGAAACAAGCTTGCACTAGAACCCATGAGAAGATTATGGTAAAAGAATTGGCTCATGTTGGTGTTACAGAGAAAATGTAGAACTTATAGATAATCCATTGTCAATGTCGGTTCAATTTCGTCGGTCCAATGTATAAATTCAGGTTTTTTTTTTCGGTTTTACCTCCATAATAGAAGCAGTAAGATGAGTAACGCAGTGGGAACGAGCACAACGTACACGTAGTTCTAACACGAGTAAACACACGCGAAGGCACAACATACCCGAAGGGCATGCAGGGGTAAACTCTCAACATCATTATCATCAAAGTCCAATAAGGCTTTGGAACTTTGTTTTTTCTGCCAGAGAAAACCTCTCTTATTTGTTTTAAGAAAGATTCTCGCATTGACTTGACCATCGAAGGGTGCCAGTCGATATCACTGGGCTTTTTAGCTTGTTATTGGTGTGAAATTAGATTGCAGCTCGCAATGCATCTGGCTAAGCTAATCCAGTGCATCAACAATTTATATTAATTCGATAGCATAATGCCTTCGAGTGATATCTTGCTATCTCATAAATTAAATCTACCACGAAAAAAAGTTAGAGTCTGTGTAGCTTTATGTACTCTAGTTAACTAGGATAGTACAATATAATATATGTCTAATTTCTTACTTTCCTTCCCTCTCTCACCTTGATATCCTGTCACGTCTCGGCCCTCGAGCGCGCGACCGTCCCGACACATCTCTTTTCTTGAGTTACTAAAAATGCAACGTCCTAAGACGAGTTAACGACCCATTTATTTTATCTTTTGATTAATGCATGCGGAAGCAAATAACAAACACCCGACAAACACAACAATGGGGATAGCAGGAAAAACAGCAAAACAAACATGGATAGCAAAACTCACATTTTATTTATATACTTGTTAACCCTAGGAAGTTATATGTACAAGTCCTCAATTCTAGGCCACTTCCTATCGAAACCAACAAAAAGATACCGGGGGTCGAGGTTAACTTATCTCCGCTACACTACGGGTTTACGCCAAAAAGATGTCGGCCCTCCAAGCTCGACCTAAAGATAGTACTTAGGAAGAAGCTCAGGGTCGCTCTCCTCATCCGAATCAGACTCCGGATCCTCGACGACACCATTAGGGACCTCGACATTCATGGGATCCCAAGCTTTCTCTCCCGATCCACCTCCACCAGGCCCATCAAAGCTCCTCAATTGACCGAAGAACGTGTCACCATGGCGTAAGAACCATGCCTTAAACCGATGAGGGATCAAGTGTATCAATCCCTCATCGACCTAGATGGTAGTAATGTGAAGCTTGTAGCTGTAATCCTTACTAGAGATTTGGTATAGTTTTACCTCGAGGCTCTAATCAATGAGAACCTCGAACCGTACAACCCTCGAATTCATACTATAGGTCTGAAAAACGGTTAACAACAGCTAGTGAGATAAAATCTCAGTAAGTTAACAACCTAAGCCTCGTGTAGGGTGCTGATTCACTTAGAACATACCCTAAACATGCAACCTAATATCGATGGCAGATCAATAACGAGCGACTCTTTCTCTACACAACCTATAATAGGTTCGAAAGACTCAAACCAACCAACAAACAAATCACATGCATTCTTACCTTATCTTGGCACATACCCTGAATGTTATTCGTTATAACATTATATACACAATATATTATACTAGGCACAACATCAAAATATGTAACACCATTTCTCACACGCAATGCATTCAATCGTGATCCAATTTTATACCTAGTGATTACGCCCACTCTCGGGCACGGTACAACCCAAAGGTTGGCGACTCTCGATCCCTCCGCGCCACAGCACAACCCAAAATTTGGCGGTCTTCCGGCATGACTGGACATCGTCCCGCCCCATCGGGTACGGCAACATCTCCTCCTTGAAGATTGAGGTGCGGCCCCACCTCAACCTCCCCCGTAGGCAGACAACATTCCATAAAGAAGAATTGGTCCGGCCTCTACTACGATCCGTCATCTGACCCTGCCGGGCATCCGATAAATCATCATCATCCCGACCCCTCCGAGACCACGATAAATCATGCATCATCCCCAATCACCATTTAGAGTCCGTACACTTTTGTGATCACACGAGCACCTTAATCATGCATGCTAATTCAGTTCTTCTTATATTTCTAACCGATGCCATCATGATTCGTGCTTATGCCATGATCGTGCTCATACATCAAACTTATTGCCATTTTCACACGTAAAAATGCAATAAAATATTCACACCTGATCACACAAATAGACTTTTCATGCCAGACTTCACGTGCTTCATTTCCAAGCCTACTAGATTATTCCAATGCATAAATTTAGCATTTAAGCACGGCACCAAACCAATCACCATTTATATGCCAAAAAATACATTAATATCTACTAGAAAACCATCAATCATGAGACCATTACTTTTCCAAGGCAATCTTCACCTTAGGACATGCCAATGCGTACAATTTAATAAATAACCCAACCACGGTTAACTAACCCAACCATGGTTAACTAACCCAACTATAGTTAACTAAACTAACCATAATTAACTAAACCAACCCTAGTTAACTAATCTAACCATAGTTAGCTAATCTAACCCTAAGTGCAATTAATAACCTAATCAAGGATTAGGAAGTTAACTCACTGTTTAATTGTGGCGGTAACGATGCGAAGGCGGTGGTGGCAGCGGCGGCTTGGCGACGGCGCGTAAACGGAAAATGGGTATTAGCGGCAGCTCGACTCGGCACAGCAGTGGTTTGGCTTGGCTTGGGTGGTGGCGACGGCGGACGGCTCAGTGAATGGCAGCATGGCATGGGCGTGGCGAACGGTAGTGACGATGATCCTCACGGTGGCAAGGTGGGCGGCGATGAGGGGGTGGCCGAATTCAAGGGAAAAAGAGAGAGAGGAAGAGAGTGCAAGTGAGCAAGAGAGAAATGGGTGAATGAAGAGTGAAGGAGAGAGTTGTCTTGTTTTCTTTCTCACCAAGATTGCATTAATGCCTTCTCATTTAATGCTACTTCAAAATATCCAACTTTGCTTCTTGAAATTCAAGACAACTAAGGCCAAATAATAGAAGAAAGAAGGAAAGAGAGAAAGAGAGGGACAACGGGGAGGGTGGATTTGGCCCTAAAGAGGGGGGGGGAAAGAAGAAAAGCAAGACAAAAGCTTTAATTAAGCTTGTCTTATAACCATTAATGCAATATCTTAAAGTCCAATCTTCTAGAATGGACAAAATGGTCATTTCCACCCTTGGCACTATTCATACCGGCTTGCACTATTCACATGGACTTGGCACTATTCATGTGGGCTTGGCTGAATTTTAATGGGCCCTATGGGCTTGATACCCAATTGATTTTTCATTTTGGGCCAAAAATGGGCTTTCGAGGGCAAAACGGTCATTCCCTATTATAAGGCCTCTTAGTGGCCAAATTTAATAGAAAATAGGTCCGTCGATTCATGCCAAGTCTGTAACATCTCTTCGATTCTCAATTTTCGGCTTACCGTCACTTATCCGAAAATTTAAGGTTTACCGATAAATTTTGATATATCGATAACTCAACGTCCAAAACCCTTAATCCGTTTAGAATTCATGGTTAAAATTCATCGAATTCCATTTTAGTACATTGGTCGAAATTTGGGATCACATATCCTCTGCAAATATATGCCAAGCGCTAGTACCAGCATTGGCTCCTTAAGAGGTTATTTATCTATAGAGTCAATCATAGAACGCTAGATGTAATTCTAAGAAGGTGAGAACTCGGTTTATTTTCTCAAAATGCAACCTCAAGCCTGTGGGGTTGCACATATCTTAGCAAGCCGAAAAAACAAAAAGACATTAAAATGTCTAAAAAATTGCACGTTCACATATGACATCAAAAGTGGTGGTGAATGTGCTAAGATTCAAAGCGAGCATTGCTCACGAGGAAGAAGAAGGCCGACTGAGAATAAAACCTGTTCGATGCACGCGTATGGGCTGGCTAGAAATTTGCCAATTTGTCAATTTAAAATGGATAATTATCACGTCCACCGTTAATGCATAAAAAAATTTATTGGCACGTTTGCCTTTTGTGGTCTTGCAAGGGGAGTCTTAAAAAAAATTTAACTTGCTGAAAAGTAAAGGGCACTTTATTCAAAGTCGTCCTCGATCTTTGTTAAATAAACCGACTGCTACTTGCCAATACAGAGCACGTATTCGCTAGTTCCTACCGAGAACTTCATCTCCGTTCTTAACTAAAGCCACACCACATCCACCTTTTTCTTTAGGGGAGAGAGAAGAAACGAATACGCCGGTATAGGTTCCGCTTCTCAAAAAAGAGACAGAACCAACAAAATGAGTTTAAGTCAATCAATGCCTGTTATAATTGCAATTGCTTATTGGGAAAAAAAGAAAAGAAAAGAAAATAGAAATGCGGTCGCTAGATTGCCGTGACCTACTTTGGTTTCATTTAAGATGAGAGGTCTAAATTTGGTTTCTTGAAGATACTTAGATTAGTATTTACATCCTACACTAACATCTTTACTTTTGTTTGTCAGTGTAGTAATTCGCAACAATATTATTGAGTTAAAGACAACCATATATAAGAGACATAGAACGTGTAGTAATGACAATTTGATTTGATAGAGATAGTAAGTTCTTTGGACCGGAAAATCATTTCCGTCACACTTCTAGTAAACACTATTCACAAATCTCTCCTCATCAATCGCATATGGGCGCGCATAGCAACACTTTTGCTCCAGAAATTAACTTCTAGTCAGAAGTTGATTTTTCCAACTTCTGCTCCAAAAGTAGATTTCTAAAAGAGAAATACGTTTGATAAAACATGAGAAAATTTCTGCTTCAAGAGGAGAAATAGTAATATTTTAATATTTTTAGAATTTTTAAATAATTTTTTCGATTTTAATTTTAATTTTAAT
>BCNH02000009.1:3698492-3709037 GCA_001662345.2 Metrosideros polymorpha var. glaberrima
ATAATAATAATAATAATAATAATAATAAGCAAAACAGCGAGGGGCGGACGGAGTTAACGAAAGGACTCAATTGCATCAATTTGATAATTGTTAAGACTTGATTGCTCATTTTGTAAGTTTTAGGACTCAATTGCATTTTCGTAACAAGTTTTAGGGTTTTACCTTATGGGATACAGCTTACTTAAACCCAATCCACCTCTATGACTCTCTCACCATCACTTAATCTCGCGCTGGCTCACTCTGCATTCTTACCTTAGTTTAGGTATGAGTTTTTCTAAATTAGGTTAAATATGGAAGCGTTTCAACAATATGGATCAAGCCTGGTATGGGTTGTCTATGGATTGGGTCAGCTATAGGTCACTAAATTTGTATTACATGAAATAGATCAATTAGAATCAAACCATTTTTTAGATGACCCATCCATTTGACGGGTCTATGCCTCTTCTCTCTCGAAACAGAGATAGTGGATGCACGGAGGAATTGGCGATAAAGATGGGAGTCAGAGGTGGCAGGGCAATAATGGCGGATGGAAAAAAGATTAGGGTTTGTGGTGTCAAGATTTTGGGGTACTAGATACTAGGATTTAGGACAAAAGATATTAACGAAGAGCAGTAGAGTCTTTTTACTTGTAAGAACTGCAATGTGGTATTTCTAAAAGTAAAGGGTAAAAAATAGTCATGGGTTGAAAGCTTACATATGTTTTTAGCATTTTTCTCTATTTCATTTTGTTCATCGTGACGTGGAAGCGCATAAATCTATGCTCCTAAAGTGACTCCAAAAGAAAATATATGTTTGGTGGTCCAATTTAGGGTTCAATATTTTATATTAAGTGCAAGAAGCTCTATAGTTAGGTTACTCACTCAAGTTTTGGCTGGTATCTTACTGATCCATGAGATTACGACCTAGTTGGATATTTCAATGGTCTAGATTCCTTTTAACATTTTTAATGTTGTTAACTAATGTGTCAGCTTGATTTTACATTTTTAAACCAATCCAAATTGATAATAAACCGAAGTTATCAATGTGGTTTGCCATTGGCTTAATACCAACATAATTCCATTCCGAACTAAACTTTAATAATCCTAGCGACATGCCATTTACCCTAATCATGATCAATGTCATATTGAAATATCGGATTATTGAAATGCCGTACTATCCCATAACACATTACCGCATCATGATCAACGTCATATTGGAAATATCTCCAACATCATGTCTATAAACTTAGAATACCAGAATGATCTAAGTTAAAACACACATCTTGACCAGTTGAGACCTAAACAAAAGCACATACCTTGACCATAGCTAGATTAGATCGATTAAACCTTCAACTCGGCAATGTCTTCCCTACCATAGAGGCCTATCGTCCACAACCTTTGTGGCTGGGCTTGGCCCATTGCCCCATCATTCAAGGAGCCTAGCTTGAGCACTTCGATTTCTCTTGAGACAAATGCATTGGAAGTCCTACAACTTGTCACGAAAGTGCAATTGAGTCCTACAACTTTCAAAAAGTGCAATTAAGTCATAAAACTTACCATAAAATGCAAATAAATCCTAAAACTTTCAAAAAATGCAATCAAATCGTAAAAATTGTCAAGTTAATCCTATCAAGTCCTTTCGTTGATTGCACTTTTTGAAAATTTATAAACTCGATTGCACTTTTGTGACGAGTTTTAGAACTTGATTGTACTTTCTGAAAGTTTTATGACTTAATTACACTTTCTTAACAATTTTGAGGATTTCAAGCGCACTTATCCCAAATCTCTTTCTTTTTTGTGCAGGTGGGTCGAACTACTATCAACCATTGCTCTTACGGAAAATCGTTGCAATCATAGAAAGTGGACCAATTTGGGGTGGCTTCTTCTTTGTATTCCTTCCGCCTACCACCAAATGCTTAGTTGCCCAATGATTTGTCCACATAAGATGGGTAGGCAAACTGCATTGCATTGTACAGTGTACAGAGAGAGAGAGAGAGATCGTTCTCATCAGCTTCCAAATGATTGCACCACTTGGTCCTTGAAACCTAAAGGGAATGGTCTGCGGTGGATTGGAACATTCGGTACAGAAGAAGTGGATTAGTATAGTAAATACCATCATCAACTAACTATATGGGACCCAAATTTCTGATCTTGTGGAGAAACTGAATTGCAGGGAATCCCAAAAGGTAAGGTGAATAGTCCAGTTCAAACCAGGATCCAATCTGGGCGCGGTCAACTTCACTGGTGGCTTCCTCAGCATCTCCCTAACAAGGTCACTAGTTTCTAGAAAAGTGCAGAGGTACAGCGAGCAAATCTTGTCCTGTGATCAGCTACTTTTCATTCATCACAAGCCCAAGAACCACAGTTAGAGAAGTGCACAGCATCCACATAAGACATGACAATCATGGAAAGTCTGAAAAGACAGAAACTAAGGAGAAAAAGAAAGCTTCATTCCAAGGTAACCATTGGCAAAATTAAGACTTGAGAGTCTCATTGCAGGCAAAGCAATGGCAAAATTTGATCTGAACTTCCCCAAACAACAGCTGGAAACGTGCAGATAAGTTCGGACAGGGTCAACGTTGAGGAATGTGCTTGCTAAAAAGCAGAAACATTGGAAGAGAGAGAAAGAGAGAGAGAGATTGGCAGGACCAACTCATGTAATTCAATTCATCCATGCACTGCAAGTCTGCAATTCTGTTTAAAAGTGCGATTTGCGCTGCAGGCGAATGAACTCTCCTTTCTTCTAAGAACAAAGATTTCATTAATAGATGCACAGGACAAAATCATTGTTTGTCTAAGCCCTAATCTGGGAGATCCATAAATCACGGTGCAACAGCAAAGCAAAAACACAAGGCAATGCCTTCTCCAATATATAGAATCATCCCTACCTGGCACGTTGGAGTCCACATAATCTCTCTCTCTCTCTCTCTCTCTCTCTCTCTCTCTCTCGACCTGTCTGCAGCTCCTTCATTGATACATCAAGACAAGAAAATCCTATTTGGTTCAGCTGCTTCCAGGAGTGTCGGTTACAGAAGACTTGCGGTTCAAATAACGAATGACAGCATCCTCAACCCTGTAATTTCAACCGAAAAAAGATTAAGGCAAAATTCTAATTAAACAAGAAAGTCTCTTCAGCGATACATTGTCTAAAACATGACTAGTTAGAATCACATCACAGAAGAAACGATTAAGACAGGAATGACTAGCTAAAAAGTACGATATGAGACATTAAGTAAATGCATTAAAACCCAAAGCCGATTCACAGCGTTAAAAAAAAAAAAGGTTCCCATTCTAATTATCTGACAATTAATGGAATTGAACTCCTTACAGGATGACAAATATGGCGTAACAATCAACATTGATAGTGTCTCAAAGAAGTCAGGAGTGAGATAATGAACTACAATAATCCATCATTAACATGTAAGGAATATCCCTAATATTGATTGGATTTGCCCGAAATTTTCTAATCAATTCAACAATATTACAAAGCTCATCAAGCATAATGAATTTTCAGAACAATCACCATCTGGAGGAGAAAAGATCCAACAAAAGTCTGAGACAAACCATCAGACAAGTTGGTGATCAGATTTCACAGCAAAGTTTGCAATTTTTATGATACTTATTCCGTGACTTCGACCATGTGATGTTGTGAGCAATTTACAAATTTCGGCAGCAAGAAGCTCAAAAAGCAGGTGTTGCTTGATCGAACAGGGCATTCATGCAAAATACCATGGAATATCCAGCTTCTTTTTCTAGAGAAAAAATTAGCTTCTCATTCAAAATCCACTATAAAGTACTTCTATCTGTCCATTTCACTGAATTCCATATCGCCTCTATGAGATGCATACATAAATAATGGACAAGAAAAGTAAACAAACTCACCAAGATTGGTTATAGAAGTCAGGATGATGTTCTTTGTCCACAATATGGCTCGCATCTCCCGCAGCAAGCTTCAAGTCTCTGCTTTGAGAGGCAATCAATGCATTGACGAATTCTGCTGGTGACTGACTGAACCCAAGAAAGAATGAGCGTCTCTGCCGATGCCTATGGATCTCTTTTATTGTGGAAATGATCTTCTCGTCACAAGAATCGATCTCTTGATGCTTCTCGATGTTTGCTAAAAGTGCAGACATTTCCTTGTCCAACGGGATAGGCAAATCCATCATCACGTCACAACAAGTAGTTCCGGCAGGAGAACTACCAGAAAGCTTGATCCTGTGCTCCAAGTGAATGGGTTGTGGAGGAGTCAAGTGCTGCGACAACTTCTGCGGAACCATGACAAACTTCATCTTCTCGTCTCCAAATACTTTTTGAAGTGGCGGATCACACATGAAGAAGGATGGATCACCTGAGGTCTGCAGGTTCCTGGTCTTGACATAGTGCCAAATTGCTTCCAAAACTCTAGGCCGTGTAGACATCTCAAGACCAACAACATCTGATAAAGCAGGTGAAAGCTTGAACTTCTCAGGCACGTAGTTCATGTCTAATCTTATATGCACAGTAAGTTCCTTGTCCCCATTTCTTTTGACCTCAAATCCCTCGTGCAGAGAAGGAGACCTCTCACTATCCCATAAGATGACATGGTTGTCTGGATAGAGACTTTGGTCCAAGTAAATGGTAATTTTCTTTAAGAAAGACGAAAATTTGGGGTGCGACAGACCTGCCTTCTGAATCGTTCCACCCACAACCAGATCTTTACCATCTTCTAATATCCTTCCAATAATCTTAAGAGACCATGATGGTGGCTCCACATCTGTCTTCTCTGAAGTCGTTGCAGTTTGATTCGAAAATGTGTTGAAAACATATATCCTAAGCGTTTTCTGGAAGCGGGAAGGGTTCCTAAGTGCCTCTTGAATCTCAATCTTCTTCCTTGACAAGAGGGCATCCACTCTTGCCTCATATTCAAGCAACTGAGTGTAGATGGCAGATTCGGGCAACAGTGCAGCCACCTTACCGGGCAGTTGGTTCTCAGGAAGCTTCCTCTTCTTCCTAGGACCAGCTGGAGTTAACTCCATCGTTTTCAACGGCGGAGCAGCGATCACATTGGACGACCCTGGGGGCCGAGAAGGCGGCTTCTGACCAGCGCGCTTACCACTTCCAGTACCAGGCATAGCAACAGACGGTGAAGATGCATTGACATTGCTAACACCAGCACTACCGGCATTGTGACTATGAAACTGAGCTTGGAATTTGGCATGGGGGGCTTGCACTTGCGCATGCCCCTGAGCAAGTACATGAGCTTGGGGCTCAGACAACTTGAAGTGGCCAGGAAAATGAGACCCGCCATGCGTTTGGGGTTGCGACTGTGGACGGAGATGGGCTGATTGCTGGTGGACTACCCCAGAATTCCCAAACACAGTATTTCTAATCCCACTATTGCTATTCATTGAGTGACCTTATTTCTATTCCGCAGCACTAAATGTTCATGATTCTGTAGAACATAAACCTTATCTACTATTCCAGCCGAGGCACGATCAAGGGTCGCACAAATTTACGATTTTGCATTCAGCGACGGAATCTTTAGGATACTCGACGCATTATTGAGGACAGAAACCCTACGTTCCAACGATTTCTTACCCAAAAGAATAGACAGAAACATGGGAAATCACTTTCAAGATTGAATTTTTCCTCGATATTACAGCAAATCTTCAGAAAAATTGTAGTTTTTTCAACGATCTGGAAAAGCTAAATAAGGGATCGAGAGAATTCGAGAGCGGAGACATACGCTGGTCGCGGGTCGGAGAGGCCGTCGCTCAGACCAAGCTTCGTTACCGCAACTCCCATCTCATCCTCAGGCCACGCAGACGCGGTCTCTCTATCTCTCTCTCTCTCTCTGGGTGCTATGGTTTCTCGCCGGAGATACAGTCGCAGGCGCGGCTTGGGAGACAGCTTGAGCTACTGCAGCAATTTTCAGAGCAGCTTTCGCTTGTGAAAATCCTACTCGTTAAAGATTTATTTAATAGGACAAATTAATTAAAAAAATCGCACTTTTTTTTTTCTCTTTACATCAAATAAGTACTAATATCTTTGTGACAAATTTACCTTAAATTAATTTTTTGACCTCGAAAAATTTCAAACTGATATATTTGTGATAAATTTACCTCAAATTAATTTTTTTACCACAAAAAATTACAAACTGGTACATCCGTTACAAATTTACTCCAAACTGGTACACTTATAACAAATTTACTCTCCATTAGTTTTTATTAAATTGAGTTAATACCATGAAAATTTTCAAACTAGCACACATGTGACAAACAGAAGATAAAATTCCAAACTAATATACTTCGTTAATTGTTTTTTTTTTGTAAAGTAAGTAAGTATTATATCCAACCAAGAAGCCAATTACAAAAGAGAATCGAAAAAGACAATCCTCATACCCGGGCTGGCCTTGGGTGTCAAAGCGGGTATGCAGGAGTCTCTACAGCGAAGGAAAACAGAAACCTTAAAGGCTATAAAAGGCTAAGCCAAACAAACGGCCAGGAAACAAAAGAAGGGTGAACCTAGTCAGCAACTAACAAAAATTGCGGGAGAGATGCCCCAGCTACGTTGGAATCTTCTATTCCGCGGGTTGTCCGGCACATTGTTTATAGTTGAAGCTTTGTCCCGAACGACCTTCAGAAGGTGGTTCTTGAGGGCTGGAACGAATAGGGTCTTGTTGCGGAAGAGCATGTGGTTCTGCTCAGTCCAAATAGAGTGGCAAAGGGCCGCAAAAGCAAACCTACCGATCACCTTATGGAACTGATTGCCTCGGAGCAGCTTGGAGGCCGATCGTAGGTTGTCATTCCAGCTGCCATTACTCCAAGCAAAATTACATTTCGAGACCCAGAATAGAGCCAAGGAGGCGGTAATGTTACAACCGAAAAATAGATGATCAATAGAATCTGGCCTTGTCTTGATACTTCGTTAATTGTTATGTATAATCAAACTCATCAATTTGACAATAAAATTTAACGAAAACTAACATAGGGTAAATTTGTCATAGGTGTACCAGTTTAAGGTAAATTTGTCACAGATGTACCAGCTTAGGATTTTCCATGGTAAAAAAATTAATTTTGGATAAATTTATCACAAGTGAACCGATTTTGAGTTTTTTTTTTGTATTAACACAATAATTATTTGTTGCCTCCTCACCTTTCTTTTTCAAACATTATTATGTTAATTTTATAATTTCATTAACAATTAAAATAAATCACATATGAAATAACAACAACAACAATAATAATATCCTTATTATAAATTTCGTAAGATACAAATTGTGTATTGCAAAATTTCCAATGGTACAACCATAATCATCGGTAACAACTCTACAATAATGTTATAGGTTTTCGTCATTTTAATAGCTACATAATCTTGCAACATCTTTGCCAAATGTATTGGTCATTCATAGTCAAAGCACAAGGCCTTCGAAAAATGCGTGGTTAAAGTTATGCGTTTTGACCCAGCACAGTCACAACATAGTTACAAATATACAACGCAAACTCTAGGCTATTGCAATTTATTCTACAACTAGATTTGTACTTATGCTTTCAGCATGATGTGAATGAAAACATATATCATAATGTTACTTGAAATTCTTAATAATTGAAAAGTTAAATCATAAATAACAAGAAAACATCTAGAAAGAATAAAAATACATAAATAAAGAATTCGTACTTTTATATTTTTTGGTTGAAAAATGTTATGTACTCCGCGAGAAGGTGTCGCTTATTCGAAAACATTGTCCTTTTTTTTAATCTTTTGAACATAAAATGTGTAATATGCTAAACTTTTTAAAAGAAGCTCAAGACGCCGCTTATTAAAATTTACTAGTTACACATCAAAACAGTCAAAAACCTACTTTCATTGAAAAATTCACTACCGTCTCCCTCGATATGATTTTGACAAAAATGCATTTTGGAACAGACTTTATCAATTGTGTTAAGTTAAACTATGGATTCTTATATCATGTTTAAAATCATCAGACATTAAAATGTTAAATAAAGTCCAGAACGACTAACTCGCGTACAAATTTGCCATTTTTATGTCAAAATAAAGCTGTGGTCTCAGTCCGTGCCCCAAGACGTACCGCTATTAATGCTCTTCAAAGATTAGTTAAAATTATACTTTTCAAATAACTACATGAAAATAAAAATAAAAAAAAGAACAATTCATAGCAGAGGGGAAAAGAGAAGGAAGATGGTGGTGCCTGAATTCCAGTTCTCAATTCTCTTTCAATCTTTCTAATTATCTTGGATGTTAAAGATCGTCCCATTGGTCTCCTCGGCTTGGCCCTTAGCTTGGGGGTGCCCGACCAAAGTGAACCGGTGTTCAATGTGAAGCTCTTTGCAGAAATTCCTTCAAGTTGATCAATCCTCTAATCAACTTTTCAATTAAATCAATATGTATGAATGAATTAGGTTGGATTGATAACGTTCTGCCCAAAAGAGCTAAGCCATGCGCATAACATGGGTTGACGAGAGACATCCAGAAAATCAGATTTCCAATCTTGTCTTAAGAAACTGACTCAAAAGAGAAGAAAAGATTAGACTCAAATTCCGACCATTCCTTCCTTTACTAGCGAGCTAATGTTATCAAGTTATATATATAGAAATGTGTTAGGCGCTTTCAGGCAAGGGTAGGGGTGAGTGCTGAGTGCTTATATGTCGTTGGATATTCGTTTGATATAGGTAATTGATTCTCTTAATGGGTTCTATCCACAAGGTTTCATATAGATCTTGCTATAGATGAAAAGCATGACAGTTTTCAAGCAGGCGCAATATGGTTAGATATTCATTCATCATAGAGTTTGAGTCCCTTAAGGAGGAGTTCACTCCTTCCTTATATACAAGTACCTCCCTTAAAGTAAAGGTAAGCCCCTACAGTTACGGTTTCCACTATATAGCAATTAAATTACTTAAGTGTAAAACAGGTTTATCCATGGGATTATAGAGTGGACCTATACTAGTGGGCAAGTAGGCTCAGGCTCTAGGGTCACTGATCATTATGTTCTGTCCCTAGTGATCAAACCATTATTCTATGGTGATTGTCCCTCTTTCTTACGAAAGAGTTCATTCCGTTCTTTGACACCATTATCAAGTTGGAGTCTTTACCAAGTTAAGTTGCTTATCTTCTTAGGCTCAAGAAAGCTATCCAGGCAAGTTAATTTGCAAGCCTTTAGCCGAATAAAGCTATCCACAAAACGGGCACCTCACTTTTGGTTGGCCCAAAAGCAAAACCAAGGAACTTTAATTTGATTCAAGGCAAAATCTTCTAAAGAGAAAGCTGTCATGCAACATATAATGGTGTATTCTAAATACACTGGCCTACGCTCCAAGGAGACAATGAAGCACCATTACCCGTGATTTATAACACGTGTACTTTAGCACGTTTCCTCATGTCAAGACTGATGTTGTCTTTTGGACATTCTTCAATTAGGTCAAGATGAAGAGACTCAAGTAGGAAAGGAAGATCAATCTTTGTTTACGCTAGTATATAAATTCACCAGCTGGCTAGTCATGTCTACCTTAAGTGGTTATGATTTGATTGTAAATACATGATAGAGTCAACCACGCTTTTATGAGGAATTAAAGGTGCTTTGATTAATGTGATGAATTGAGCCTTTGGTACAATGAGATTGTTTATTGACGTGCAGAACCTAATTTAGGTGTACTCGTTGGTTGCACGACCAAAATGCCCAGATGAGTTAATCTATGAAAAAATTGCTTGCGAAGGATTGATATTATATATATGTGAGATGGAGCTCCATAGCTACATATGGAGCTCCTTCATGGAGGTCCTCGACTCGACAGCCATGGAGCTAGCCATTGAGATCAAGACAGCCATGGACACAGTGAGGTTGGGGGCGGCCTTGGAAAAATCCTCGCCATCTTTCCTAGGAACATTAAAAGTGTCATAACCAACAAGAATGGCCTGCCAAATAGGTGGTGAAGTCGCATTCCCTCTACCTCTCAACATTTGTTACATTCCTGAGCTTCTTGGTAGAGCCCCACAAGAAGTCACTATTCAATTTTGCATGGAGTAGCTAGGGATGGATTCGGTGAGGGAGTTGTTTCAACCTATGTTATATGGACNNNAAAAAAAAAAAAAAAAAAAAGGAAAGGAGAGAGATCATCAGTGGAGAGCAAGAAGGAGAGAGAAAGTGGGGGAGGGGGAGGGGCCCAAGGGGGACAAAGCAGAGAGAGACCAAGGGAGAGGGGGACCTCGGGCAGAGCGACAGAGGAGAGAGAGAGGGAGGGAGAGGGGGGCCTCGGGCAGAGCACACAGAGAGAGAGAGGGGNNNAGAAGTCACTATTCAATTTTGCATGGAGTAGCTAGGGATGGATTCGGTGAGGGAGTTGTTTCAACCTATGTTATATGGACACGCATTCGACACGCGCGAACACGCGTGTCCTACGTTAAAACAAAAAAAAAAAGGAAAGGAGAGAGATCATCAGTGGAGAGCAAGAAGGAGAGAGAAAGTGGGAGAGGGGGAGGGGCCCAAGGGGGACAGAGCAGAGAGAGACCAAGGGAGAGGGGGGCCTCGGGCAGAGCACACAGAGAGAGAGGGGGGAGGGCAGAGTAGAGA
>BCNH02000009.1:3709122-3730527 GCA_001662345.2 Metrosideros polymorpha var. glaberrima
TATATATTAAAATATATATTTAATATATAACGTGTCCTAACGTGTCTGAATTCTTAATTTTTTAAAAATGACGTGTCGGCGTATCATGTCGTGTCGTGTCATGTCACATGTCCGTGTCGGTGCAATATAGGTTTCAACCACATTTGGCCCTTCCACTCAGAAGACGTTCTCTGACTTCATCAATGACAAAACTTAAGCTCACCTGTACTACTCCTACCCTAGCGAGAAATAGGGAACCCTAAATATTTAGCACAGAAACCATGTAAACACATTTAGTGGTAGAGCAGTTTTTATGGATTAGCACGACTAAAGAACATCATATCATCGGCAAAGAATAGATAAGAGAAGGTAGCTCTTAATGGACCAATAGATATAGGATCCCAGGACTTAGCAGCACATGCTTCATCGATTTCACAACCAAGAATTCCACAAGCAAAATAAACAAGCAGGGCAATTCACAAAATGAACCTGGATTTAATCCTATCATAAGATTTGACAAGATCAATTTTAACAAGTACAGAACCAGCCTTACCTGACTTTTTGGTCATGGAATGGACAATTTCTTGCACCACAACACTAACCTTTCCTCTAGGACCGTAGCAAAGAATAATACAATATGTATGATGAAATGTGTTTCTGCATCTCCGAGTTCGGGTCTAGACCTACACGTTTAGGATGTTTCCTGATGTAGGGATGCAAACGAGCCCAAGGGCCGCTCCAAGAGGGACTTGGCCCGGCCCAAAAAAAGAAAAATGGCCAACATCACAATTACTCAGTTCGGTCCGGGTCGGTTCGGGCTTTTAGCCCAATATATATATTTTTTTCAAAACATGATATGATATCAAATTTCAAGAGTCTAACATTCAAATGAGTCAACACCACCCCTCTTAGGGTTTCCTCTCTCTAGCCGCCAACCCCTCCTCCTTTGAAGATCGTCCTTGATTCTCCCTCCCTCCCTCTTCCCTCTTCCTCTCTATATCCCTATCTATCTCCTTATCTCTTCATCATTAAAAATCTTCAAGACTTCTTTGGTGATTTCGTGCACGTTGTTCAAGCACTTTGCAAGTCTCTGAAGCTACTCTTTCACTGTGTTCAACGGTGAGTCTATCTGAAAGTGTTTTAATCAATTGTATTTGCTTTGTAGCTTTTCTCTTTTGATTTAGAGTTATATCTAAATTTGGGGGTTCTTGTATCCCGATCTAGATATAAATCTGGGATTTACAAGACATTATTTATGTTTTTTCAACCTATTGATGTTGTCATTTTTGTACAGTAATGGTGCTGGGGACGCCGAATTTTGACGCACACTGCCTTTTGGCAAAGTCGCAGTTACAACAGAAGAAGATTTTGATGTGTGCTTATCACTAATAATGATACGAGTTTTGGTGATTAACCACCGTTTGTGCTATGATGCTATAACAAATCCATTCTTGAGAAAGGAGAGAGTTGCTGCAAGTTATACCAAATTGATTTATGTTTCAGATTTGCACTAAATTGTAACGCTTTGTGATTGGTTTTGTCTTGAAATTATGTGCCTCTCTTTTATATTAAATGAAAATTTCCTTTTGACAAAAAAAAAATATATACATCAAATGACTAACATGAAGTTACTTAAAATTCACAAATTTGATGAAATGAATTCGCAGTTCTCAAGTTTAACATAACATCACTTTTCTATGGCCCATTTGTAGTTTGATCAATAATTTATTAATATATAACTTTATTGAGGTTTATAAACAATAATTGACTAACCTTTAAATTTTTTATGATAAATTTTAAAATTTTAGATATGTCTTCAGTTTTTAAAAAGACATTTCGGCAAGGTCGGGCCTACTCGAGCCCGAATAGACACGAAAATCGGACCAGCTCAAAAGAGAATTTGAAGACCGGCCTGAAAATTAGCCCGTTCTTAACTTACACCCATGCTCGACCATACTCAATACATACATCCTCAGCCCTCTAGCATAATTTAAGGACACGGTTTGGGGTTTTGTGTCGCTTGTGGGAGGGATTTTTCATCGGGTGTAAACTTACTCGTGAGCGATTCAAAACAATATGAATGGCTGGCACTTATACCGGTAGCGACAGTACCTTTCCCTTTAAAAACCAACAATTTGGATCAATCTAGCAAACAAACTAAAATTCTTAATTAATTTCTCACCACCAACTTAAAAAAAATCACACCACTAATTTCTCTTCCATAATCAAAAAACTTCTAAGCACAAATCCCAAGCCTCTCCTGGACTGGAGTCATCGACAACGGCACAACCCTTCAGTTCACCAATAATGCCAGTAACTCTCTCTCCTTAGTAAGAACACAACCCTTTGTCAAGGATTTCGTGCTGACAACAGAGGTACAGATGATCTTGTCATCGCCGGGTAACGAGCGGTGGTTACACACGTACAAAAAAAAAAAATCAAGTTTAAAGTGAGATAGCGAAAAACGAGGGGAGAGAGAAAGTCGAAGTCCTCGAATGGTGGTGGCGGCCATTGGCAGCGGTTGGGGTAGGCAGGAGATGAGGCGCGGACGGTGGAATAGATGCATGCATGTAGTGAGTCGACTCGAAAGCAACTTTAACGCCATGTTTATCTCCAAGTGAAAGTTCAACTAAAGTTGAGTAAGCCTAGATTTACGTAACTTTTTGCCTCCTAGTATAATGCACATGGATTAGTATCGTTGGTTGTTTCATCCCTGTATAATGAGGCAAGTATCTAAGCTCACCCAAGTAATTGTTGGGAAAAATTATCAAAAAATCCTAAATGTATTACACTTGTACTAATTCAGTCTTAACCCTTTTAATTTGGCTAATTTAGTCCTAACATTTTGACTATTTGTCAATTCAATACTAAACATTTCAATTATGCCAATTTAGTTCTAAAACTTTTGGAGATTTGCCAATTTAGTCCTAAACCTTTGACAATTTGCCAATTTAATCCTTCCGACCAAATTAGCACAATTGAAAGGTTTATAACTAAATTGGATAATCGTCAAAAGGCTTCAAACTAAATTGGCCAAGTTTGGAGATTCATGACTAACTTGGCACAATTACAATAGATTTATTACTTTTTTTGGTAATTTTCCCAAGCAATTGTTGTAGTTTGTGGATGAGAATGCAAGATTTGTTTGGTTAAGTTCCTTAGATAATACTCTACAAAGTGGATCATCTTTTGATATATCATCAATGGATGAATAATCCTTCATATAAACCACACCGCAGATCACATGACGAACATGTATAATATCGTATTATAAATTTGGTAATTATCGGATTTTATGTGTATCATGAGATCGACGATGCTCACGTGAACGCACAAGACGAAACGTTCCGATCTCGTCAAATGGCCTTGAACAATGAGAATAATGTGCAACGACCATGGAAGGTATGAGAGGGGGTGGAAAAGCTAGTGGAATCCTAGGTAGCTAGCCGTCCAACTGCTGCGCAGCACAGCTTGGTAACAACGTTTCAATGGAACAAACAGGAGAATTAGGAAGGTCGGCAGCGTACAACAACCTCTTCGATTGTGAATGCTTTTGTTTGGTCCAACCGTCTTATTGTCCTCCCCCGTGAGTCAATGCTTTTAATGAGCCATTTTGGAACTTTTTTGCAACTTACATCACCCCCAACCGTCATGGATTTGGAATCTCACAATCAACGTGCAAACTGCTTTGAATCAGAGTCGTCCATACGAGTCAAAGATCTAAACTTAACCAGTTTATGGGGTTTGCAAAGTATTTCATGGACCTCTAGATAGTTGAGCTTTTGCACCGATACAATTTGATTATTAGAAAAAAAAAAATTACTTGTGAGATACTACATGTTGCCCATCATGTTTAAAATAGTTGAAAATATATAGCTAGACCATAATGAAGGGTTAATAATAATCTGGTACCTCGATAACACATTTACCCAAACTAGTTTTCGTCTCTCAAAAAATCTCTACACATTTATCCCAAATTAATTTTCGTCTCGCCAAGAGTATCAAATGATGCCCTCAAAACATTTACCCCAATTTAATTGTCGACTCATAGAAAGTGTCAAATTGTTATCTTTAACCCAAATCTACATTCCGTTAGCATTCCCTCTAATATTTCGTAAAAATGCGTACGTGCCAATACACACATGTGGCAGACAACCGCAAGACAAATCTAACTTGATGAATGACAGATCTAAGATGGAAAATTCACGTGAACTAACACATATGCATTTTAACGGGATGCGATATTTCCTCATACCCAGGCAACGTATGGGCTTGGACTGTTTGGTCACTCTATTAAATCATATGAGCTCCCCATGAAATATAAGAGGGGTGCATGAAGAGTAGAGAAAAAATAGTGTCACGTGCCTATTGTCTTGCTATTGTTGCCAACATCTTTTTTGTTTTTTTTTTTCCGATCATTTCCTTCTGCTGCACATGCTGCAGATCTAGACGGCCGCATCGTTGAAAGGAAGATGATCAATACCACGTTGAGTTTGATATGCCGCTGACATAGAAGTCTTGGAAGAAGTACGGTTGAGGAGCACTCCACGTTTCATTGTACCTTCTCCAAATGCGTTGAAATTCCAATCGAAAGCATTCGTACCAATTATTAGGGTTGGCTTTAGTAAATCAGTAAGGAACGTCTCCGTTAAAACAAATCATTTTCTTACTTTTTACGAAAGTTTAAGCTGTCAAGAAACGGATCAATAAGGCATATGCAGCACATCAGTTAACACTTTCGGCCCCTCTCCTGTTAACCGGTCGGTCCCTGGTACATGCAAGACTCGACTACATGCGGTAACAGGCATCGGCTCTTACTTTGTGCGAGCAAGTTGTGAACCTCACGAGTAATGAGTTTGAGAGATCGTGTTGGAATTTGAACCATTGACCTGTACTTTGATACCGGTTTAAACAAAACGGTTTTTCCCTAGAGAACTTAATAAAACATTAGGAAATTGGTTAGCAATGTGCGTGCAATGCATAACTAAGTGCATATTTAGCGCGCAAAACATGTCTAAGGTCGTTTTATGTATACACACTACTATCAATCATAAATTAAGCTTATGTTTGAGCCACCTATTTAGATTTTGACTTGTATCTTACTTGATTGGTTATTGTGGTCCAATAATTTATTGTGTAATTTCTAGTAATAAATAGTGGGCATGTCTTTGGACGGTGACCCTGTGATTCATTGGTATCGTTTTCTGCTAATGCAAAGACAAAAGAAAAGTCTCATGTGCGCGATGTTCTTACGGTTCGTCTCAAGGAAGCAGGATGAAGACAAAGGACATAACTCGAATGTTTGTTCACATCGACAACCGTTTGTTGGAGAGCGTGGAAAATAATAACAATAATGATAATCAGGGAATATAACCTAAAAAAAAATTGTTTAATAAAGGGTTAATACCACGCAAAACCTTAAATTGGTACACTTATAATAAATTTACCTCAAACTAATTTTTTTACCACGAAAAACTCCCAAACTGGTATACATGTAATAAATTTACCCCAAATTATTTTTTTGACCATCAAAAACCTAAAATTGGTACAATTGTGACAAATTTACTTTCTGTTAGTTTCTGTTAAATTAAATTAATACCACGAAAAATCACAAATCGATACATATGTGACAAACGAAGGATTAAACTCTAAATTGGTACACCTGTTAACTGTCACGTGTCATCCAACTCATTAATTTGATAATAAAATTTAACGAAAACTAACAGAGGGTAAATTTGTCACGGATGTACCAGTTTGAGATTTTTCGTGATATTAACCCTTTAATAAATTAAAAAATTAATGTATTTTGTGGAATTCATATATGGTTCAATCTTAACATAACGTCACACAAAAGCTAATTACATGAAAGATAGATAAAGTGTATGAGCAGTAATGTAGATGGATTGTTTATGTATATTCAATAGTGAAGAGATTGTCCTAAACAATGACATATCATTAAAAAAAAAAATACGTACATATTTTATTAATGAAATCGGAATTTAATTGCACGTGCCATAACATATCAATAGCTACATTTCTTATTTTATTTTGTTTCTCTAATTAAATCAAATTTTTTGAATCTATCATATTTATAATAACTATTTTCCCATAATAGATAGTGTCATTCAAGCTAAAAAATTATGTTGTAGCATGTATTTAAAATATAAATCGAAAGACTATTTCAATTAGTTATATTTTTAGAGCTGTTACAGCTGCAGATAGTAAACATATTATATAATAATAGTCTCAATTTTTGTGAAGAGTCGTCCTTGGATGTGACATCGTGCATATATTCATTTTGTAATCGACGACTCACAATACCCAATCAAAAATTAATAGACTAGATTTTAAAGGGTATGGTACCTTCGTAATAGAAAGGCATGGACAAACTTTTTAGCAAGTAATAAGACCCGCTTAGCAAAATCTGGATAAGAAAATTGAGTTTTTTTATGCAATTATTGTGACACTCTAAGTCCGACATCAGATACAAAAAAGAGCTGTGAGTACTCTTCTTAGGGGATTAATCACTGTGAAATGAGCCAAGTTGTTTAGATTAGTTGGAGCTCATGGCAGTTTCACTTTCTTCTTTTACTGATATTCACTTAGAGTGCATTTATTTTGTAAAAAATGAATGATTGGAAAAGTATTTTCCTAAAAATGGTCGGTTGTATCGTTCACAAAGATGCATAAATGAAAATATTTTCACCGTCAATGAAGAAGTTTAGATATAAAGTGTTATCGATAGAAGCAATCATTTGTAGAAAATTATTATTTTTAAATCATTCCTCTCATGCGAAATAAAATAGAGTGTTAATCTTTTGCTGAAAGATAGCAAAAGAAAGCTTGTTGGCTAAACATCCAAAGAGATTAGGTCAAGATAATTTATGTGTTTCTGCTGTAACGTGTATTGGAGATTGCACTAAACTCTCTGTGTGAGAGCGATTTGTGAGAGCTTTGCTTAAATCTCCATGAATGCACTAGCTACGTGCTTGCTTCATCCCAGCACCATGCACCATCGATCAAGATGCTCTTCATGGATCCATTTACATCCCCAAAGCCACGCGTCGGCTCTGCTCTTTCCTCGTTCCTGGTGTCACTGCGATCTGTCTCTGTCTTTGTTTTTCTACTCATCATTCCCAAGAACCCCACGGATTCATAACACGAGGGTGGTCATAAAATTAAAAAAACAGGTTAATACCGTAAAAATAAAAACTTAAATTAATATATCTGTGATAAATTTACCGATATTAATGAGGGCAGCCTTCGCTAAGGCCAGTGACCTCCGCCGGCCATAGACAAGGCCTAGCAATGGCTGCCGGTTGGGAAGGGAAGAAGAAAAAGTATAAAGAAAATAAGGAAAAAAAAAAGACAAAAAAAAATATTAAAATATTATTATAAATTATCCACGTCAGTCGCTCCGTAAAAAATTGGCCGGTCTCAATTAGCAAAACTTAAAAAGGCTTAGGACTGAATTAATAAAAATGTAATGGGCTTAATTGGACAATATTTCCCATCACTGTAATTAGCCATGTGATACGCCACATTAGCTTTCGTGGTAGAAATAGTTAATGGTGGATATTTTTGTACATTGAGCAAAGGTAATGGTTTTTTTGTTTTGTTTGGATCGTGTGAAAGTTGCAGTTATTTTAATCATGAACTGTTCACCTTTTTACCTTTTATTTTCTGATTACAATCTCTTTCTGCAAGACTTCCATTTTCTTCTTCGACTTCGCAACCTATTCGATTTTATTTTTCTTCTTCTTCTTCTTCTTCTTTTTTTGTGTCGGGCGGCAGTTTATTAAATATATGCTAAAATAGAAAGTTCTATTAGGTTGTTAGTAGTAATTAACACCCTTTCTTCTTTTACTTTACCTAACTTTTCGTCTCCTTAATAACCGAAAAAACTCATACCATATTGGCGAGCAAAGCAAAAAAGCTTATTTGTATTTTTTTTTAAAGGCAGCCGGTAGTTTCAAACCTAAAAATACTCTTGAGCGATCCAGTCTTGAATCTCATCATTTGTATTTTCGGAGGTGCCCATAGCATAGTTCATAATTAGATAGGCAAACTTATCAAACAAGTCATTGGCCGAGGAAATTCTCTACCTTGGATGGTCTTTTTCACAATTCTTATGTCATGTATCCGCAATCAATGTAGCCTCAAATGCTTGAGCGAAAGGTTATACCTATGAATTATGCATTTGTTGGGGGTAAAATGCCGTATTTTTTATGATATTATGTGATATATATATGTATATATGTTGTATGTATTCAAGTAAAACTTCATGCTTCTTTTGAATCAATTTTTTTTTGGTTGGTTCTTTTGAATCAATTGAAAAATGTATAAATTCATACTTTTTGGAATTTGGCTTTTATTGATAATTTAGAGAATATGGAAGGAAGCCACCAGCATCAACAATCCTCTATGAGTTACTTGAGGTATTCAATACATGTAGTCAAACAATTTGTTTAAGCCATAAAACTGTTTTGCTAGATCGAGTTTGTTATGTTTGTTATTGTCGCATCATTGAATCCAATTGCAATTAATCATATACCTTTGACGAACCAATATTTCCAAAGATCGAAAAGCAATTAGAAAATTCGAAACTATAACAAAGGCATCTCCAAATTACATGAAACTAAAATTGTAATATTTTTAGGAATACCATTTAAAATCCCAAAATGGTATTCACGACATAGTTACCTCAATTTCTGCCTTACAAAAAGTCACAAATTGATACTTGAGTGACACATTTATTTCAAATTAATTTTCTTGCAAAAAAATCTCAAAATTGTATCCTATAACTCACTTACCCCAAATCTACCCTCCATTAGTAGTTTGAGATCTAATGTGGATAGTAGATTTGGGGTAAGTATGTTATGGAATACCAATTTGAGATTTTTCATGAGATGAAAATTAATTTGGATAGATTTATCTTAAGGTACCAATTCGGGATCCTTTGTGCGGCCAAAGCTAAGTTGGAATGGTTGTGTCATGACTACTGAACTGAGATTTTTAATGGTACTTACCCAATTTCAGCCATTCTTTTGAGCTGTGTTGGATCAATTTTCACCTGTGAGGGAGAAAAAAAAAAAATCTATCAAAGTCAATCTCTTTCTTTGTCTTTTCATTCCTCCCAAGCTGTTCAATTATATTTTCAAATGTATGAACAAAAAAATATTATATTTACAAATGCACCCCTGGTCTGCTCTAATTTCCTAGCTACCTTCCCACCACGGTCCCGTCCTCTCCTTTGACCGGAGAACCTCCCTTCCACCAAACCCCCCTCCTCCGCCTCCAGCCTCTCTCTCTCTCTCTCGCTCTCTCTAGACTCCCAACCCACTTTCTCTCTCCACCCTTTCTCTGTTTTTCCTCTTAAACCTTATAAAAACCCCCCTCCTCCGCTCTCCTCCTCGGCTTGTGAATCTCCCTCCTTCCTTCCTCTTCCACCACCACCCTCTTTCTCTCTCTAGAACTCCTGACCAAGAAAGCAATTTAGAGAGAGAGAGAGAGAGAGGAAGAGGAGCAAGAAAGCATGGCCCTCGCAAACACCTCCACGCTCTCCTCCTCCAAATCGCTCTGCAGCGACATGCACGCCCTCTCCCATCAATTCCACCACCAACCGGCGGCTCTCTCCCTCGTCGCCCCCAAGACCCACCAAAGGCCCCGCCCCATCTCCGCCGTCCACGCCGCCGAGCCCGCCAAGGCCCCCGCCGCCCCCGCCGCCGCCGTGGCCGCCAAGCCCGCGGCCGAAGGCGCCGGGAAGTGGGCGGTGGACAGCTGGAAGGGGAAGAAGGCGCTGCAGCTGCCGGAGTACCCGGACGCGAAGGAGCTCGAGTCGGTCCTCCGGACGATCGAGTCGTTCCCGCCGATCGTGTTCGCCGGGGAGGCGAGGAGCCTCCAGGAGAAGATCGGCGAGGCCGCTATGGGGAACGCGTTCCTCCTGCAGGGCGGCGACTGCGCCGAGAGCTTCAAGGAGTTCAGCGCCAACAACATCCGGGACACCTTCCGGGTGCTCCTCCAGATGGGTGTGGTCCTCATGTTCGGAGGTCAAATGCCTGTGATCAAGGTAATAAAAACTTTCTTCCTCTTTAACCTTCTTTCTTTTGGTGCTGTCATTGTCGTTTAATTTGAGGTTTGCATGGAAAGGGTCGGATCATCGTTGAAGTATTTGACTCAATTTAGATGGGGATGTCTAGGAGTTTCAAGATCTTGTGTGAGAATGCGCACAGCAAGCCGTTTCCAAAGCTTGAATCGTTGAAATGGATCGCTTTGCTTTTAGCCGTAGTTATCAAGGGGACCGGGTGGATCCGGGTTGAGACTGGTCTGGATGCATCTGCATGCATTCGATAATTCGCCCGGTCTCTTATGTTGTATGAAGACCAAAGATCTATAAATTGGGATCTAGATGAGAAGCTCATCATAGAGATCACTACATCTGGAACTGTACATTAGACCACACTGGAGATGATTTGTCTGTCCTTAATGTACTTAATTGGGTGCTAAATTTTAACTGGGAGATATGTTGCTGCCTTGGCTTTCCATTTGGGAACTCTGATTTTGAATTTGGTTTGATTTGACTTCGTGAGGATGAGTACGAGCCGAATGATTGATGGAATCTGCGGGTATAATTTGTTCAGGTGGGGAGAATGGCGGGACAGTTTGCGAAGCCGAGATCCGACCCGTTTGAAGAGAAGGACGGGGTGAAGCTGCCAAGCTACAAGGGGGACAACATAAATGGCGATACCTTCGATGAGAAGTCGAGGATTCCCGATCCTCACAGGATGATCAGAGCTTACACTCAAGCCTCGTCGACTCTGAATCTCTTGAGGGCCTTCGCCACTGGAGGCTACGCCGCCATGCAGAGAGTCACCCAGTGGAATCTGGACTTTGCTGAGCACAGTGAACAAGGGGATAGGTATAAAGCTCATTTCTCTTTGAGAATCTCATATTCGAAGATCACTTTGCTTTTGCCAAGTATCAGCAATCAAATGGCAAAACTTCATTTAATTGATTTTGGGAATGGTGAACAGGTATCAGGAACTGGCTCACAGGGTCGACGAGGCCTTGGGGTTCATGGCTGCAGCTGGGCTCACGGTTGATCACCCGATCATGACCTCGACTGAATTCTGGACCTCTCACGAGTGCTTGCTTTTGCCTTATGAGCAATCTCTCACCCGACTCGATACAACCTCTGGCCTGTTCTATGACTGCTCTGCTCACATGCTTTGGGTCGGAGAGCGCACTAGGCAGCTGGATGGTGCCCACGTCGAGTTCCTGAGAGGAATTGCCAATCCCCTTGGAATCAAGGTGTGTTCTTATATTAGTAATAACTTGAACTCATCAATTCACTAGTTATACGCCCAACTAGTATATCACCGCATGCAGCATGAAACTGTCATGATAATCTTGTATCATGCTTGCTTTGGTGTGATTTATTTAATAGTGCAGATTTCGACTTTCTTGTGCTGGCTGATTTACTGTTGTCTTGTCATTGACTGGCTGACGTTTAAATCCGTTTTCAGGTGAGCAACAAGATGGACCCCAACGAGCTTGTCAATCTCATCGAGATCCTGAATCCGCACAACAAGCCTGGAAGGATCACAGTGATCTGTAGAATGGGTGCCGAGAACATGAGAGTCAAACTCCCGCATTTGGTTAGGGCTGTCCGAAGAGCTGGACAGATTGTGACTTGGGTTTGTGATCCAATGCACGGAAACACAATTAAGGCACCTTGCGGGCTTAAAACCCGTGCCTTCGATGCAATTCTGGTAAGGACTCTTCCATAAATACTTTTTCTTCGCAGCAGTATGTTTGGAACGGTGCGATAATGCAATATGTTTGGGATCGGCAGGCTGAGGTGCGGGCCTTCTTTGATGTCCATGAGCAAGAGGGAAGTCACCCGGGAGGTGTTCATCTGGAAATGACGGGTCAGAACGTGACCGAGTGCATTGGAGGGTCACGGACCGTGACGTTTGATGATTTGAGCTCGCGCTACCACACGCACTGCGACCCGAGGCTCAACGCTTCTCAGGCACTCGAGCTATCTTTCCTCATCGCTGAGAGGCTCAGGAAGAGAAGGATGGGGACGCAACGGCTTCTCTCCTTGAGCGTTTAATCTGATTCAACCGTCGCCATGTCTTTGCCCGATCGAGGTTCCGGCGATATTCGTAGTTTCCTTGATGTCTATCGTTGTGTTACTAGAGATAGGTGCATCGTATTAGCAAATCTGCTATGGGAATGTTGTTTGTGTACTTTCTGTATGGATGTTCTGTGAGGCTATCATTTGAGATCATGACAAAAAGCAATAAAATCAAGTGCCATTGTGGCATTTGAGATTGAGTGAGTGCCCTCGTTTGAAACTGGTCTTTGTGAATTGTGACATCAGGACAGTTACCCATTTCATTTAACTATTGATGGATTTTGTCAGTGACTTAGAACACTACTTTTAAGCAACTAGATCAATATATATAGGGATATATTCACGATAAATCCTAAAATTTGTAAGAAAAATGTGTTTAAGTCCTAAAACTTGTAAAAAGTTTAAATAAGTCCTAAAACTTGTTACAAAAATGCATTTAAGTCCTAAAACTTTCAAAAAGTGAATTTAAGTCTTAAAATTTGTCATATTGATCTAATCAAGTCCTTTTTTAAAGTTGCATTTTTAAAAAGTTTTAGGACTCATTTGTACTTTTGTGATAAGTTTTAGGACTTATTGGAATTTTTTGTAAGTTTTAGGACTCAAACGCAATTTTCTTACAAGTTTTAGGACTTGTTTGAATTTTTTGCAAGTTTTAGGACTCAAACGCACTTTCTTTATAAGTTTTAGGACTTATTGTGAACATATCCCCTTATATATATATATATAATGCATCGATTTTTTATATGTGTGATTAATAAATAATTCTTTTATTACCTATTCTTGATATCTCGGAGAATCTGTTAGCATGAGACATCCTAGAAGAAATTGATAAGTACTTCAAAATCATCAAGTGACCGACATACACTGACCGTCAGACTTATATCCATTTTACTCGAGATTTTTTATGAGGGAATTACACTTTTGGGGGCAAATCAAGGTTTGGTCCTTATGTGTTTGTTATGTCTTGTTGTTTGTAATTCTAGTCTTCATACTATTCTCGGACTAGCTCAAGTCCTTTCTTCAAAATTCAGATCATAATATGTCGGAAATTACTAAGTTAGCACCAGCAACTGACATATGGCACCTACATGTAAGTTTAGGATAATAACACAAATAGTTTCTGAATTTTTGTCCAGTGTGCAATGTAATTTTTGGACTTTTAATTTGTTTAATATGATTTTTGAACTATTGGTAAATGTTCAATGTAATCTTTCTGTTTGCGTCATTTTCACATAGTTTGGGGATTAAATTGAACATTTACTAATAGTTTATGGATTGCTTTTCAGGGACGATATTATACGTTGAACCAAGTTCAAGAACTATTTATGCCATTTCCCTATAAGTTTCTAAACAACTAACACTTTTGATCTCCGTACTTTTTAAGTGCTCACATTTAGGCCATATATTTTTCTCTTGCAACAATGCTAGTCCTACTGATTAGATAATGAGTTAAAGTTGTAGTTAGAATGTTTAAAATTATCGTGTTTTTCTACAGTAATCCTACGGTGGTCGATATGAATTAAAGTTGAAATTGAGGATGCCTTCGTTGAATAAATGAAATTAATCTTAATGGGACTATCCATCAGATTTGGCACGCTTATAAATGTAGGAATCGTCAACTTATAATTCGTTTTAATTTGACATTTTCATAAGGTTTTGGATGGAAATATTATGGAAGTAAATAATTTTTTCCTTGAGAAAAACTACAGAGTAGTTATGTACTAAAATGAAGCATATGGATCAAAACTGATTGTTCCTAAAGTACGAGGATCAAAAGCGTAATATAATTTCAAAACTTGTGCAAGGATCAAAAGTGATATACTCAAAACAACATGGATCAAAAGTGTAATTTCATCATGGTGGGATCCATATGACATCCGTATGATCAACGATTGTGATCGATTGGGCATATGTGAATTCAGACTTAGGCCCTTGTTCAATTGGACGATGGACATGCTTCTAATCACACATTGTTTATATATATATATATATAATAAAAATAAAAACTGTTGTATTAGTAGATGAGTTTCTCGTGATACACATCTAGGTCCTCATACTTTAGGTGCTCCTTGACGTATCATGTTACCTCTCAATCGAGCTGAGTTATTGAGGTCTGCTCCCTGAAAAGCAGAGTTGACCTTGACTCTTGTGTGGTCTCGTTTCGAGGAAATTCACGACCATCATGAGGTCTGCTCCTTGGAAAGCAGAGTCGACCTTGACCTGTTGTGATCTCACTTCGAGGAAAATGGGAATTGCTCGTGTCAACCCAGGTTATTTTCCACGGAAGTTCCACGTTCATCTCATCGTGCTTGTCATTATGTGTGTGGAACACAGAGTTGAGACACGAACATCGGAAACTGTCTGGACAATACACAATCACTTGACTTTTCTGTACGCGGTCGAGGATCGTTTTTCATGTTTTGCACTGTGCTCACTTGACTTTACTAGTAGCAGCGGCGCGAGATTATTGTTATTTTTTTCAAACATCGCGTGGCCTAATACCTTAATAAACCTTCAGCTTTAGTTTTTATCCCAATTCGATCTTTTGTCTCATAAAAAACTCAAAACTTTACGTCAAGTCCTAATTCTACTCTCAACATTTTTTGTCTCATAAAAAACCATCAACTTTAGGTCATATCCCAATTTTACCTTAAGATTTTTTTTTCCTATGAAAACCCCCTAACTTTAGGTCTTATCTCAATTTTACCGTCCAGTCCAAATATTATCCTAAAATTTTTACAATCTCAATAAAAATAATAAACTTTTACTTAAGTAAAAAATCTGCCCCATTAATCTTTCGTCTAAAATTTCTTGTTGACAACCGAGAGGTGGAATACTCCCAAGCACAAGCTGTTCTACCGTCCCGAGTGTGATCTCTTCGACTGTGAGTGATGGAACATTTCCCGGTACTAGAGATCGAAGACTGAGTGTAAAATCACTAACGCTGAGTTAATAGAGGCAAATTTGGGATTTAAGAAAAGTTGATGAACTTTTTTTAGACCAAAAAAATTAAAGTAAAATTGAAATTAGATCTAAAGTTGGGATTTTTTTAATAAAAAAGTTTAAGGTAGAATTAATACTAGATTAAAGTTGAGAGTTTTTATGAGACAAAAAAAAACCTTTAGGATAGAAATGGAATTAGACTTAAAGGTGAGGTTTTTTATGAGATAATAATAAGTTTATGGTAGAACTGAAATTAATCCTAAAATTAAATATTTTTATATGAGATAAAAGTAAAATTGTGATAACAGGTTAAAGTTGAAGATTTTTTTGAAAATTAGGCCGATTTTTTTCCGGAGAAGTTCCACGTTCATCTCATCGTGCTTGTCATTATGTATGTGAAAAAAGAGAGTTATGACAAACATCAGCAACTGACTGGGAGAAGACTCAATGATTTGACTTTTCTGTATGCAGTAGTGGATCGTTTTTCATGCTGTGCCCTGTGCTCACTTGACTTTACTAGTAGCAGCGACATGAGATTTTTTTTTTTTTTTTCAAGTATCACATATAATTCGACTCTTAGATTTAGGGATAAGTGCACTATAAAACTTAAAACTTATCACGAAAGTATAATTAACTTTTAAAAATTTCAAAAAGTACAATCAAATTCTAAAATTTATTAAATTTGTTCAATCAAATTCTTCTGTTAACTTCGTCAATTTGACTAACATAAAATGTAGACATTATTTTTTTATTTCTCTCTTTTACGTGACTTTTTTAAATCATTTTTTTTTCTCCTACGTGGTATCCTTTTTTTAGCTTGGGTTTTAAAATTGAAAAAAGAGAGCTACAAGCCCTTACTGGTGGACTACCACCGCCGCCACCCATGGCCAAAGTCTTGTAGATGGCCGACGACCCTCGTCAGCCCTAGACGAGGGTCGCAGGCCCTGGGCCACAACTACAAGTTCAAAAGCCTAGGCCACAGTCACAAGACATTCCTTTTTCCTCGCTCTCATGTCAAGGTTTTCATGCCCCTCTCTCTCTCTCTCTCTGCTTCACAGCTCTCAATTGATGGCAATAGAAGAGTCCTAGGTGCATTTTGACGTGTATGACAAGCATAATCAAGATTGACGACGCTAATCAATGTTCAGGGATCACATTGAACAAATCAAAAGTTCAAGAACGCATTGCACATTGAACCAAAATTTAAAGACCATTTGTGTCATTTTCCTTATGAGGTTCTAAATAAATAACACTTTTTGAATGGCATAAAGACACTAAAAGTGCCAAAAGTTTCGTACGTCGCTTTCTTTAGTGCCAACTCCAATTTGTGTCTCCGGAAATCTAATATGGCAATTTTTTTTTTATCAATTTTTCTTATCCACGTGGCTTGCCAACATGTCCAATAAGTATGAATTGTCCCAAATGACATCATTTACATATTTGTTTCTACTGAGGTGGAAAAAAAATTAAAAATCTTATTTTTCTCTTCCTCCTCCACCCGCCTGGCCACCATCTCCAAAACTTCATTTATCGCTTGCGGTTGGCCCACGCTACACCTCCATCATCGCTCACGGTTGGCTCTATCATTGTTCGTCCAGATCAGGGTGCAAGCCTAGCTCTATGCACATGTTTTACGATCGGCTCCGTCGTTACTCACCCCTTCCAGCGTCGCTCTGGTCTTGTCCATGGCAATAAGCCTTGCTCGTCTATGGCTTGTGAAGCGGTGATCGATCGTTGAAGCTTGCAAATCATCTCGAAAATCTTTGGTCAACTTTTTTCTCTATCCACAATGGTTATGGGAAAACACAAGGAATGCTCTATTTTGCCCCTATTCTCTGATCGCGAACATTCAAAGCAACTCGTTCACATTTGGAGCTTCAATACTAGCGCTCACTCTCACTAGTGATGCTTTTCAAATCCTCCTCATGTAGCTCAACCAATAAGCGCAATCGAGAACCCCTCCTCAACAAGGTAATTTCATTCCCTTCTTTCCCACCTTGTTTTGGAGAAGTGTGAGAGACTGTTTGTTGAAATGTCTCCATGAAGTTGTGAAGCGTACTTGAGAGAGTTGCTTAAATATGTTGGCTGAAATGTTCATCATATGTTCAAATCACAATAGAAACCTTAAATTCAATTACATCACTTTAGTTTTGTGAGACTTGAATACGAAATCGAGAATAACATAGAGGAATAGATTTGAGGGAAGATAGCCATGGATCGCGAGCTCAAATAGCAAAAGTAAAAACAGAGGAATAGATTTTAGGGAATACGGTCGGAGTTTTGAATGAGGCTATGGACGAGTGTGGGAGAGAGAAAGTGTGTGAGCGACAGAGTTGATACTGATAGTCGGTTTGAGCTGGTTTGCCATTTTCCCCCCAAATTGACAAATTGGGGCTAAATTAAGGTATAGAAGCAAATTGAGCACCAGAATCATGTTCTTATTCACGCTGCAACCTTGGACAAGAGGATAGTTATTGATGTCCTTAATTGTCGGCCCCAATTTGTGAAGAAAATCAATTCGCTCCTTCATGACCTCGATTGTGACTAGAAGCTCCAGCCCATCGAGCTCGTTAGGGACAATTCCAATCCCACGAAGGAACTCATAAACCCTAGCACAATTCTCCATCCTCCCTCTCTTCATCTCTACCAAGGTAGGACGATTGTACAAGGAAGAGGAGGAGTCCCTATCCATCTAGCCCAGTCAAAATTTGCTCATCATGGTCGCATTGTTCGGCCTAGAGGACGAATTTTGCTCTAAGACGAAGGTCTCGAATCACGAGATTTGCAAGATTTGGCGGTCGTAGCATCTCCTCAAATGGAGGTTCGATTGTGATGAGAGCTTGAATGAGAGAGCGAAAGAGAACGACAGAGAGAGAGAGAGCGAGAGAGAACGACAAAGAAAGAGAGATTTTCTCTAGTGTAGCGTGGTTCTGTGATTAAGCCACATGTCGTCCACATGGACTTTTCTTTTCTTTATGAAAAAGTCACATAGGCATTAACATTTAATTTTAAAAAATCACGTAATATTTTTGGCTAAAATTTGTCGTCGGAGGCACTTAAGCAATTGTTTTTTCTCCGATTTGGTAGTTAAGTGAGCTGATGAAAATTTTTAGCACTAAAATGAGCGCCACACGAAACTTTTGACACTTATAGTGTCCTTATCCCCTTTTTGATCTCTCTACTTTTTAAGTGCTTACATGTAGGCCGTATATTTTGTTTTTATAACAATAATAGTCCTACCGATTAGAGGGGAAAATTACCAAAAAAAGTCGTAAACATATTGCATGTGTGCCAATTCAGTCTTAAATCTTTCAATTATGTCAATTCAGTCCTAAACCATTTTGACAATTTGCCAATACAATCCTTCTGACCAATTTTGATAGAAAAACGCTAACATGGAAGTCCAATTAGCGTCGACCATCCTATGTAGTGTACCGACGCAAACATGGACAAATTTTAAACTTTTTTCCTTCTTTTTTTTTCTTTCCTTTTGACGGTGGCTAGTCTCATGCGATAGGCAACCATCAGAGATGCTCAGAGAGGGCTGGGTGAGGTCGCCCTCGCCTGCCATCGATGAGGCCACCCTCGATAGCCACAGGTGACGGCGGCCCTCACTTGAGTCTATCGAGAGTTGCCTAGCTTGGATAGGGCGAGGGCAACCATTGCCCAACGCTCTTCGAGCATTGCCGGTGGCTAACCATTGCTTGAGACCGTTGATTGGCGAAAAGGGGAAAAAGGAAAAATTTTAAAATTTTAAAAAAATGTTCACTTCAGCGTCGGTATGTCACATAGGATGCTGGCATTGACTAGGTCGCCACATCAGCATTTTTCGGGTTAAAATTGGCGAGAATGACTACATTTGCAAATTGTCAAAAGGTTTAGGATTGAATTGGCACAATTGAAATGTTTATAACTAAATTGGCATAAGTGCAATAGATTTATGACTTTTTTGGTAATTTTCCCACCGATTAGATTGCGAGTTAAAGTTGTAGTTAGAATATTTAAAAATTATTTTTTTTTCTAAAATTAATCTTGTGGTGATCGATATGAATTAAAGTTAGAAATTGAGGAAGCCTTTGTCGAATCAATGGAATTAATCTTAATGGACTATCCGTCAGATTGGCACACTTATAAATATAGGGATCATCAACTAGTAGTTCTTTTTAATTTGACATTTTCATAAGGTTTTGGATGGAAATGTTATGGAAATAAATGTGTTTTCCTTGAGAAACAGTATCAAGTAGTTTTGCACTAAAATGAAGCACATGGATCAAAACAGATCGTTCCTAAAAGAACGAGAACCAAAAGCGATATTTAATTTTAAAATTGTGTACAAAACTGCCATTTTCGTTGGTTCAGCAATTTCCGACGAATTTTAATCACACTCTTTTGTGAAAAGGCTTATATTCTCACCAAAGAAGAGTAAGAAAATGAGAATTACAACCAACCAAAGTACAAGCATCAAAATTGATATACTCAAAACAATAGGGACCAAAAGTGTAATTTCGCCATGGTGAACTCCATATGGCACCTGTATGATCAGCGGCTGTGATCGACTTGACCTGTGGATCCAAATCCGAGCCCTTGTTCTATTGGACGTTGGATGCGTTTCTAGTCACACATTATTTATATATAAGATGCA
Organism: Metrosideros polymorpha var. glaberrima; assembly: GCA_001662345.2. Lineage (NCBI taxonomy): Eukaryota > Viridiplantae > Streptophyta > Magnoliopsida > Myrtales > Myrtaceae > Metrosideros > Metrosideros polymorpha. The sequence goes on from BCNH02000009.1 coordinate 3,728,829, forward strand.
GAATTAGGAGACAAGTTTCTAGTGATCCAGATCTAGGCCCTTGTTCTTTCTGTGCTCCTCGACATATCATCTTACTTCTAAAGCAGAGTTGACCTTGAATCTTGTGAGGTCTCGTTTCGAGGAAATTCACAACATCATGGGGTCTGCTCCGTGTAAAGCAGAGTCGACCTTGACCTGGTGCGGTCTCGCTTCGAGGAAAATGGTAATTGCTCGGGTCGAGCCAGTTTTTTCCACGGAAGTTCCACGTTCATCTCATCGTGTTTGTCATTCTGTAAGTGGAAAAAGAGAGTTAAGACATAAACATCGGAAACTGTTTGGATAATACATTATGACTTGACTTTTCTGTATGTTGTCGGGGATCGTTTTTCATGTTTTGCCCTGCTCATTTGACTTTACTAGCAGCAGCGACAAGAATTTTTTTTTTGCCTTCAAATATCCCATATTGGGATATCGTTCGACTATTAGATTTAGACATAAATGCGTCGGAAGTCGTAAAACTTGTTGCGAAAGTGTGGTTGAGTTTTAAAAATTCAGAAAGTGTAATTAAATCTTAAAATTTGTTAAATTGATACAATTGAGTCTTTTCATTAACTCCATCAATTTGACTAATATTAAGTGCTGACATGATTTTTCATCATTATTATTTTCTCTCTTCTATGTGGCTTTTTAAAATCATTTTCTTTCTCCCACATGATAATTTTCTTTAGCTTGGGTTTTTAAACTGAAAAAGAGAGCTACAAGCCCTCACTGGTAAACTACCGTCGCTGCCACCTAGTCCTAGGTGCATTTCGACGTGTATGGCAAGCATAATCAAGATTGACAATGCTAATCGATGTTTAGGGATCACATTAAACAAATCAAAAGTTTAGAGACACTATTGCACATTTGACCAAAGTTCAATGACCATTTATGTCATTTTCTTTATGAGTTTCTAAACAAATAACACTTTTTGATCGGTATAAGGACACTAGAAGTGCCAATTTTTTTTTTCGGATAACTTAAATGTCATTTTAAAAAAAAAATGATCACTTAAGTGCCAATTCTGATTTGGGTCACTGGAAATCCAACAAAGCAATTTTTTTATCAATTTTTCTGACCCACATGGCTTGCCACCATGTCCAATCAGCATTAATAGTCATAAACAACATCGTTTAAATATTTGTTTCTATTGAGGTGGAATAAAAAAATAAAAAAAATAAAAATCTTTTTTTTCTCTTCTTCCTCCTCCATCACATAGCACCACCCGTCCGGCCGCCAACTCCACCCCTTCATCTGTAGCTTGCAGTTGGCCCGCGCTACACCTCCATCATCGCTTGTGGTCGGCTCTATGGTTGCTCGTCCATATCAAGCCACAAGCCTAGCTCTATCCACAGATCTTGTGGTCGGCCTCGTCGTTGCTCACCCCTTCCGATGTCACTCTGGTCTCATCCATGGCCACAAGCCTAGCTCATCTATGGCTAGCGAAGCGATGATCAATCATTGAAGCTTGCGAATCATCTCGGAAATCCTTGATTAGCTTTCTTCTATGTCCACACTGGTTACGGGAAAGCACGATGCTCTATTTTGCCGATATTCTCCGGCTGTGAAGATTTAAAGCAACTCGATCACGTTTAAAGCTTCAATACTAGCGCTCACTCTCATTGGCGACGCTTTTCAAATCCTCCTCATGTAGCTCAACCAATAAGTGCATTCAAGAACA
>BCNH02000009.1:3730585-3773702 GCA_001662345.2 Metrosideros polymorpha var. glaberrima
CCCCCCCCAAGGTAATTTCACTCCCCTCTTTCCTACCCTGTTCCTGAGAAGTGTGAGACCAATTTTTGTCCATGAAACCCATGCATAAATCACTGAAAACCAAGTTGTTTGTTGATGATTGGTACCGATATTGTTGTTCTAAATACTGATGTTAGATGGGAAATCATTTCGATTTTATGACTAGATATAGTAATCTCTTTGCACGCTGGCTGTTTGTTGAAATATCTCCGTGAAGTTGTGAAGCGTACTTGAGAGAGTTGCTTAAATATGTTGGTTGAAGTGTTCATCATATTTTCAAATCACAATAGGAACCTTAGATTCATTGAATCTCTTTTGTTTTGTGAGACTTGAATATGAAATCGAGAATAACACAGAGGAATAGAATTGAGGGAAGATGGCCATGGATTGCGAACTCAAACAGCAAAAGAAAAAACAAAGGAATAGATTTTTGGGAAGACGTCCGGTGTTTTGAATGAGGCCATGGACAAGGAGGGGAGAGAGAGAGAGAGCGAGCGAATGACGGAGTCGACACAGAGAGAGTCAGTTTGAGCTTGTTTGCCTTTTTTTTTCCCCCCAAAATGACAAATTGGGGCTAAATTAAGGTATGGAAGCAACTTGAGCACCAAAATCGTGTTCTTCTTCACGCTGTAACCTTGGACGAGAGGATAGTTATTGATGTCCTTGATCCTCAATCCCAATTTGTGAAGAAAATAATTCGCTCCTTCCTGGCCTCAACCATGACCGGAAGCTCTAGCTCGTCGAGCTCATTGGGGACAATCACAATCCCACAAAGGAACTTGAAAACCCTACGCAACTCTCCATCCTCTCGCTCTTCATCTTTGCCAAGCTGGGACGATCGTATAGAGACAAGGAGTCCCTATCCATTCGGCCCAGTCAAACCCTATTCGGCCTCATTGTGGTCGCATCGTCCGGCTTGGAGGATGAATTTTGCTCAGAGACAAAGGTCTCGAACTGCGAGATTTGCAAGATTTGGCGGTCGTAGCATCTCCGCAAAGGGAAGTATGATCGCGATGAGAGCTTGAATGAGAGAGAAAGAGAGAGCAAAAGAGAACGACAGAGCAAGAGAGAACAACAGAAATAGAGATTTTCTCTAGTGCGGCGTGGTTTTTTTTATTAAGGCCACCTCATCATCCATGTGGACTTTCCTCTCTCTCTCTCTCTCTCTCTCTTTCTTTTTTTTAATGAAAAAGCCATATAGGCATTAACATTAATTTAAAAAGTCACGTAATACTTTTGGCCGGAATTTATTATTGGAGGTACTTAAGTAATCATTTTTTCTTTGATTTGGCACTTAAGTAAGCCGACAAAAACTTTTGGCACTAAAGTGAAACTTTTGACACTTCTAGGGTCCTTATTTCCTTTTTTTATCTCTCTAATTTTTAAGTGCTCACAATTAGGCCATATGTTTTGTTTTTGTAACAATAATAGTTCTACTGATTCGAGGGAAAATTACCAAAAAAGTCATATACCTTTACGCTTGATCAATTCAGTGCTAAACATTTCAATTATGTCAATTTACTCTTAAACCTTTTGACAGTATAGTCCTTTCGGCTAATTTTGATCAGAAAACGCTAACGTCACAATCCAATCAGCACCGGTACCAATTGTCCTATGTGGCGTATCGGCGCAGACATTGACAATTTTTTCCTTTTTCTTTTTTCTGTTTTTTTTTTCTTTCCATTCGCCGGTGGTTGGTCTCAGGCAATGGGCAGCCACTGACAATGCATGAAGAGGGCTCGGCGAGGGTCACCCTTGCCTGCCATGGGCGAGGCCACCCTCGACAGTCACAGGTGAGGGCTAGCCTTGCTGGGTGGGGCGAGGGTTGCGTCTCCCAGGCGATGCGGCCCTTACTTGTGGCTGTCGAGGATCGCCTTGCCTAGGTAGGGTGAGGGTCGCCTTGCCAAGGCAAGGGAGGCCCTCGCCTAGCTCTATCCGAGCATCGTTAGTGGCCTGCCATTGCTTGAGCCTGGCTACCAGCGGAAAAGAAAAGAACTAAAAATTTAAAAAAGAAAGGGAAAAAAATTCAGAAAAAATTTTAAAAATTGTTCATGTCAGCATCAGTATGTCAAATAGGACAGTCGACGATGACTGGACCGTCACGTCAGTATTTTCCGGGTGGAAATTGGCCAGAAGGACTATATTTACAAATTGTCAAAAGATTTGAGATTGAAAGGTTTATGACTAAATTGGTACAAGTGTAATAGATTTACGAATTTTTTGGTAATTTTTCCACTGATTAGATAGCGAGTTAAAGTTTTAGTTAGAATATTTTAAAATGGTTATGTTTTTCTAAAAGTAATCCTGCAGTGATCGATATGAATTAAAGTTAGAAATTGAGGAAGCCTTCGTTGAGTCGTTGGAATTAATCTTAATGGGACTATCCATCAAATTGGTACACTTATAAAAGTAGGGATCATCAACTAATACTTCGTTTTAATTTATCATTTTATAAGGTTTTGGATGGAAATGTTATGGAAATAAATGAGAGATTCTTCACTCACATTAAGATCCCAGAAAAGCTCGGTCTGCCAGGGTTTGATAAGGACAGTGGTACCTGTTGTCCAATGACTCGCCCGAGGCTCTTTAAGAAGGACAGGCTATGAACCAAACCTTTCAAGGAAGCCTCCCCGGTCCGGTGCTTCGATGGTTTGCCTAGTTGGACCCAAGCGACCTCCTCGCATGGAATGACCTTGTCAAAATGTTCGTCCAGAAGTACCGATACAACATAGAGATTGCTCCCACGTGATAGGACCTGGAGAAATTTGAGAAGAAAAACTAATGAGATCTTCAAGGCGGACCTCCCGTTGATGATAAGGAGATGATTCAGATCTTCATGAGAACCCTCGAGGCCGCTTACTTAGTACTAATGGTGACCGATACCTCTTCCAACTTTGCAATCCTAGTGAGTATCGGAGAGAGGATTGATGATGGTGTCCCCACCGATCGGATCCAAGATGTTGAAGCCTCTTAAGGAAAACCGTTTGTGAATAGGAAGGGAAAGGAACCAACGGTGAGCATCCAACAAACTCCCCAGATGTAATAGGCTTTTGCCATCATAGTGCAGAACCACAAGGGTGGTGGCTCCTCCGGCCGGAATAACAACCTGCGCCAGAACCGTCGAGAGTTCACTCCAGTCCTGGTGACTCCTTCTGAACTACTTCAAACCCTGCTAACTAGCAATTTGCTCACCTAGGAGCCACCCAAGCCAGATTGTAAGCAAATCCAGGCCACGACTCAAGCCTTCACTATGACTACCACAAGGGTGCAAAGGGGCATTAACTGCCATGTGCTTCAGGCTCCATCATAAAAATTCAAGATCTCTTGGATACTAAGGGTGCGTTTGATAACCTGCCGGAATTTTTAATTCTCTGCCAGAAGTAATTTTGGAAGAGAAATGCGTTTGGTAAAAAATGACTTCTGGAACAGTTTTCTACTTCTGAATGAAATTTGTGTTTGGTAAAGAATTGATTTTCTATGCCAGAATCAATTTTTGTCAGAAGTGATTCTTTTACTTTTTATTGAATAAAAAATTTAAAAAAACAAGAAAGGGGGGGGGGGGGGAGAGGGGGCAAGGGCGGCAGGCCCTTGTCGCCGGCCGTGGGCGAGGGACCGGCAACCCTCGCCCAGATCTAGCCAAGGGTCGCGCGCGGCCCTTCGCCCAGCGCTGGCGAGGGTCGCCGGCCCTCGGCGAGCCTAGCTGAGGGCTGGCGACCCTCACCCGCCGTTGGGCGAGGCTCACCGGGACGTCGGGCACCGAACGCGGGACGTCGGGCACCGGACGCGGGACGTTGGCTGCCGGACGCGTGGCCATCGGACGCCAGTCGCCGGACGCACAGATGCCGGCCACCGATCCCCGAGCGCTATTTGGTAAACTTGCCAAAAGTAGAATGAGAACGAGGGTACATTTGGTAAATATAAATTTTGATTCTCTGCCAGAATTGATTCTCTGCCAGAATTGATTCTCGAAAGAAGGAATTCTTGCTAGAATTTTGATTCTGGCAAGAATGGAAAACATGCAGGCCCTAAGAAGCTGGAGTTTGACACTAGAATAATGAAATGTAATGACTACCATTAACTTTCGAACCGCGGTTTAAGGGTAGGTTTAATATCGATTGGAGAAATGGCGATCCATTTTTAGGAAACCTAGCGTAGTTTCAACAATCGAGTCGCTAATGAGATCCGAATCCAATACTCATGACAAGAAAAGAGGGTCTTTTCGAAAGAATTCTTCATATGTTTATGAAGCACAACGTTCCTATCCATCCAAGTCAATCACCGCATGCGAAGCGTTATTATATGAAAAATAAATAAGAAAAATTCATTATACTCGACCACGTGACGATTGACTTGAGCCGACTGTGTGAGAATGCTTAAAAAGCACCTGAAAATTCCTAGAGAAGAGAAAAGCTAATTCTATTCTATACCAGAGACGATACCACACCATTCGAGCATCAGATATTGCCCTTTGAAATTCTTGAAGGGTGGTGATTTTAGTGGTTGTGGGCTTTATATGACTTCTAAGATCCATATACTTTTTGTGGAGTTTGTGATATCCATGTTGTCCCAATGAAATTATGATGGGTTTGGTTTAGAGACCAAGCCCAATACATTTTTATGGGCTCCTTCAACTTGACCCCGGATGTCCAAAGAAGCCTTCCACCGCTCGACCTAAGAATTAATTGCTTTTTGTAAAACATTATAAATTCCAATTCCATCGTCTCTTTTCACCCTTTTGTAACTTTCAATCTCAATTACTTTTGGGTAAAAGTCACAAAAAACCATAAATTATACTATATGTGACATATTTATCCTAAATTTTTTCTATATGATACAAAAAACTCCAAACTTGAGTCCGTGTGACATATTTACCTAAAAAAATTAGTGTCAAATTTTTTAAAGATTTTTAGTGTTACAAAAAAGGTCTGAGATAAGGGTATGTTTGAGAATGACTTTCACAAGGGGCTTAGGCCAAAATGGTGGTGTTTAGGTAAAATTTTACAAACCCCATTCACCAAAAGTCAGCCTTTTCAAGGCTGAAAGCCTAAGGCAAGTCCTAAGCTGCCTTAGGCTTTCATCTTTCTTGGCATGCAAATCATGGGGCAATGAATTTTTTTTCTTCCCAAACTATCCTCACCAATTTTTTACTTTTCCAATTTTGCCCTTATTTACCACTGTTCATCATCTTTTTCGAACGAAGTTGGCCAACATGGTTGCGCGACCCAAGCGACCATCGCTTGGGGTTGCGAGACCTTGGGTGGCCCTCGCCGAGGGGTCGCGCAACAGCCTAGGTTTGAGTGAGACCCAGGCAGTCGTTGCTTACCTCAGGTGAGGCTGGCAATGGTTTGCCAGTGGCTGAGGGTTTTGAGTTAAAAGAAAAAACAAAACCAAAAGGGTTTTGCAAAGTGTAATTTTCCCAAACATCATTTTAACCAAAGTTTATATTTCAAAGTGTGATTTTATTGAACACTATTTATATTTTAGAAAACTCCTTTAGTCCAAGGGCATTTGGATTTTTCCAAAAACCCCAAAGGCAAACCAAATGCACCTTAAATGTGTCACATATGTATAAATTTGAGATTTTTTATGTCGCAGAAAAAAGTTTGTGATAAATGTGTCACACGGATACAAATTTGGGGTTTTTGATCTCATAAAACATAATTTAAGGTAATTGTGTCACATCGAGTAAAGTTTGGAGTTTTTGTGGCCTTTTCCCATTACTGTTTTTAACAATCAATTTATACTGTGAGTTTTCCTAATAGAAACGGACTGTTAAACTATGCCTAATGAAGTTACTGCATGGTTTCTATATCATATACGCCAAATGTATCCATAATATGCAAATAGTTATGCCCTAAATACATTAATAACTCTACCTCTATCAGTTGACATTGCATGTATTTGAAATTTAAACTAATTACAACTAAACTTATTTATTATATCAATTATTTTGACCTAATGACAAGATTAATAGTATAGTTTATCACAAGCATAAAAAAATTAAATAACAAGTTAATAATTGAGAAATAAATGATGTTATCTTGGGAACACATAATTATTTATAATGACAAATTAGCATTATGTTAGTTGCTGACTATCTAACTTTTCATAATAAAATATAATATCGTGCATAATATAATGGTCATGTTAATTACTAATTATTTTACTTAACGCTTGAATTTGTTATTTTAATGACACAATTGGTAATGTAATAGTTATTTTGATATTATCACATTCAATATCATTAACCGTATATCGTAATATTGAACATATTTAATAATACATATCTTATAAATATATATATCAAGTTATATAGTAGACTTATGATTGTTTATCAAAGTGATACGTTTATCACATAAAATAAGATTAATTTCGAAATCAAGCATATACATATATGATATAATCAAATTTATTTTGTAGAATTAAATTCATGATTAGCTATCAAAACATGATAATAATTATATTCCTTGTGATTCAAATTTCAGGTGTACTTTGGAAATTATGACATCATTCCTCTCTTATGTATGTTATTCACGAAAATAAACTGTATAAAAAGTTGTCGCATTCCTACCTTATTCGATAACTACAACCTAACAAGCTATTTAATATTTATTGTATCGCATTTCTTTAAATATTATGGTTTTCCTCTAGGCGAAATATATGCATCAAGTTAAATTTCATTTAAAAAGAACAATTTTGATTTTTGCATTTGGCTTTTAGCCTTTTTCTTTTTTACCAAAAGGAAAAAAAAAGAACGATTATATTCTACTGATATTAGTTAATTAGATAATATTCTTCACTTTCCTAATAAATATTTTTTTTGGTCGAAATTTTCCTAATTAATCTTAAAGAGAAAAAAAATCAAAATCGTCCTAAACCTTCCATCGCTTAATCATACTTCTGCTTCTGTGCGAAGCTCGTCGCAGAGGCCACAAAATTCAGCTGAGGCTTGAGAGAGGGTTTGGGTCGGCGTGTGCGAGAGAGAGTGAGGATGGAAGAAGAAGAGCACGAGGTGTACGGCGGAGAGATCCCCGTGGAGGGCGAGATGGAAGGCGAGATGGATTCCCACCACGCCGACGTCGACATGTCCACCGCCGATGACGACGCCGTCAAGGTCTCTCTCTCTTGATCCCGATGCCTGCGTGGTTTTTTGGTTGCGGCTGTCGTTGGATCGTCGGAAGATGCTGTTGGTACTGGGATTTTTCTTCTGGGTTTTTTTGTTTTTAATGGTGGGACGATGCAGGAGCTGGATGAGATGAAGAAGAGGCTGAAGGAAATGGAAGAGGAAGCTGCTGCTCTCCGCGAGATGCAAGCCAAGGTCGAGAAGGAAATGGGTGCTGTTCAAGGTCTCCAATTTATTTTATTTTCAGGCTTTTTTTAAGGGTTATTTTATTGATATCAGGGTTTTCCTTGGATCTCCTAACCCTTGATTTATGGATGCTGAAGTCTGAAAAAAGAACATGCTCTTGCTGTTTCGATTGTTATTTCTCTTGTTGTCTTGTAATTCTGTTGGTTATTTGCAGCAGTTTATTCTTACTGGGATTTGCTCTCTTTTGTCTGCTTGACGCTTTATTTGGGTCGATTCGGTCAGTTGTGAAAGATAGATTGGCATAAGGATGGAACTTCTTTCGCCTTTTGGATATCGGCTTTGTAGATAACAGGCTTGTCTTTTGATGTAGCATCGGCTTAATAGTTGTGATCTGCTCCTACCCTTTATTAAGAGAATTATCTGGATGGAGAGAAAATGAACCGTCACTTTTAGAGGACTTACTGATTCCACCAGCATGCTTTTCGATGAATACTTACTTTTTTTTTCTCTGGATGATGTAGAGTTTGTTCAAGTCACTGTACGTATGCTTTCCTGCAATTATCACTTTGGGCATTGTAATTACGCACACATTATGGTCAGATTTATCATTTGTAAGACCTTGTTTGACTGTTTGTTTGTTTGTTTGTGTTTTCTAGACAGTCAGATTTATATTCTAAGATTCATTTTTGGAACCCTGCCTGAACTAGCGAACAAAACTGTTTTCTTTTTATTTCTGTGTTGATGCTATCTGGTGATTCTCTCAATTTCACAGATCCTGCTAGTGCAGCTGCTTCTCAGGCAAGCAAGGAGGAAGTTGATTCCAGATCTGTGTTTGTTGGAAATGTGAGTTTGACTGTTATTTCTTGGTAATTTGCTGGCTATCTTGATAACGCTTTTCTTGATAAAGGATATGGGTGCGGGTTAGCTATTAGGGTTTGCTTTTGTTCTTTGAAATGTTCAAGGGTTAGCTGTGCGAGTTTGATTTTTCTCTTTAAATGTTTGAGTCATTTTCACCATGAAGACATTTATCTTCTGGTGATTATGATGATTCCGACAGTTCTCTGAAGTTATCACATCATGATATTTCCTTCGATACATTTCACCCTTTATCCATCTTCTGTTAATGGGATGAAGTTCTTATATTTTCTTATATATACTTCTACGTGATGCTTTCCTCACTTCATGTTTGTCTGTGCTGACACGTTTTCTTGAAACGTGAGCAGGATATTTCACTTACTACTATTACTATGTTTTTAGAAAAATAAGGACTTTATTGAAATAAAACTTAATAATGAAGATGTTTATTTTCCTGAAGGTTCTCTCTTTTCCTTCCAAGAATAACATTTATGGGTATGGAGGTTATTCACGATTACAATCCCACATTGCATTTAAAATGATGTACATCTGTGCTTGGCTAAGTATACCCAGGGGTTTTGATGACAAAAGAAATTCAGAATGATAAATCTCAGGTCTAAATGTGAAAATCTCTGGTTTTCTTTAAAGATAACAAAGTAATAGTAACCACGCACTTTTTGATGATCTTGTTTTGGTTTGGATGTGAATGGGTTGTCGATGGTGGAAGACGCTTATATTCTTAGTTGCAGTTGAATAAATTTGGTTTGCTATGGTTGTTAGTGGTGGCATAGTATTTAATTCTAGTTTTTGTTTTGTTATGTTTTTTAGTTTTTTGCTAATGAATATTTAGTTCTGGTTGCTAGACTTCCTTTAGTAATATATTGGCGTAAGACACGAAACAAGTGTTAGTTAGGATGAGACTTGCTTGCTGGATATGTGGATTCTCAAAACGGGGGAGTAGGGAATTATCTTTTTATAAAAAAAAAAGAAAAGAAAAGACAGCGCATTAGTTCAATCTACATCGAAGAGACTATAAGGTAAGAAACACTACTTTATGGGTGGTTTGGAATTTGGAAAGAGGACATTTAGCTACCTGAGTGGGAAGCTGTTATTCTAGCACAAGGCAGAATGAGTTGGGTAGAAAATTTCTTTGAATGTTGTCATACTGCACAAAATCGCAAGAAATGCTACACACCAACATTCAAGGATCTGAAAAAAAGACTCTACTTGTTGAAGAAACGTTCTATGCTGGTGGTGGTAGTCTTGGCAAAGACTAGATATTGTTATCTGACTTTTAGTTAATTCTTTCCTGGGTATCAAACTTTATTTGCTGAATTGGATCATATGATTGTACAAAACATATTATTTAGTGCAACCTTGAACTTTTGTTAGCAGAGTACATTGGCCTGACAAGCGGCAACACAGCCTTACTGCTAGCTAGAGTTTTCAGGAAGGAACCGAGATTGCCTAGTACATCGGCTTTTTTCTTCTAAGATTGATGATTTCTTCAATACAAGAAAACCAACAAGAAATCAAATATTAACTCCACCTACACCTAGATATACTAAAAGTGATAATTATTAATAAAAGTGCTAGATTTTACTTGAACGGTATAATAGATAAAGCCAAAAGTATCAAATATTGTGAAGACAGAAATAGATATAGAGAAATATAAATCCTGCTGTATCTGCCTTTAAAATTTTACAGCTGAAGAAGCATTAAGAGGAACCCTTAAAGGAGAGGAGACCTTTCGTTACCCACTAATCAGGAAGTAAGGGTTACAAAGCCAAGAGAGTTTGTGGAATGGATTGAAAGAACGAGAGAAGAACATCAGCATGGTGAGGAAAGCAGCAAGCTACACGCATGCGCCTGCTAGAGAGAGAGAGAGAGAGAGAGCAATAGTAGGATTATGATGAAAGTTTAGTGACCAAATTTGCAATGTACCATTGTAATGTCATCTTTTATCTTAATATCGAAACATATCAGGCCCTCCCAAAAGATAAATGACTGAAAGACTTTAACTAACTATGCTCTTTTAAGAAATGAAGGAAAGTGCTTGCAAAGAATTACTCTCAAAGGGGTCTTTGGTATGACTTCCGTTTTGTACTTTTTTGCTTTATTGAAAAATTTCTTGCTACTTCTAAAATTTAAACATCATTTAATTTTTCAAGACATACACGTAGAGTCATTTAAAATTTTGTCGTAACATTTTAGTGTTATTTTTATTTTAAAATTCTGAAGGGAAAGCAGTAAATCCTTTTTTTTCCCAAGCCCTGACAAATGGAATGTGAAGAAGAATTGTCGTCTTAAATTCTAGGTTTACTAGGATTTTTTTTTTTTGTAATATTCTAATCCTGAGGTCAGATGGGGAAGTTGTTGATGGGAGAAAGTCTTGAGATAAGATAGCTTGCTCACTACCAGTGAGGATAGAGCATAGCCAGCTTTCTAGCAGCAATTTATATGTGCATATTTGAGTTAAAAAATCTATGCATTATCTGTTGGGTTTTTCTGGTTTTATCTGCTTCGTGACTTAGATGAGTTTTCCCTGCGATTTTATGGTTTTACCATTGTCCTGTCTATTGCCTTGTGTGTGAATCTTCCCAATATTTTCTTTTTCATAGGCCTGTCAAACTGGATCATTAATTTGCAGTTCTCTTACTTTGATCATGCATAATGGATAGTTGCCTGCATTTCATTTTGGCTTGACCGCTATGCTATGTCAGTCAACCTTAGAGTTATGGTTGACTTCATGTTTCACTGTGATTGCAGGTTTCTCATTCTTCAAGTTGTCTGTATAGATTGAGCAGGAATCTTTACACTGTCTTTTGAGCCCGAGTTAATTTTGCATTAGATTTGGTTGAATAGATGTGGAGAAAAAATAATTGAAGTTGCAAAATCACATGACAGAAAAAAGAACAAAAGAATTGAGAAAAAAAGTGCAGAGTTTCTGTTGTGTGGGTGAAAAAATGTGCGCTGTGGAGGAAAAAGAACCAACAAGAGAAAAAAAGAAAAGGAAAGATGGAAAAAAAATAATAAGAGAATGAATGAAAAAAAATGCAAAACAAGTGGCGCATGGAGAAAGAGTAGAATTTTGAAAGTCAAGAGGATTGGGATATTTGAACAGAATGTTCTGTATTGGCGTGAGAGATGTTGGATGGCTCTAAATTAATTGATGATTTATTAGGACTTGCATAGAATCTACGGGCTCTCATACCCTTGCTACTGTTCGTGGTGGTGGTGTTGTGTTGGTGCTGGTGCCGGTGATTTGGCCTCAGGACTTCTCGTGATATAGCAGACCTGGTGAGGGGCGTTTGGTTGTGTCTTCCTCGTGTCCTTAATCTATTGTTTATATTCATCGACAGTTCTACTCTAAATTATCGATAAGATTTGCTCCCCTCCATAGACCTATGTTATTCCTCTGCATGGTAGTTGATCATCTAATGCCATTGGACCCTACTTAGTGGATTAGTTGTTCTGGTTTATCCTTTCCTCTTTCTTAGAAAAAGAAAACTACTATTGGGGAGCTTTTGCAATCTGGCCTTTTACGTGAGTGTAATATTATAGTTATTTTTTCCCTGAATGTGCTATTTGGAGCTTTCTTGATTTTTCATTTCGCTGACTAAAAATCTTTGGAGATCCAATGGAAATTTATTAAGTTTGGCTACTTGTTATTATTGAGTTTCTATCTTCATTTGTGCAGTTTGGGAGGTATAATCTTTTGGGACAATTTCAAAAACAAACCTTACCTTTCACTCAATGACCACTTACATACTTTTACTTAAACCAAATATATACTGAGTTTTACCTATGGAGACCACTTTGCACCTTCACATCAATTATCCTAGTGTCCCTATTTACGTACATGTCCTTTTTTTTCCCCAAAAAATGCCCATCCGCAAATCCTAATTTCTGACAGCCACCCAAAATACTCAAACCCAACTAACCCTACGCGAGATGCTAAAGTGAGTTTACAAGGAGGGCAATTTGGTCTTCCAAGGGGAGGTTTTCCTTGGAGGTATATGAATGATATTTGCAAAAATAGAGGTATATAAGTAGTCATTGGGTCAAAAGTAATATATAATTTTTTTGGTATTTCCCTAAGTTTTGTCAGAGGATTAACAGTAAATTTTTTCCGAAAATTATGCTGGTCGACTGTTTCTGTTTCGGAGTAGAATCTGTCTATGGTATTTGTCTCTGTTTCTAGGTTTATGCAGGTGCCTTAGCCTTTTGTTCCTTGGTTTAAGTAATTACGGTTTTGAGACCTTAAACAACCTACACAGAGCAAGGAATGAACATGTCATGGACTCGTCCACGTGATGATAATTCTTTGACCCCTGGAACCTGTTAGTCTGTTCTGCTTCTTCAGAACACATTCTTTAAGCTCTACCACCTGCCTGCAAGTCAACACTGACAGCCTACACTTTAGATGTTTAATTTTGGCTAAGACTGTTCAGTCAACTTAAGAGTTTGTTCTTTATTCTGAATTTATTAATTGGGGCTGCTGAGTTATTAGATTTGGAGGATGTGCATAGATGAACTTTGAAGTTTGCTGGATATATAGAAGGCAAGCTATGCAAGTTGTATACACCTTATGGGGCTGTGTTTGAAGTTCCATTTGCTCAGTTGGAGTTGATATAAGATGATGGTTGTCTGCGAATGGCAGTTGGAGCAGCAAAAACGGAAAAAGGAAAATTAAGATGTAGTATACTTTTTCACACTTAGTAGGTACTAAAAAGATAAGCTGGGTTGATGAGGAGCATTAATAGAACTTGCTAAATCTGTTCAATGTGTTTTGCAATTGACTGGAGATATTTTTCTGGAACCCCCATGATGATTAACCAGAAGAGAGATCTCAGAATCGGTCATGAAATTATTGTTGTTAAGCATGTAATTTCTGTTAATCTTTCGTCATAGACGAGGATGTTGTGCATTTATGACAAAGGGGCTTTCCTGAAATACTTTTTATTTTGCCTAGTAAGAGACTATGGCTGATGTGAACTATGTACTTTGATATGCATGTTGACATATGGTCATTCAAAAAGCATGTTAAGTCAGTTTTCGTTTTGTTGGCTGGATGCATTGTGCCAGTGAAGGCCTGTGACTTAAAGTGGTGCTTGCAGGTTGATTATGCTTGTACCCCTGAAGAAGTGCAGCAACATTTTCAATCATGTGGTACAGTCAACCGAGTGACAATTCTTACTGATAAATTCGGCCATCCAAAGGGCTTTGCTTATGTTGAGTTCCTTGAAGTTGAAGCTATTCAGGAGGCTCTCGTTCTGAATGAATCTGAATTGCATGGACGTCAGCTGAAGGTAACTCTTTCTATTTGTTATTTGTGGGATTAACCTTAGCATCATTCAAGATATTCCAGTGGCATGCCATTATTTTACAGCTTTTCTGCTGAATATGCAATACTTAACTTCCAACGTACTATAAAAGTTTGATATCTTCATCTCGTAAGACTTTTACATGTCCATATGTCAGAATTTGATGGCACAGCACTTGTCAGTGACCATAAGCTTGTTATGGATAGTATATGCTGGCTCTAATGTCATGATGGAGTCGACCTTCTCATAAATTTAGGTTCCCGTTAACTAGTGTTCCCACACACTTGTTAAATATACCTAAAATAAAATAATTCATTTCTCAAAGTGGTGGTTACACATGACACAAGAAAAGTTAGTACATTAGAAACTGCAATAATTCCATAATTGTTTTACTAAGTTTCCACAAGAAATCCGTGAACAAAACCTGTACATGGTGCATTTGAAGAGGTGGATTGTTGCCGATTCCAGCATCTAGGTGATAAATTAATCATTCAATAACAACGATTATTTGATATTTACTATGATATGAATGACTTAGGTTTTGCCAAAACGGACCAATGTTCCTGGGATGAAGCAGTACTTCCCAAGACGCTTTAACCCATACGCGGGTTACAGGTTCCGTAGGCCGTATGCACCTCCTTATTTCTACTCTCCTTATGGATACGGGTAGGTTTCTCGTTCTCCAAAGTCGTTAATCTACTGGTGGAGCGCTTGTTTTGTTGATTCTACTGCCTCTCGCAATTGCAGGAAGGTTCCCAGGTTCAGAAGGCCGGCGCGCTACATGCCTTATTACTAGAAGTCATGCATCGTCTGTTGGCGCACTTGCGATTCATACGGAAGATGCATCTAGTGGCATCGCATGTTCATTAGACTCCGCTCTTATTATTATCGACTGAATGACTGAAGAGATTATATGTCTGGATTATTGGCTGTAACTTCTAGACATTTCTCTGTGATCATAGCTAAAGATTTAAAGCAGCCTAGAGAGGCATGCCTTTTTTCTTTCTCTCAAGGATAATATTGAACATTTTCATACGGTTGGGGGACTGAATTGAATATGCAACAAAAGTTGAGACCACATTAAATAAGTAAAAAGTTTAGGAACGACACTGTACATTAGGCGTAAGTTCAGGATCATATTGAATAAATTAAAAATACATGATTATATTGTAATTAGATTAAAGTTTAGAGACCTTTTGCTATATTTTACTACACAAGATTCATACATTCGTCTCATTGCATCGGATTTGGACTGTTCTCATGTCTACTCATTCCTTGTTTTCATAACGACGTTTTATATGATTAAGGCAAATACTACATCGCCAATACATATGTCAGCGTCATCCAAGGCGTAAACTGTCCATTCTCCAATTTTTTAAGAGATCGTTAGTTTTTTTTCCCTTCCGTTTCCTTAGAAATATGAAAACGAAGTTCCGTGCAACGGGTTGGCTGTATAGAGAAGTCAATGAATCTCGTCGCAGCTTCTTATCGAGACTTCAAGAAGTCAACGGACGAGATGACTGCTCTCCCCTTTCAACAGCCTTTCTCCAATGACGATGGAGGAAATCCGACAAGAAACAACCGTCCCATCGTCAATTAGAGACGGTGAGATAAGTCCGAAGTCTCTCGCTTGTAGGGTTTGAAACTCGACCCCTAACAATAGCACGGCCTAGCAACGAGAACACCAAATTTCAACAAAGAAAACGAGGCGGGTTAAGAATCTTGGAGAAGTCTTAACTTAAGGAGGGCAATACATGCGAATTTCACATGAAAAAACTTTGTGGAGTATGCAAGAATACACAATCAAGTGGTGTCTACCACAATAACCCATGAGAGTTTTCTTTTCGAATGATTTTCAGTACACTTATCCTAAAGAAACATGAATTTTCTATTGTGTCCTTATTGTGATTGGCTTTGTTCTGGCTGAGAATTGTAGTGACAGAAAAATATAATATTATGTACATTCACAAATGAAAAGTACATGAGCCTATTTATAGGCTTTACATGATGACTATCTAATGTAGCAAAATATCAATTAGAATTAATTAAGAGAAATAAAAAAGGATCTCCTAAATATATATGTATCTCTAACATCCCCCCTCAAACTCAAGGTGATTTGAAAGAGTCAACTTGAGTTTGGAGTAAAGATCCTGAAAATGCCATGTGAATATGTCTTGGTGAAGATATCGGCAGTTTGTTCAACGGATGAAGTGGAAACAAGTTGAATAGCACCACCAAGAACATGATATCAAAGGAAGCAAGTTTATTTCAATGTGCATAGTTCGTTCGTGGAAACCTTCATTATATGACATTTGAATAGCACTTCGATTGTTGCAATGAATGACTGTTCCACTATGTTGACGCACTTCCATGTCTTCTAGTAGCCATCATAACCATATTAATCCGATGTCGTATAAGTAAGAGCTCGATATTCTACTTCTGTACAAGAGCGAGCGACAATGGTTTGTTTCTTACTACACCATGAGATAAATGAGGTGCCAAAAAAGAAATAGTAACTTGTAGTGGAGCGACGATCTCAAGGGTCACCTGTCCAGTCATCATCAGCATAAGCTGTCAACTCCAAGGTAAACTTAGCAGAAAAGTGAAGGCCATGAAATAACGTACCCTTGATATAGTGAAAAATTCGAAGGATCACAACAAAATGAATTGTACGAGGCGGTCATGTACTCACTAACAATATGAACAGCATAGGCAATGTCAGGTTAAGTAACAATGAGATATATAAGATTGTTGATTAGCTGTCATTAAAATGGAGCATTCGAAAGAGGAGCTCCATCTTTGGCATTTGTCTCAAGAGGAGCTATAATGACATTGTTATCAGTGAGTCCGACTCAAGAGATAAGATCAGTGGCATACTTGGCTTGTGAAAGACAATAACTAGATGAATCTAAATGAACCTCCAAGACTAAAAAGTAGCCTACTCGCATAAGAATTTTCATTTCAAACTGTAGTTTGAGATATTGCTTGAGTTTTAAAAAACCAATATGATTATCGCCAGTAATAACCATATCATCCACATACAAGAGTAGCATAAAATACCCATAATATGTGCATCGAAGAAAAGGAGCATGGTCATAGGGACTGGATCTAAAGTCAAGAGATTCCGTGGTGGAGCTAAATTTGGAATACCATGCACAAGGAGCCTATTTCAGGCCATACAATGCTTTGCATAATCAACACACTTTGTTCGAAGAATGAGTGTATCCAGGACAAGGCACCATATAAACTTCCTTAGTAAGATCACCGTTAGGAATGAATTTTTAACATCCATCTGAAACAGAGACTAGCGATTAATCGCAATAATAGCAAGAAGACTACGAACATAAGTAAGGCCTGCCACAAGAGCAAAAGTCTCTTCGTAGTTTGCTCCGTATTCCTAAGTAAAGTTTCTTGCTACTAGCCTAGCTTTGTAGTGATCCACAATACCATCTACCTTTGTTTTGATCTTATATACCCATTTAAAACCTACAACAAACTTACCAAGAGGCAAATCTACCAAATCCCATGTATGAGATTTGTCTAATGGCCATAACTCATCTGTCGTTGCTTACTACCAAATAGGATTAATACTAGCTTTTCTATAAGTGCAAGGTTCAGAAAGAGAAGCAATGGTAATTACGATGTGTTTGGAAATACATGTCACCTATTGGGGGAAAAATACGCAACACTGTTTATTATAACCTGAAAATTTAAAACACGGAGAAGGCGAAGACAACTTTAATAACGACTAAGCCAATCTTTACAAATAAAGATGTTAAATTACAACTCAATATAGACTTGCTTGATGTTATAAAATCAAAACGAATTGAACAAGAAGTGAGGTACGGCTAATCGAATCTCTTTAAGGCAATTAGTTCCTGCCAATGGTACTAAGCAGCTTCATGAACTATGCCTCTCAAGAAACAACACCTTGAAGCCGTTTGCATTAGCATTATACAAATAGGACTCCTTCGAACACTTCTTGAAACCGGCACACTTAGAGGATAACTACAAAGAAAACTCGATGAGTACTTTGAGAAGTTCTTGGAGAAATTCTAAAGTTCATGTTTTTTGAACTGAGGAGAGACGTCTATTTATAAACAGGGAAAACAGATGCAGAAAATCAAAAGGGCATTAGCTCAAGAGCCATGTCGATTATGCTCACATTAGTTGAGCCACTAACCCTTAATAATTATAATACTAAAGTTGATGGTTATGCTCACATTAGTTGAGCCATTAACTCTTAATAATTACAATATTAAAATCGAAAACTACAACGGAATGAAGAGTTGCTTGAACTAAAGGGTCATACGATTTGAAGAGACACATCACTAATGTTGAGCCATTAACCCTTAATAATTACAACACAAAGTTAAACAGAAGGTTGACTTACCCTAGTAGAGCGATGGACAGAGGATGATGGAATGTCAGCCGGTAGAGAATCCGTGGATGGAACAGACATGTCAGAATCTGTTGAGGTGGTATCGCCTGTAGAACCTACATCAGGATTAGTAGGAGGAGGCGGTTCTAGAGAGGAGGATTCACAAGTGGACGGAGATTTGGGATCTTCTGGGAACAAATTTACTAAAGTGTTCGTGAAAAGAGGAACATGAGATGATGGCTTGAAGGGACGAAGAGAGGAAAACATCTTATGTTCGCAAAAGGTATTGTGACTAGACATACAAAAACGAATATATGGAGGATCCCAACATCTAACCTTTGTCCTCAATTCCATACCCAAGGAAGCAACATAAACGGGCACGATGCTCAACTTTGTGCATTTATGTGGGAGAAGATGCACAAAACAAGCACTACCAAAGACCCAAAGAAGACTTGGGAACACTAACACAAAGGCACTAGTAAGGAGAAATGTTACCAATTACAAGTGACAGAGTACGGTTGATGGTGTAAACAACAATAAGACAAGCCTCTTTCAATAACTGTTGCAGACAAGGAGTAAAGATTAAAAGAGTGTGTGCAATATCTAATATATGCGTATGTTTACATTATGGTCGACCATTTTGTTGGGAAGTTCCTGGACAAGAACAATGAACAATAGTACCATTTTGGGAGAGAATTCTAAGAAATTTAGTGTTTCTGAATTTCATGGCATTATCAGTATGAAAAACCTTGATATCTTGAGAAAATTGTGTTTTTATCATGGCAACAAAATCACAGTAGATACGAGTAAATTCAAATCGTATTTCATAAGATAAAGCCATATGTACAAGAATGATCATCCACAAAGATTACAAAATAGCAAGAGCCTCCTCCCATAGTGGGAGTTGGAGCTGGTCCCCAAATATCATAGTGAATAAGATGTAAAGGAGCATGAGAGACATATTCACTAAGATCAAATGACAAGGCATGAAGTGTTCCCAATTGACAAGGGGAACAATCAAAATGTTTATCATCAACAGGACCTAAATGACCAGTTGAAATTAAAGATTGTAATCTAGAGGAAGAAGTATGACATAACCGAAAATGCCAAGTTTCAAATAACATTGTGGCATCACAACTAGCAAAGGAGTTGGGAATATTCAAGGAAACAAGCTCTAATAGGCATCCCACTCTACAACCTGTCCTATTTGTGGATCTTGCACATGAAACCATGAGAAGAAAAGTGAACATCAAAGTTAAGTTCACACAATTTTCCTACTAATATTAGATTCAGGGGCAATTTGGGAACCATAAATATGTTAGGCAAGGATAATGTGGATGTTGAGATGTTTCTAGTATGGTTGACTCTCATTTATGAGTTATCAACTGTATAAATAGTAAGAGCATGTGAAGTGAATGATTTTGATCGAAACAAATTGGAATTTAAAGTCATACGATTATAGTAGGTAGAGTAAAAAAACCAAGAGTAGGAAGTACCTGAAGCGACGGACATAACAGAAGGAACATATGAGCTATAAGTACCAAACTCTTGAAGAATGGAATGAAGATCCTTTAATGATAGAGTGACAGACGATCCATTGGGAGTGGCCTTAACGGTAGCAACAATAGCAGATGAACTTGCATGTGGATGGCGGTTCCGGGGTTGATTGGTTGTCCCTATAAGTTGCTTAGGTCGTGGTCGATGGCAATTTGACATTGAAACTTTTGATTTATCCATAATATGCACTTTACCAATTTCAACACAGTAGATTTGACAACAAATGCGAAGAAACTAGTACCTGGAGAGCCAATATGGAAAAATTGAGGCAAAAAATGGACTCTGCACGTCGAAATACCTTCAGAATAGGTTTGTGATAGCCAAGAAACAGTTTAAAAGTGATTGAACCGGTTAGAAAAGTGCCTCGGAACTGGTTGGACCGGTCTCACTGAATCGGTCAACGGTCAGTAAACGATCAGCGTTCTGTTGGGGAAAATAATTCGGAAATGGAAAAAATGGAATCAAACATTGAGGTGCGATATTACTTTCTTTAAGAATTTATTTTGCCCCCACAATGTTGTTAATGATTTCTGACAAATATCCTTTAGGTTACAACAAAGTTTCGATAAGAATATTAGAATATAAATTTTCATGTCTGAAAAGTACAAAACTCTTCATGTCTAAAAAACTGAAAATTCGGAATACTAAAAAAATAATTTTTTTTTTGCATTCCGAATTTTATAATTTCTGAAGTTACAACCTTTGAAAGGTTGTGAGACGCCTAATAATATTCTTAAGAAAAAAAATAGCTGCCAATCGAATAGATACACATTCACATCTTTTCATCAAATGAATAGCTACACACTCATACCTGTTCAGTATGAGAGAATGCATCTCTTTATAACCAATGTCCGAAGTAATAAAATTCGGAATCAAATAAATAGAAAATAAAATATAACCATAATTCTCTTGTGAACAATCGCATTGCTTCAATAGGATACTATGGTTAATTTTTTTATAATTAAAAATCCAAATTTTAATAAATAAAAATATAATGATCGTTGATTAGCGCCAAATCTCGTCCACGTGCTCACTCACATCTTTCCAATGTGGGACAAGACATCTCTTTGTTGTAAACAAACAAACTACCAACAATCTCCCACTTTGTTTGTAAAACAAAAATTTAAATAGCCAACATTTCCATGAGATTAATATACATACATGAAGGTCTCTTTCAAGTTAAATCTGCATTTAGTATAAGTATCTCAAAATTCTATAAAAGTGACAAGAAGCTGTAGGCTTTAAACTTGCTACTTTAAGAAATAGAATCAGACATACTACACATATACTAACCTCTTATTTCAACGAGAAGTTCATAATTTACTTAGCACTATTATGGCCTTGTACTTGTACATGAGCTCTCTAGAAAGTAACCTCAACTTTTGAAAGAAGCGGCACCACTTTTAAGCTCATAAAGATGATGTATCTACCATGTGTTTCTATTACTAATAAACACATTACATTTCTGTATTGTACTTCATTAAGAATTTAATTCAGCCTCTAAAACGTAATAGACGATACTGACTTCTCATGTTTGGGCTAATGTCTCTATCCCTCAACTCTTTACTTTATCATTGATAGCATCTTGCACACACATGTGAATCTGATATAGTATATTTTCTATTTAGACTCTGATTTCATGCGTTTCTAAACTTGGCTTTTCAATTTCGCTTGTTAAGCTTGATTAAAATCACCTATTCACCCCCTCTACGTGATAGTGCTAGTGCTAGCCGCCTCAGCAATCACTCTCTAGCCTCTCCCAGTCAAGTATGGGTCTAGTTCATTGACGAATTAGGCATCTACTAGTGGGGGCCCGCCTCTAATATAATCTATAACAATCCGATTGGTTCCATTTGAGCCAACCCCTAAAAGAAATATTATGAATAACCACAAAAAGAAGTGGCCATTTGCGGGTGGGTGTTGACCTATAAATCACTTAAGAGGACATCACATAACCGATTTGTGGCTCTTGACTAAGTGAAAAAAAGAAAGAAAGATATCATGAGGAATGAATCGACTCTCGCGAAATGTAAATAATGTTAGGTTTAGGGTTTACCGTCCAAATGAGCATTACATGATTCGAATTCGTTTAGTCCAAATCGAGCACGTATTGGCTCAAATAAACATGGTCTTATTTAGAAAACATTCTTTCAAGTTTATCAATTTAAAAGAATATTCAAGGGCAAAATAGTGGTACTCGTTTTTTCTACATGCTTTCGTAGAAGAGTTTGATATCGAATGTTAGTAGACACTTTTAGCCATGCGTGTTTCGGGCAATACTATAATTTGGCGATGCCCACTTTTATCATATATGATTGATATTAGTGGGTCAAAAAATAATTATTTCCTCGACCAAGAAAGTCCAAGAGTTGATAAGAAGTTGATGGGTGAAATTCATGTGGGCACGTGAGCTGTGAATGGAGACTAATGTGACAAGTGTAGGCATGAGTGAATGAGAGAAGCCTTGTGAAGCTGAAAGTGGTGTGCAGAAGCCGGCAATCAGGAGAAGTTATAAAGAAAATGGAGGCAAGAGGCAGATGAAGGAGTTATTGATGGGAAATTAGAAACAAAGCCGCAAATGCGGTCCTGGAAAACAATAGAAGTTAAGAGTTCAAGAGAACAGACGTGCACACATCAACTCTCTAGGAGTTTTAAGCTTTTACGTTCCTTGTATATTCAATTTTTGTCATTCGCACGCTTTGTGCTCAAGCGAGGAACTGTAAAGCGAGTCGCGGAACCGGTCATAGACTCATATGAGCTTGGGATTACCTTAAAACATATCGATTTTCATGAACAATTGTTTACCAGAATTTTAAGTCCGTAGCTATCGGAAAGAGGCATATCGCTCTTTTCGTATGATTAGAGATGAATTGAATGGTTGTAAGGGGTACTTGTAACGGGATATATGAAATGGATATTAAAGGAGATTCTGCAGCAGGAAGATCTATAAATGCTAATCTGACAAATGATGTGTTGTTAGGTCGTGAGGAGATTGATAACGAGATGTCAAGTTCACTGTCAAGCAGGGGTGAGCAACAGGAATTGACAGGACCGGACTGAACCAGCCAGTTCCAGTTTTCGGTTCCATAAAATTAAAATATGTGATTTTCGGTTTGGTTCCTAGTTTCAGGAGTGGAACTGTCCACCCAAACCGTCCGAACGGGACCGATTATCATTATTTTTATTTCTTAAAAATCTTTAAAGAAACTCTGTGAACAAATTCATTGTGAATCTGTTCCCTCTCACGCTCGCGGAGGAGAAACCGAGACCTGAGGATCATTCTCGAGGCGCTGGAACTCGACGAATTTCGGGATAGAGCCGTTGGTGGACAGGACATCGACATAATTGGGGAGAGTACTCACTTCGCTGGGGCTTCATGTGCCGCTTGGGAGGGATCCAATCGAAGTACTCCCTGGTTTTCTCCTCGAGCGTCGCCTCTTCCTCCATGGACAAGCGAACGTCGCTCCCCGCTTGCCCGGAATCTCTCTCTGTCTCTCTCTACAGGTTCAACGCTGCAACACTCCACTTATTGTCCTCTGTTGCTTGATGCAACCGGTTCTATTGAATCACTCGGGAACTCGACCGGACCGGTTTCAGGACCAGGTGGTCTAGTTCTTGGTTCTAGAAACTGGGAATCGATCTTTCTGATCTGATTCTCGATTCATGAGTGGGATTAAACAGGACCGAAAACTGATCACCCCTACTGCCAAGTGTCATGGGTAGGTAAAGTTTGGACTTTTAATATGAAATTATCTGAGCGAAAACTC
Source organism: Metrosideros polymorpha var. glaberrima (assembly GCA_001662345.2). Lineage (NCBI taxonomy): Eukaryota > Viridiplantae > Streptophyta > Magnoliopsida > Myrtales > Myrtaceae > Metrosideros > Metrosideros polymorpha. Next base: position 3,753,800 of record BCNH02000009.1, read on the forward strand.
TCTAAAGCATATCATGGAAATGAAGATAACGTAAGATTTCATCATTAATTTAGTCACCTGATCGCTAAACTTAAAAAAGAAAAATCTTATAAATTTCGTGCATGGGCTCTTGCTATGTGAAGCATTTCTAGAATAATTCTCTACCGTCAGCCTTGCGAATAATTAAGGAAACCATATAAAAAAAAATGACTTGAATGTTGTGCCTAAATACTTGTTAGATAAATTATCATGACAAAGATATAAATAGAAAATTTCTTCCAAAAGACTAATAAAAGCACAAAAGCACAGAAAATTGACTCGACATGCTGGGCATGGTGTTTATTTAAAAAATAAAACTCGTGCACGCATCTACCGAACAAGTGTTACAAGGCAAGGCCCACGTGGAGTAAATGAAAAACTTTTGCTCTATTGTGATAGGCTAAGGGTCTGTTTGGTAATGCTTTTATTTTTCTAATTTTTTATTTTGTTTTCGAGTATAGAAAAAGATCAGAAATTTGTTTGGCAACGAAAGATAATTTTTCTGTTCTCGAAGACAAAAATTTGGAACATTATTTTTCCTGAGAATATATTTGGAACAGAAACAAAAAGTAAAAAAATCTACTTTTTTGTTATCAGGAACAAAATTAAAAATAATCATTTCTACTCAAAAATTGTTTTTGGAAATAGAATTGTTACTATATAGGCCCTAAGTAATCTTCCTTCATTAGAATGAATTTTCCTGCTTAGAATGTGTTTCGCCCAAAAGATAAAATACCTTTTAGAGTGGATCGATCGATTGGAATCAACAAAAGTTATAGAGGGTCCTTTGCTAATTTTTAAACCGGAAAGTAAATGATAAGGAATTAAAGTACAAACATTGGAAATAATCATTGCCAACGATAAAAAAAAATTGCAAAAAACAGAGAGTAAATTTGCTTAAAGATAAATTCTAGAGAACACAAAATTCTTTTATTGATTGCCGGGACTTTAAAAGAATACAAGGTGGGTATTTATAGTCAACAATCGATGGTTATTTACAAATAGTTATTGAATTAGAAAAAACTTCCTTGACCAATTGGGTAGATCAAGAAAACAATAGTAGCAGGTGTTAGGGGTGTGCAACCAAACCGGGTTTACCTGGTTCCCAGATAGGCCCACCTGGAACATCGGTTCGGGAACAGGTTCCAAATTTCGAGAACCGGTTTGAACCGGTCCAGTTCCCGGTGGAGGTCCTCCAGACCGGTTATAGAACCGGTTTTAAGCTACTATTACTGTTAAAAAAAAAAAAACCATATCTCAATCACCCCTTTCTCTACCTCAGTCTCACTCAATCCCCTCTCTCTCTCTCTCTTCGCAGTCGCATGCCTTCTCGCCAGTGCTCCTCACCGCCTTCACCGCAACCCCGCCGTCACCAATCACTACGATTGGCCACCCGAGGCTCCCCTACAACGCCTCGTCACTCGTGACGACGGGCGGTGCTGCTAGCGGGGCAGATGCGCCGTCGAAGCTGAAGCTGTACAGCTACTGGAGGAGCTCCTGCTCTTTCCGCGTCCGTATGGCCCTCAATTTGAAAGGTCTCATCTCGCTCCCCACGCGCGTGGCTTCCCCCTCTCGCCTTATGCTCGTGCTGTTTGTTGCAATTGTTGGCGTCATGATCTGAAATCCGAGCTTCAGAAGTTATTTCCGCGGCGTTTTATTAAGTTTTTTCGTTTCTTGAGTGCGAAATTTGGGAGGGGAAGTTTGTGCTACGCTTGATTAGTGTTTTAGAGGTAATTTTGTTTGAATTATTCCCTGGTGCGAAACGATGATGACGGTGATGATTTTGGGATTTGTAGGGCTTAGAGTACGAGTACGTACCTGTAAATTTGGTGAAGGGGGAACAATTCGGTGCATGTGAGTTGGAAGTATGCCCTAAAGTAACCATGTAATAATTACATGTTAGGGATTTCAGTTGTATTTTCTTATTATTTAATTAATGACAAAGACGTATTCATTCATTTATCCAATTATATATATATGTATGAATAATGCAATAAGATCAGTTGTGACTGGACCTGTTCTTGAGATGTTAAGAATATGTGTGACAGGTTTATTGTTAGACTAAATCTTTAAACTGTTCTTCGTCAATGAATCATTAAGTAGATATTAATGATCCTGTTGAGACCGGTGTATTTATAACTTCACAATTAAGTATTAGATACTTAAGGGAATGACCGGTCATGGATCTTGGGTATTGTGATACCCAAGTTATAACGCATGTGCTTGTATCGGACAAGTTCACTGAATGTGACACGTATAGAACGATTAACAACATAGAAGCTTTTAGTGTGGTCAATGTCTAATTGTTCTTGCTCTGATCTTATGCAAATAATCCTTAAACCTAAGGCACAGTGTTGACTTGTGTGTTGGATGGCTATAGTTCATAGGTGCGTATATTGACGGTTCGTTAATCCGTCTCTATACTTGATGGTCATAGTTCATTCACATATGAAATTACACGTGTGCGCAAAATATAATGTCTCCTTGTTACATACAAGGTACAATAATGATGTTCTATGCGATCAAATCGTGATACTTTATTGAAATTATCGGCCGGGGTTGTAACCTGTGACGATACCAACACAAGTTGTGACGTCCCAAGGCATCACAAAATCTAAGCGGCTTAATAATTTGATTCATTTTAAAATGCAAGCGGAAGACAATAATATAAATTGACATTATAAAAAAAAACATAACATGCAACTTTTTATTTATTTCTTCCTTTAGGCGTTGTTCAAATACATATCAAAAGGAGAAAGACAACTGGGGAAGTAACGGTGTAATCTACTTCTTCTGCTAGCTACACAAAAACGTTATCTCCATGCCCCCTAGAAAGTTGCCATACAACACCCTAAAAGACTACCTGCTAACAGTCTGAAAAACATGGAAAATAACAAAAGTGAGATAAACTCAACAAGTAATTCAAGCCATGACTATTTTACTTAAACAGTTATATCACAATTAAAGAGTCTGCAACTTTACGACTTTCAAGTCCCACTATGATGTGAATAATGTTATAATGTACATGAGATGCATGTCGCCACTCTAGGTAACCACTCTCATTTGTATCACTATCGATTTCTTTAAGGATCGATCTTTCGTAGTACCACATAGCAACGGGCATCCGTAGTATCACACAGCAACGGGCATCCACAGTACCACACAGCAATGTGTATCCCGATTTCCCTTATAGGCTCCCACGGGGCATCATCAGCGCACAGGTCGATGATTCTCACCGTTACCCTTATAATGATATGTATATGCATGTAATGATGAGAATGCATGTGTCAAATTGTATATTCAACAATAATCATAAAAATAACCCAATAATTCGTCATTAATATATCTAAAATCGTATCATCAGACGTGTCCTTCACTACTTGGCACCATCCAAGTTGGTCTATTCATTTATTCACCAGCTCGTTTGAAGATAAGGCATACAAGAAATAAAACTAGCCGTGTGAAGGTATTTTCACGTCTGCTGTCTCTCACGTACAAAATTAAATCACACGGCTTCATCACGTCTACACAACTCCAAATCGATAATTTCACTTTTGAAAAGACTAAAGTCTCACGAATATCAATATGTTCGACCACCATCGAACTTTCCGATCCCATGAAATATCACACTTTTCCATTATTTCAACGACAAACGATCACACAATTACTTCATTTCAAAGTTTTCACCAACAATCACACGTTCCGTATGGCTAGCAATTGACTCTACATTCAACGTTTAAAACATGCTCCTCCTCTAACCACAATATAAAAGGTTGAGAAGAAGAGAAATGGTGAGACTACTCGCTGTAGGTTTTGTCCGCAACACTAGATCCTTTGCTTCCTCGAGTCACACTGAGGATCCACGCTTTAGGGAATGAAAGATGGGCGAGATTCGGGAAGGCAAAAGATGAGAATAGAGAGGAAAATGAGAGAGGATGGTGGAGAGAGATGGGCGGCCAAGGCGAGGGAAAGAAATGAACTAAGGGTTGAGCTATTTATAATCTCTTGCAAAAGGACCAACAATGCAATCTTGCAATTAAAAACCTATCATCTATTCTAGTTTAGGTCTTTTTAATGTGCTCTCATCTAAGAAAATTTAATGCCGAGAGACTTTCTTGCTAACTTTTTAAGCAAGTCTTACTTTAGTAGCTTAGCTTAGACCTTCTCAATTAACTACCATCCAATCAAAATTTAATGCCAAGAAAATTTCTTACAAACTTCTTAAGTAAGTCTCACTTGAGTAGTTTAACTTAGGCCTTCTTAATTAACTACAATCCAAGCAAAATTTAATGTCAAGAAAACTTCTTGCAAACTTATTAACCAAGTTTGTCTTCCAAACATTAATGACAATAAAATATCTTTCTAGCTTTGTATTCTAAACATTAATGGCAACAAATATCTCTCTAGCTATGTGTTTTAAACATTAATGACAAAAAAAAAATCTAATCTTATTTTGTCTTCTTCCTCACAATTATCTCTCTTAAAGATAAGGTTTCTAGAATGGGTAATTTGGTAATTTCACACTTGACACTATTCATATGGGCTCGGGCTTGATTATGAAAATGGGTCTAAGATGGGTCTTTGAGGGCAAAAATGTAATTTCCTCTTATTTGGGCCATTGTGGTCAAATTTGAAAGAGAGTGAGACCCATTGGGCTTTGCCAAACCCGTTAGCTCTCTTCAGCTCTCAATTTCTGGCTTACCGTTACAAATTCGAAAATTTAAGGTTTATAGATAAATTTTGGGATTTGATGAAGTAATGTTTAATGATTGTCTTACAATCCTCTATCCCTCAACAAACATTATTAAACAATATTTCCAAATGTTATTCTCTGCACATTAAAATAGGTGAGCCAGAATCAGGATGTCACATAACCGATAATAAAATGTTTGTGTTTCGTGTGAAGTGCATGTCGACTAGGTTTGTGCATATGATCGAATTGGTGACTTGACAAAAATTCCATGATATTTGTTCGATCGGGACATAGTAAGACAGAATGATTGAATTACACTGTAGCCAAAACTGATAGGTTCATTATGTTCTTAAAGTATTCGCATTGTCTGGGTAACCATGACATATTGCTAGATGTCAATCATGGCTTGTAGGATCTTGAGGTTAATCGGGACAATCAATTCTTTTGAAAGTACTACCAACTCAGTGATGAACATAAGGATGTCACACATCATAACCAATTCAAGATGACGTTGAACAGAAAAGACAATATTGCAAATATGTTTGCAATTACACCAATCGAATTGAGTTCGACTAAAATTAAATTAAATAAGATTTGATTTAAATTTTGGTCATGGACGGACATGCATATGATGCACGGGCACGCCCGACGTGGACGCATATTGATGTGCCCAAAAATGCACACATGTTGATACATATTTTTGTATATAGATATATATTTATTAATTTATATACATATGATATATATTAAAAAAAATAATGGGCCACATGCACATGGTGCTGACCATGTGCACGTGACGGTCAACTACTAACACAGTTGCTGACCACGTGCAAGTGATCAGTGCACGAACGTGTGTATTGCTGATCAAACCATCAGCAAATAGCAACAATTGCTATTTTAGAACAGGGTCGTGTGCAGTGTGTGTGAAAAAAGAAAGACTTCGAGAGCTAACCAAAAAAAAAAAAAGTTTTCTCTGGTTTTTGATTGCCCAAAACGAAATATGAGAGAGTGTGGAGTCCACGAGATTGCTAGCACAATTGAAGTGGTGATTGCCGCGATCTCATTATTCTGTTTGACATTCGATTGGTGGTGTGTCTGAACTAGAGATCTGACGTTTGTAGGATTTGAACTGAAGAACATTTGAACCAATCGTTTCGAGCATGCTACGAGAGATAGTCCGATTAACCCCATTCGTAATTATGATTTTTGATTGAAATACACGAACAACGCCTCTAGAGATACGTGTATAGGTTATTCTTTCCACTGCGATTATGTTTTGTTGTCTATGCATATTACGTGAAAAGCCAACAGGTGAGTCCTTCTTTGACTTTTCCCTCTGTTTTTGTTTTAACCCTATTATCCTGAGCTGATGTGGTGCTTCGGTCGCGTTTATCACTTGCTTTATACTTGGAGAGCCTATGATTAAGCCATTCCTACATTGAGGCGATTTTGGTTTTGATGGTGATAGGAACACAAGTGTTGGCTTTTAGCAAGTCTAGTGTCCTGAGACTCGTGATTTGACAAAGTTTTAAGTCTCACTTATTCAATTCTATTATGGATCAGGGTAGACTCTGTTTATCCTATTCATGGATCGGAAAAATATGATAAGTTCCAAAACAGGTTTCAAGGCAAATAGGGTAGGTTCTCGATCCAAAAAGAAAAATATGAACTGGTTATAACATGGTAGGATCCAAGTTCTAGATCTAGGACTTGCCCACCTGAACCATGCTCGCCCTTAGGAGTTGCAACGAGAGCTTAATATGCAACAAAAATCCAAGGACGCATACCTAGACTAAAACTGAGTTCCCACTCACGACCCATGTGTTGTGACCTCTCATTTTCCTTTTTAGGGGAAACAGACAAGTTTAGAGATGTTTGCCTAAAAATGTGAACTTAGATTAAGTTCAACAATCTAGGGGCCGAAGTGCTCCCAAGCCTCATATTTCGCGCAGCACAAGGAGTTGCTATTGATCGTTTATAGTAGGTTGATTAGAAACCCAATCGAGGTACGGGAGAGATACCTCGATCCTATGAAATGAGAGATTTTAGACTTAGGGACTAGTTTACTCTAATATTGCTATTAATGCCATTTCGGTTACCTAAATCGGTTGATTGTTTCCTAACAATGATCAAATAGTCTTGATTGGTTTTAATGAAGCCTGTGAACCATTCTATGTGTCCATGCAATTATATTTTTATTTTTATTTATTTTTATAATTTTTCATTTAAAATTCTAAACTAGGCCTAACCTAATCTAGAAAGGAAATTAACGATCAAGGTAAAGCGGTAAGTAAACACGCAATATATTGAAATGACAAGCTAAAACTAGGTGCAGAAATTTAAAGGCCTGCAACTCGTCGGACATTATTACAAATGATTTGAGGAAGGGGTTAGAGAGTGAGGTGATTACAAAGCCTTGTTTATGAGCCTCGAGACATGATTCCCTCATAAGCTTGCTAGTGAGGATCTGAGTGAGTCCTATCAAGATCTATACAAGCTAACTATGGGGGGATGCATTTTTGTTTTGAGCCCAAAGATGCAAGAATTTCCAAACATTACTTTCATCCAAGATCAGGTATCACTTCTGTCCATTAGACGGTACTTTTCAAGCATCTTTAAGGCGAGATTACTAGTACACCCTCTTATTCATTAAGGCTCTGTTTGGTAATGTTTCTGTTTCTCTGTTTTTCTGTTCTTTTGTTCTCGGGAACAGAAACCTGTTTGGCAACTTTTTGTTCCCAAAAACTATTTCTGTTCCCGGGAACATATTTGGAATAGAAACAAGAAGTAAAAAAAATTTGCTTTTTTGTTCCAGAATCACTTTTGAGAAATAAGCTCACTTAAAAAAGAATTAACTTATTTCTCTTTTTCTCACTCTTTCCACCGCCGCCTATGTGTCCACTGCCCACCGCCAGCCACCGCCACCAGCCACCTTCGTTGGCCACCACCATCGCCCTCGGCCACCGCCATTAGCCACCTCCGCCACCCACCATCGCCGCCCACCTCCACCGCCCTCGGCCATCGCCATCGGCCGCCGTTGTTGCCCACCGTCACCGCCCACCTCCGCCACCACCCCTACTCATCGCCATTGGCCACCTCCTCCTCCAACAGAAATTTTATGCAGTTATCAAACGCATTTGTGTTCTTTTTTATTCCCGAAATAGAAATTTTGTGCAGTTATCAAACGCGTTCTTTTACTCAGAAACTATTCCCGAGAACAGAAATAGAAAAAATTATTTCTGAATAGAAATTGTTCCCAGGACTAGAAACGTTACTAAACGCACCCTAAGAGGGTGAACCCTAGTTTCTAAGCCTAAAAGACTAATTGTTAGGGCAAATGGATGTGTGTGCATATAGATTTAGCGGTCTTTCTAAGCCTGTTTTTTAATTTGATGAAATCATATGTCTAACTAGCTTGATTATTCAAACTAGTTGATTTGTTTTGAAAAATGTAGACCGGAATAGACATCGACCTCATTAACTTTTCATGGTATAGCCACCTTGCCATGGACTGCCTTTTTGGATTGATGTCACTTCAAGGTGTCGAGTCTTCTATATTTGTTTGAAATATACACATTAAGCATACATCTAATGCAATCAATTTCAATCGATTCAATCAAGATGGCATCGGGGTCGGCCTTTGCATCACATGCATTGTGGATCTAGCTTTAATGACTGGGTTGATTAATTTGTGATTAATGATGATTAACTCCCAATTGCCATGGCAAATAGGTGAGTTAATACCACTAATCCCTAAGTTCGAGACTAAGTGATTTCTCTATCCTTTGAATCATGCATCGACCCTAGCATACATCTAACATAGACATGCATTAAGGCTGAACTAAATATGCATTTAGGCCAATTAAGACCTTGATTATCACACAAGCAAGCACATGAGTGAGCCTTAAGGGAAAGGTCACTTATTGAATTTCTCGGATTTTAGCTTGTAATTCAGGTCAGCACAATTAATTCGGGAAAAATAGCAAACGCCGTTCAATTGGATGATTCAAGTTTCAATAGAAAGCTTAAGGTGTGCACTACAACTTTCATGAAGACCATTTTATCCAATTATGACTCGAATGACTTAGATTTGGTGATTTAAGATTCGCGGTCAGATTTCGACCCAGATCTGACATGTTTTGGGAGATAAATTGGTAAAAATAGAAAACTAAACCAACACATGTCCAATTTTCGTGTAAAGCTAGATGCAAGCGTGTTATACAAGTTTCATGTTTTGAGTTTTTGCAAAAAGAACCTTCATTTTTCCTAGTAATTCAATTTTTTTCAAGAACTTTTCTGAAAACGATTTTACAGGCCAGCATCGACCTTATCCGCAATTCGGTTTTTGTAAAAATACAAAAATTTGCAATTAGGCCCTGAAACTTTGTAGTATATAATTTTAGACCCTAATGAATAACTTTTTAGTTTTATGATTTGGCAAAAAAAATGCCTTTATCTTTGTCTAATTTGCAAAATCATTTTTGCCATTTTCGGAGTTCCGAAATTTTTCCGGTAAGCAGCAGAGATGACGGTGCACTTCGTCCTAGGCAAACATGCATTATATTATCTGAATTTTTTATATGTTGTAGAGAAAAATGTTAGCTACGACTTTCATGATGGACACTTTCTCAAATTTCTAAGCACAGAAACACGTAGAAAATCAGACGCAAGTAAATGTCAGTTCTTGAAATATACAGAATAGAGCAAACAGATCACATAACATTTGAGAACAGATTCTGTGACTTTAGTGTTAAGCACTTTTGACCTAGTAAACAATATCCATTTGGTACGTACGACCACTCGTTTTGAAGCTTATGAAGAGCTTTACAACTTTGTAGTTTACCATTTTTTCATCAAACATCATCTACTGACTCGTTTCAGGTCATGAAGCAAACTGATTCAAACAGGTCCGAATTTGACAGAACATGCTTAGATCACATGCATCATACTATGTCTTAAATTAATCATATTAGCAGCAAAACTGACTTATTCTAAGCTCAACATTATGTATTTTAACATATCTAAAGGCCACATGCAATAGACAAGAGATCGGCCACATTCAATCAACTTCAATTCCTCCATGAAGTTTTCGCCTAAATTAAGTTTAGGAGTTCATACCTTAGTGGATTGATTACCGGAGCTCGATTGGGCTAGCTCAGCCTTCAATGAGCTCTAGGAAGTGTCGAGGATAGCTCCAAGTCTGAACAAACAGAATGATCGAAGAAGTAAGTGAATTTCAAACTGGTAAGCAATTTCCGAACACTAGAGGAAGATTAAGGAAAATGAAAGAAATGCGATGGCCATTTGGTTGATCGCCGGCCACCACAGCTTCAAGGACAGCCTGAGGATCACCTTCGCACGCCAAGGAACACCAGAAAGGGTTGTTGGACAGCCGATTCTAGCTAAAACAGAATCGGCAAAGTCACTAGTGTAAAAACCGGTGATTGAACAGCAAAGGAAATAAGCTCACTGGAGCTGGATTGGGGAAGATATGGCTGCCAGAGCCTTGTGACGACAAGGAGGAAGGTTTGAGGTACGCCGGAGTAGTGGTGGTTGGTCGGAAAGTGGCAGCGACCTGCCGGCGAGGGCAAAGAGCTAGCCGAAGCTCGCACTAGCTAGAGAGAGAGAATCGAAGAGAGAGAGAGCTAGAGAGAGAATTTTTGTTATCAAATGGTAGCCCCCCTCTGTTTTGGAGGGAAAAATCCTTATATAAGTCGCTCATCTTTAAATCCTAACCTTAGAATTAACCTAAGATCTAAAGTCTAATAGTCATCCTTATCCATTAGGAGAATTAATACATGGATCAATGACATGGCAATCTAAATGGCTGAAATTTAGTTGATCTCAAAGGCTGAGGATGAGTACTTAATGACTAAGTAAAGTCTCTAATCGGTTCATCTCAGTTCACTAGGATTAAGGATTAGGGGTAATTTGGTCAATTCACATTTCTAGTGGCATTTTGGTAATTTTTTTGGTCTAGGATGACAAAGTGAGCTGGGGCCAGCCGTCCATGGCCTGAAGGGGCTGAAATGGCTGGAAAAATGGCCTTTTTTCGTCGGAGCTCCTCGTTCGCTAGTTTAGGTGCTAGACTAGTGTAACCCTGTTTGACTGGAGTTTGATCGGGTCGGTTCAGGGGACAAACGAGGTCCGATTTTGATGATTCTTTTATCCAAAATTTTATTTTTTCCTCCATTTTATTTATATGAAAATTCCCTAATTTTTTGGGGACCAAATATATTTTTTCTAATTTTTTGTTTTTATTCCATAATCACGAAACACCCCAATTCCTCTTTTATTTGGCCAAATTGAATGTCTAAAGATTATCTAGGATGCTAGATTAGAATGGATAAAAAAGAATTAGGTCGATCGGAATTATTAAAACTTGATTTTAAACCAAAACCTTTCTTAATATGGCCAGACCTACCTAAAGATGTGAGAATTGGCCAAAATCAATACTACATTGTGATTTGGTTTAATCAAATGACTCAAAATTTGGTCTCGCCTCACAACTCATGAAGAAATGGTTCGAAACGACCATTTAGGCTCAAATCAGGGATAATTTTCCAATGTGTGCAAAAATTGAAATTGGTTGAGGTTTTAGTGTATTACATCTTTTAGATCAAATGTCTCAAAAGGAAGAAATTCTAAAAATGCTAAGAAAAGGGTCAATTATGATTTTTGGCCAATTAGAGCTTACTTTTCTTTAAATTAGGGAAAAGTATGTTCCTAATTTATTTTTGTGAAATTGAAAGTTCAAGAACCCTATTAAGGTAAAAATAACATGTTTTGTTATTTTTATGGAATTTTTCTGAATTTTTCTGCATTTTTTTGAATTTTGGTCAAGACAATTAATTTTTCCATAGAAAAATCATTTTCGAAGTCAAATCTCAAAATTTTTGAAAACCAAAAGCGGATAAATTCATTTGACACCATTTAGGACCTATTCATGTGAAAATATAAAATTTGACTCCAATGTTCACTTTTGGTCAACTGGTCAAAGGTTTGACCAAAAAGTCAATCCAAAAGTTAAAATTTGACTTTTTGGGGTTAATGTCTAAATATTCTTTAAATGCTAGGCCGAAGTGAGGTCAAGTGAAAAACGACTCTTTTTAGGTCAAGAAATAGGTTTTGTCATGATCAAAACATAAGTTTCTTGTTTTTGTCTTATATGACCTACCAAGTAAATATTAGGTGTCAACACCATGTAACAAGTTACAACAAGTAAGAAGTGTAGAACAATTAGCTCATAAGGACTGTCGTTGTATAACCATTCATCAACAGATGCTGCTTCCCATATTGAGTAAAAATGCAAACCTATAGTTGTAGGAGTAGGAATAATGCCATCATAAATAATATTGTTACCATAAAGTAGAGATCCAGAAATAGGCTTACAGATACCATCAATATCAACTGGAGGAGCAACAATGAAGGCAATAATAAATATAGAAGCTGAGTCAATAAGGTAGGGATCATCAAAACACCAAACCATTTGATGTGATGTTGAATAGTTAATATATCTTAATTGGCCTATAACTTATTAACTTAAGTTTTTGAGTAAATGTGAGTCTAACTGGATATGCTGATGAGCTTGAACTTAGGCTCCCTCTTAGCAATGTCCCTAGGTGAAAGTATCGGACTTCTATTGTATGCTCCTAACAACTAATCTATAGAATTTCGATATGCTATGTAAAATGGGTTGCTCGAGACTCGAACCTGAAACTAGTCGGATGGAGTAGATAACTTCTTCGTTACGTAACAAAATCCCTCCCCAAACCATGCTTGTGTTTTTCATTGTACATGGCTTTCTCTATGTATATATAGAACACTCAGTGAATGGAATACTCAGTCAATCAACCCTAACTTAACTCTTACTACGCAAATATTTCATAAACAAAAGGAATGATTTTTTTTTGTTATCTCTTAATTATTTAGGGATAATTTACATTTCTATAATCTCATAGCCAATCATTCATAATTGACTAGATCATTGATAGAAGTAATATCCAAATACCAAATCTGCCCTTTACATAACCTTCGTGAAGTAGAATAAGTTCTTAAAGAGATCAAAGAAAGAACAAATTCTTCCTCTGTAAGGATTTCCTTCAAAAATTCTGAACCCAATCTTTTTTTATAAAGTTCATATAGTCTTTTTGTGTTTACTAGCCAAAGTTTTAACACAAGATAACCGAAGTATATATTTTACTCAATAGAAACTCTTTTTTTTTTTTTAAGAATCCACTATGATAATGAGAAAGATTTCTACATATACGCAAGAAATGATTGATAATATCATAATATGATGAATCAGCCCGAGTCGATTTACTAATGAGATGCCCTAATGTGTTACAAAAACTTGCTTTATACAATGATCCAATTAGAGGAATAATTGGAGATATTATCTCAAACTTCTTTATAGCTTTATTTATTATAATAAATTTTCTAGCATTTGACTTCATAAGAGTAAAGAATTTAGTCGCACGCTTGAACAATAGCCCAAGAAGTCAAGAGATTACTTTAAAAAATGGTTTATATCAATTCTTTTCCAATCAAAAACTCACCTACACTTATACTAAGACCAAAGTCTTATCCATTTGTAGACAGAGCTTCGACAGCAAAGAGGGTCTAGAGGGAAGTTATGAGCATTACGTTCATGTGTAACTTCTATACCAAGGTTAGCACAATTAATAATATCACCCCGCATATTAATTACACGACCTTGGCTATCAACTATGGATTGATTGAAATAGAAACCATTTCGACTTCACTACTTGGTAGTTACATGGTGGTGATGACCTTGTTGACTAGTGAAGCCTCTCGTCAATAACTTGCGATGTCTATTATTGACAATTTGACTGGCGAGTTGTCAATCCCTTCAACTTGTCGATTGTTTTGTGCATTAATAAATTCTGTTTTCATGATACTCTGCCTTCATCGACTAAGTCTGTCATTTATTGAAAATTGGTCAATTTTTTTAGGCCAGGGGTCAGAAAACAGAAAGGATGATTTCGAGGGGAGGATTGAATATGTTGTAGCTAGATCTAACACTTAGAGGGGGGGGGGGGGGAATAAGTATATTTGACTAAACTTGACTAATAGTGCAGAATTAAAATATTCAAGATAGAAATATGAAGGATGATACAAAGTCTAAGCTTTGCGTCTGAGGCTATGAATTGTGTAAGTGTGCAAGAAGTCTCAAATGCAGAAAGTAAAAGTAAAGAGATAGAGAATTCTACACACAAAACTTATAGTGGTTTGGTTTAGCTCAAGCCTACGTGCACTCTCCACGCTAACATTGTACTAGTTGGATTCCACTAGATAATCTTCAGAGATTACAATGAGTGGTGATGTACTTAAGTGATAAACTACACTATCTCACAATCATTCTAACAAAGTCTCTCAAATATCAATGTTTTTAGGTCAACAAAGACAAGTGTGCAACAACAAGAAGAAGCCTTATGGCTTCTAACTTGGCTACATATACATAGGTTTCATTATAGTCGATTCCTTTTTCTTGCGAGTAGCCTTTGGCCACAAGTCTTGCCTTGTTTCTGGTTATTTTTCCTTGGTCATCTAGCTTGTTTCCAAAACCCATTTAATGATCTTTTGGTCTAGGCATGAGTTCCTAAACTTCATTGATTTTAAACTGATGAAGTTCTTCTTGCATGGCTTTAATTCAGCTTTCATCTGAGAGTTCTTCTCCAATTCCTTTTGGCTCTACCTTAGATATAAGTACTAGAGTGTTGATTATTTCCTTCGATCTTAATCTTGTTTTAATGCCATCATCTAGACTTCCAATCACAAACTCTTTAGGATGATTGGATTTGTGTTTCTAGTTCTTGTTAAATTTTCCATCTTATTGCTCATCAGACTTAGAAGGTTGAGCTTCATCTACATTGATGTCTACATGAGTATCCTATGTGTGACTAGAACTTTGGGTCTGATCATTTGCTTCATCGTAATTAGATGTAGGAACAGCTTCAGATGCTTGAGTAGGTTTCTTGATAGGTTTAGACGTTGTGATAGGATCTTATGTTATGATAGGCTCAGACATCTGACAAGTTTTCTCAAACTTCACATTCGTTAGCTCTTCCATCACTAGAGAGTTTTTGCTAAAAACTCTATATGCTTTGCTTGATGTAGAGTACCCAAGGAAGGTTCATTCATCCAATTTCTCATCAAACTGGTCAGAATGATCATTAGCATTTTTCAATATAAAGCATTTGCATCCAAATACTCGAAAATTTAAATGTTTGCCTTCTAGCCCTTGAAAAACTCATAGTTTTTTTTTTCTTAGAATAGATTTTAGAAAAACACGATTGATGATATAAGACACGGTTGAAATAGCTTCAACCCAAAAATGAGATTCTATTTTGTTCTCAAACAAAAGATTTTTTGTCATTTCTTGCAATGAATGATTTTTCCTTTCAACAATTCCATTTTGCTCAGTAGTATAAGGAGAAGAAAATTTATGTTGAAAGCTATTTTCATCACAAAAATCTAAAAAACTTTGATTTTCAAATTTTCCCCCATAGTCAGTTTTAATGCAAGAAATGGTGTATCCTTTTTCATTTTTGAATTTTCTTTGTGAATTTCAAAAAATTTGAGAATGCATCACTTTTGTGTGCAAGAAAGAAAACCCATGTAAACCTTGTGTAATCATCTATTATAACTAAACAATATCTCTAACCACCAAGGCTTTGACTTCTTGTAGGTCCAAAAATATCCATATGAAGTAATTGCAAGGCATGGTTAGTACTAACTTCATTTATAGATTTAAATGAACTTCTTACTTACTTGCCAAGTGTGCACACAGAACATAATTATGATTTTTCATACTTCATCTATGGTAAACCTCGAACAAGCCTTTTGGACAAGAGCTTTGAAATTTGCTTGATGCTAATGTGTCCAAGTTTTCTGTGCTATAGCTCAAATTCATCTTTGATGGATACTAGACACTTAAGGTTATCAAACTTCACATCCATAAGATAGATGTTCCCATGTCTTCTGCCAGTAAATAATTGTTTATTGTCTCAACTAGATCCTGCACATTTGTTCTCTTAAAAGCAAATTTTGTATCCAATATCACATAATTGACTTATGCTGATCAGATTATTATTTTGTCCTTTGACTAAAAATACATCATTGATTATGAGGTTTTCAATCCCGACGGCCCCTTTGCCAATAATCCTTCCTTTGTTGTTTCTACCAAAGGATACACTACCACCATCAATCTTGGATAAAAGAGAAAATTTTCTTGAATCTCTAGTCATATGTCTCAAGTAGCCATTATCCAGATACCATTTATTCTTTTTCTTTCTTAGTACCTACAAAGTTTAAACAAATTCAAGCTTTCTTTGATACCCAGACTTTCTTGAGTCCTTTGGGATTAGAAGGTTTTTCCATTCTTAGAATATCTTTCTGAATTGGTTTCTAAATTTTTGGACACTCATTTTTTAAATGATCTGAGCCTTCACAGTTTGAACACTTTAAGGAGTTTTGGCCAACAGGTTTTACAAACTGCTTTTGAAAATAGTTTCAATAAACAAGTTTAGAGGGTCTTTATCTAAGTCTATCTTTGACTTTTGGAAAAACATTTTGAAGATCACTTTCATTTTCAAAGCCAAGTCCTGATTTGTTATAATATGGGACTTGTATAGAAAGAATGTGATTCAGATTTTTCGAACTAAGGAAAAACGTTTTAGTAACTTCGAAACATCCTTTTTCAAAAATTCATTTTCTTTGGAAAGTAAATCTTGTTTTTCCTTGATTTGAAAAACCTCTTTAGCAGCATCCAAAATTTCCTTTTTTTTAAAAAAAGAAGATCTCTATTTTCCTTCATTTGAGAGAATTCCCTTTGTAAGAACTTGATTTTATCTTTTTGGGAAAAATTTTGTTGCCTTAACTTAGAGTTTTCCTTCTTCAATTCGGAGATTTTCTTAGAAGAAACTTTGTAATCAGCACACAATTCATCAATAAATTGAGATATTTCATCTGAAAATTCAGGATGACTTACCTTGATTTCTTCATCTGATTCAGGGCGCGTTTGACAACGATTCTGATCCAAAAAATTAATTTTATTCTAAACTGATTGTTTCTGATTCTATTCCTTGAATGAGTTTTAGAGAATTAGAACTCGTTTGATAACTGCACAAAATTTCTGTTCTCGAAAAAGAAACGTGTTTGGTAACTGCACATAATTTCTTATTCTCAATCTCTCTTTTTCTTGTGAAATGCTTTTATCAAAACAAAACCAAATCAATAGACATTGAAATCATCGCATCTTTCGAATTACTAATTACTATTCTCATAGGGATTAAATCTAAATGGTGAATTTTTTTCTTTTATTGATTTCACCACTTTGTTGTGATGAACACTTCTCTTTTTATCTTCTAGTGAATTTTTCAATCATTAGAGGGCTTATATAAGCAAGAAGATTATGAACTTTCTGAGTTTTTGAATGCTTTCAGCTCCTTACTCTTGATCATTCCTTTACTGTTCTGTGAAATGTCTTCTACTTTTGAGTGTACGCATAATCCACAAACTGGAGAGTAATATGCTTTTGGCTGAGAATGTATGCCATCGTGTTCAAATTGAAAAGTAAATATGAAATGAGGTGGTAATTTTAAATTTGGGTAATTTTGCTTTATTCTTACCCATTTTTAAAATAATGAAAAAGAGAGAACGATGAAGAAAAGAGAAGGGGGGATTCTACAATAGCTTAACCGGGGCCACAATAGAAAGAAGAAAAAGTCATGAGAAGAAGATGCAAAATTTATGAGATTCATTTTAAGTAAATTCTTTGGAAATGAAAAACCATTGTGATTTGTAAGACTTGATTAACATTTTAACATCTACTTTAAAATGTTATATAGTTAAGACATTTATCACTTCTTTAAAGATTTATTAGGCTTTGTTCAACAATAGAATGAAAATACAAGACTTTCAATGGGCAAAAAATGATTCATTTATTTTTTTTAAATGTGTCTCAAAAGTGATTCCGGAACAAATAATCAACCTTTTTTTTATTCTTGTTTTTGCTCCAAAACTGATTCCAGGAATAGAATCACTGATTTTAAGAATCAAAATCATTTTCGTTACCAAATAGGATTCTCATTTTTTTTTTGTTTCAGTGAGTAAAATTAGAGAATTCGAATCGTTGTCAAACAAACGCTCAGAGTCTGAATGTGCCATTAGACATATGTTTGCATATTCTTTATCAATTTTTTTACACTCAGTGTCACTCAATGTCTCTCCTTTCAAGGCTTTCTTAAACTTTTCATATTTACCTTTATTTTTTTGAAGCAGTGAACAATTTGGCTTGATGTGTCCTCTTTTTCTACAATGAAAGCAGACTAGATCTTTGCTTTATTCTTTATTGCTGAAGGTCTTCTTATAATCAAGTTGTTTGAAAGGCTTCTTCCCTCTGAACTTCCTGCCTTTCATAGCCATTCTTCTAAATTTCTTCACCATAAGTGCAAGCTCTTCATCGTATTCTTCTTCATCCTCAGAGTCTGAGTTATCAAAGTCAATGTTAGATTTTAAAACAATTAACTTCTTACCTTTTGATTCTCCTTTATTACTGATGCGTTCAACTTCATATGATTGAAGAGTTCCAATAAGCTCATCCATGGATAAGGGTGAAATTCTTTGAGTTTCACGAATTGATGTTTTGATATTGTTCTATTCTTTTGAGAGTACTTGCAGAACTTTATTCACTCTCATAGGCTCTATGATTAGATTGCCTTGATGTTCGAGAGTGTTGATTATGTCTATGAATCTATCATTCATCCCCTTGATACTTTCATCTGGTTTCGTCTTGAAGGATTTATAGTGACCAAGGAGGATATTTATCTTTGTTTCTTTGACTTTGTCAGTTCGTTGATATGTAACATGTAGGCTATTCCATATCTC
Organism: Metrosideros polymorpha var. glaberrima; assembly: GCA_001662345.2. Lineage (NCBI taxonomy): Eukaryota > Viridiplantae > Streptophyta > Magnoliopsida > Myrtales > Myrtaceae > Metrosideros > Metrosideros polymorpha. The sequence goes on from BCNH02000009.1 coordinate 3,772,422, forward strand.
TTTAGCTGATTTGCAAGAAGCAATACGATTATATTCAGAAGGTGATAAATTACAATAGAATATATAAATAACTTTTGCATTAAGTGCTTCTCTTCTGGCTATCTCTGTATCAAGTAAGGGCTTAGAGGTTTTGCCATCAACGTCAGTTGTTAGTTTAGGATTTACTCCTCTTATGACAATGTCCCATTATGTTGGATCTTTAGATTTAACATAAGCTTTCACTTTGTTCATTTAGCTATCATATTCCTTCCCATCAAAGTAGGGAGGTTTTAATTCACTTTGTCATTCAACAATCCATGTAATAGAACTGCTAGCCATGATAGATCGTTAGCTTAAAAGTAATATAACACTTCATATAATAAGGAGCACCAAGCTCTAATACTAATTATTGTAGCTAGATCTAATACCTATAAGGGTGAATAGGTGTATTTGAGTAAACTTGACTAATAGTGTGTTAAAATAGTCAAGATAGAAATATGAAGGATGATACAAAGTCTAAGCTTTGCGTTTGAGGTTATGAACTGTGCAAGTCTGCAATAAGTCTCAGATGTAGAAAGTAAAAGTAAAGAAATAGAGAATTCTACACACAAAACTTATAGTGGTTCGGATTTGCTCAAGTTTACGTGCACTCTCCACGTTAACAGCCTACTAGTTGGATTTACTAGATAATCTTCAGAAATTACAATGAGTGATAATGTTCTTAAGTGATAAATCACGCTATCTCATAATCACTCTAACAAAGTCTCTCAAAGATTGTTGTTTCTAGCTCAACAAAGACAGGTGTGTAATAGTGAAGCTCTCATTAGACTTTAGAATCCTTGATTCACAATCTCTCTTATTCACTAGCCTCTTGATCTCTTTGATACTCCTCTATGTCCAAACTTCCTGTTGGACAGTCTTAGAGGATGATTCCCCAATCAACTTGTTGGATGGAATTTGTCGAAAGAAGATTAAAGTAGCCATTGAGAGTGAGATTAGAATATTTCGTTGATTCAATTGCCCATACACTGAATTCGAATTTCCATAAGTTTAAATTTTTCATTTTGGCAAGAACATCTTGTCTCCCGAAGATTTGCTAATCAATCTTAGATGATTGCCTTCAAGAAAGTCATTGCAAATACATCTAAAGATTGATATTCAATCACGAATCTTCTACTTGTGGAAATCCTAACCAGATCATTAGCCGTTGTGAAAAATATAACCAAAGTGTTTTGAGTCTGAGGTAGTTGCTTCATTAAATGTTATCGCTTGAGTTAGAACAAATCTGATATATAATCTCCT
>BCNH02000009.1:3805956-3826988 GCA_001662345.2 Metrosideros polymorpha var. glaberrima
TAAGAAAATCCAGAAAAAATCCAGAAAAAATCAGAAAAAATCAAATAAATAGAAAAGGAATAGTCTAGAATTTCATGGTTTGGACTTGACCCCTATTGGACCGGGTTCCTCGACAAGGTCCAAGTCCCGAAAAAAAAAAACTTCAAAAAATCAAATTCAAATAGAATAAGCCATGAGAGTTTTACAATTGGATTTTGGATGCTTTTTATTTTTAGAGACAATGCATAGGATGCTGATTGTGCATTTTCAATTCGATTTCACTTGATTGTACATTTAACAAGTTGAACGTCATTTACTTTCCTAGCCCGGTTAGGATACAATGTTAGATAAAGATTGTTTAGACACTTTAGTTAATAAATGGTCGAGTTTAGGTACCGAAAAGGCATTAGTTGAATAACTAGTGTAACAAACTCCCCGAACCTAGAAAATCTCTGGTTGCGTAAAAATTCGAGGCGACACTCTCGCGTCTCGATCGGTTTTTAGTCGACTCCAAATAGGTTAGTAGCGACTCCGAAAAAAAATAGAAATTTCTTCATTTATAGCGGTCGCAACAAGGACTATTAATTTTATAATGATAATTTAACAATTAGGTTGGTTGGTTTAAGTAATTAAAGAACTATTTATTTTTATAACAATAATCCGACGGATGAGATAGAATTTTGCAATTGCCAATCTCTTGGGCCATCCCCAACAGTCACGGACCCATGTGACACGATAATGACGTGGTATGATTGGGACTGATCAAATATATTTTTTGATTTTAAAAATGCGCTAAAAATAGGAAAAAGGTACGACCCATGAGTGAGCCGCGAAAGACCAATTGCTATTTTGTTTGGGCGAATATTCACTGGGCATAAAGAGGTAAAAAGTCCAAACGAGGAAAGCAAGCATATGGCATTCCCATCACTGTTCATACTCATTTTCCATCCAACATCTCCCTTCTTTGAATCATTTCAAAACCCACGTTCGAATTCTTGCTCCCTATAAAGACCACAACGACATTGCCATCTTCTTAGGTTCCGTTCGATATATGCTATCATTTAAAAAATATATATATTTTCTAAATCATTCATTTTTCGTGGAACAAATGCACTCTCAATCTTCAATCCAACAGCTCTAAGAAAAGAGAGAATCCTTCTTCAACGCCTTAATATTACAAGGAGTAAGGGGTACTTATTTGACAATGAGAAATTGGCGTGCTTATCTTTAATTGTTGTGAGGTTAATAAATTTCCTTGCATGGATAACCGTTGTAGATAATTCGATTGTCAATTGGTGTCGGAGAGCGCAATTGTTATTAAAAAAAATGAAACATATGTACGCTTTTTGTTAGATAATCGAGCAACCGAAACAATAAAATAGACGGAATAAGGAAATAAATCGGACACCAGATTTACGTGGTTCGATCGTAGAGGCCTACATCCACGGGGAGAGAAGCACGAAATTCCACTATAAATCAAACAATACAACGGAGATTACAACCACACTCGAGTCACTCAAACACTCTCAGTGTTTCCTAAGCCCCAATTACTTCTAATAACCCACAAATGTTTAGCCTCACAATTCCTCACAGAAATAATCTCTCAATCTCATGACGGAATTACACACAAATCTTAACACAAGACTTTCTATTGGCTTCAACACTTGAATTCTTGATGTAATTCAACGAATAAAGAGCCACGGAGAAAACCCACCGCCAAGCACTCGTAAACGGCACTTCAATGATCACATACGGATTAACCTCCACAAATAGCAACCAATCCGTATATATATTGCACAAAAAGGAAGATAAGGCCAACGTCTACTTGGATAAGAAATTCGTGTGATTCGGTCAACAAGTCAAACTTGGACATTCCCTCTTCTATCCTCTGCCGACTCCAAGAAGGATTATATATTTGAATCTTGGTGGAATCCTATTGAGAGCAATCTTCTTTAATTTCCTTATTTGCTTTTCTTGGACCGAACTTCAAGGAATATATTTCCTATTCTTATTTCTGACCAAAAGTCAGGCTTCTTCGGTGGACAAACCTAGTCCAATATGGATTTCTCTAGCACATATTCGAACGTCAACAGATAATAATTTATCTCGAGTCGATTTTCGTTCGCGGGCTCAAACTCGAGACATATCTTTAACAATCTCCACCTTGACTCGACGTTTGAGTCAACTCACAATCGCTTCACTAAAATTCGAACTTCACTACTGTTCTCCCGTAGCCCCCAATGGGCTCAACCGCCACATATATCTTCCAAATTCAAGTCGCGCTTGAACTTCGTCATAACCATGAACCTCCTCAGAATACCAACTTCACCTACACCTTTAACTGCTCCGCAAGAATTTTCTGACACAATCTCTTCAATCACAAATAAAGCAAAACCATTGTTGCATACATACCTGTTAGGAGATCGAACACATACCTTGTCAATTTCAGCAGTCATAGCAACTATTGGCTCTATGGGCTCCACCTTGCTGCAAGCATCATTTGTGTCGATTACCTCGCTAGTACCCGCTACCTCAAGAGTTTCTGGTTGCAACTCCACCTCAAGATGAACACCGTTCAGATCTGTATAAATACTGCCATTAACGTTCCTAACTCGAAATACTGGAGACTCATCAAATGTAACTTCTCTACTGACAACAGGTGAATTTAATTCCGGGCACCACAACTGATAACCCGCATCACCTTGTGCATAGTCTAGGAACATGCACTTTCTTACCCTTCCATCGAGCTTACCATCACTAACTCGAACATAACATGGGCAACTAAATATTCTAATATAAGAATAATCAGCAATGTTACCTGACCACACTTCTTCGAGAGTCTAACATCTAATCACAGTCGATGAGGATTTATTCAATAGGTAGCTAGCCGTACCAAGTGCATCCACTAAGAATCTCCTAGCCATACCGGCACTAAAGAGCATTTTATGGGCCGTCTCTAGTAATATTCTACTCATCAATTTTACAACATGTTGTGGTTCACTAGCACTAGTGCGGTGTCTCATTATGCCTTCCTTCATGCATAATTTATTTAACAGCTCCGAGCAAAACTCCATACTATTGTCAGTCTACACATGCTTGATCATCTTACTAGTCTCATTTCCGATCAAAGCTCTCAACTATCTGATCCTAACAATAGCATCAAACTTGTGCCTAAGAACAAACACCCAAGTCTTCCTTGAGTAGTCATCAACAACTATTAGCATAAATATGGACTCTTCCTCGAAGGAAATCGCGACAACCTGCGAACATCTAAGTGAATTAATTCTGCAATCTCCGTGGTTTCTTTGACAGCCATACTGAATTGCGCTTTCCGCCGTTGATCTAAATCACAGCACATGCATACATTCAGTTTGTCAGTAATATAACCACATAATAAATTTCTTTCACTTATAACCTTCAGGCTTTTCTTGTTAATGTGCCCCAAACATATATGCCACAATTCAGACTTTCGAACAGATGCATCTGACGTCTCTGTGGCGAATTCCGTCACTGTCTCACCTTGAAGCTCATACGGGCCACTATGCTTGATTCCTTTCATTATTACCAAGACACCTCGAACAGCCTTCAAAATTTCACATTCTGAAGAATATCGACACCCAGCTGAATCCAGGGCACTCAAGGAAATCACGTTCTTTTTCAACTCTAGAACATGCCTTTCTCCAGTCAATGTCCATGCAATACCATCATGCATTGTTATTCTAACATTGCCAACACCTATAACATCGTACTCGGCATTGTTCCCTAACTGCACTTTACTACTATCCATGCATTGATAAGTAGTAAACCAGTTCCTGTTTGGTGTAGTATGAAAAGAACAACTAGAATCCATAATCCATCCGTCAAAAGACGAATCATCAGTGACGGATAAGATATAATCAGCATTATCCAAATTATAGTCAGTAATAGCTGCAACATCATCAGTAGGCTCAACTTTAATTCCCTTACCCTTCTCATTTTCAGCTTAAAGCAATCCCTTCTACGATGCCCCCTGTTGCCACAGTTCCAATAGACAACATCACTAGTCCTAGACTGACTACGTCTGTTCAGATTCATACTATTTCTGCTAACACGAGTACTAGTTCTTCCTTTATTTTCACTTACTAAAGCAGTAGACATAGATTCACCAAATTTTCTTCTACGAATGTCCTCACTCAGAATTAAATCTCGAATCCCATCAAAAGTCAAACTAGTTGACCCAAAAGAATTATTAACAACAGTAACAATAGTATTTAGATATTATTTCTTCTTCATCATCAGTCATGAAAATGGAAGAGGTGATGAACTGTGTATGGAAAGATTCAACAGGAGGAATTGAAGAGGAAGATGAGTTTGATTCAGAAAGATCAGAAAGACTTGTGACTTGGGAGGGTTTTAATATTTCAGAACATTCTTGTTCTATTTCTTCTTTCTGTTGGATGCTCAAGTTTCGAAGAAATGATTCAAGAGGATTTGAGACCATGAGCTGAGGTTCAAGTTCTTTGGAATGTTGAGCCAAAGCTTTAACCTTTTCTCGTTCCTTGCGAAGGCGTTCCATTTCTCGAATTTGGTCACGCATTCCTATCATATCACTTCGATCTCTTCGAGTAGATGTTTCAGCTTGAGCAATCACAGCAGCAAATACTGGAGAGTTCTATGGCTGTGGAGGATGATATTCCTGTCTTGAAATAGAGAATAAATCTGAAGGTTTAAAAGTTCCTTCTTCAAGGAGTGCAATTTGCCATCGAAATTTCTCTATTTCATCTTTTGGGTTTTCGAGATGATGATATCCAAGATGCTAGCTTGATTCTAAGGCATGAAGCATTTTTTGGAAATCTAAAAGCATCTTTTTGATACTTTCACCGTATCTTTTAAGATCTTGGTGTACGTTGATGATACGTGAATCAATGGTTTTGAAGGCATCGTTGTGTGGTAAGAGAGTTTTTTATTGCCAGTTTAAGACAGCTTCTGCAGCAGGAACTTTTTTCTGTCTTCCACGTTTGTCTACTTCTATTGGTAAGGATATCTTAGGAGCATGAAGATATCTTGGTTGAGGATCAGTGAATTCTTCAGTGGCAAGAAAAGAAAGTTTTAAAGTTGAACTTTCTAATGGATTTAAAGGCGAAAAATCTACCTCATTGAACATTCCCAAAAAGGGAGGTTGTTTTGGAGAGACAGGTGTTTCAACTGGAATTTCAAGAGGGTAAGAATTCTTTTTTACCTACTTGAAAATGGGTTTATAAAAAGGAGAAATTGCCTATTTTTTATGAGGGGGTGAAGGTGGAGGAGGTGAGAGTGATGAGGGCGGTGATGGAGATGTTTATAGGGATGAGGGTGGAGAATAGGAAACAACAAATTGATATTTGTCATTTTCTCCAAAGGTGTCAACATTAGGATCTCCATTTAAAAAAATTTGGTACAACAGATCTTTTGGAGGCTTCTTTCGTCGCCTAGTCTGTGTGGCTGGATCTACTTCATTTGGAGAATTGGTGCATGAAGAGCACTGGCAGAAAGGATCCCAAAAATAATGACCATATGGGTCTTTGTAGTGGTGAACAGGATGTCCATCACCTTTAAAGAATTGGACAAGCTTTTTAGGATATGGTTCCTCTAGAACTGGATTAGGAACACATGGTTCAATCATGAACAAAGTTTGAAAGATTGAAGGAGCTTCTTCTTTGTCCTTTTTGAACTTGATGGTAATAGTGCCGCCGTTTTTTCTGATGAACTCAGAATCAGTAGACTGGAGTGGCTTGTTGCTCTGATAAAGCTTTTCATTAGGGGTGTGCACGGTTCGGGTTGGTCCGGTCCTCGTATGAAACCCAGGACTGGACCGATAATCCCGATTCCTATGTTTTCAGGACCAAGATCGGGACCGGGACCATTAAACAATGAACCTACAAAATCAATTGCGACTACCTAACATCATGACACAATTTTTTTCGTCCGTGATGGAGCGCATGAATGAGAAAACCTCTCATTTTTAAGGCATTTCTACATTAGACAAATGATTTGTCACAAATCACATCGCATACCAAACCAACAAATACATTTGTAATTGTATGAAAACATAACAAGATAAGAATGTCGCCTCAGCAATTGTTTTGTCCTAAGTTCTAAGAAGTTTGAAACTAAAAGAAGAACAAAACTAAGAAAAGCAAAGCCTTTTCCATTGATCAACAAGCAATGTTAGGATGGAATGAACATCTAATTACTAATTAACCCATTGACGTCAAACCAAAGATTGCAATAAGAAAGAAGAAACCATTTATAGAGATCCAAATGTTACATGTTAGAACTCAATCCAAAAACACAGAAAAGAGAATTCAATCTCAAAATTACCCCAAGCATGGGTAACTTTTTTTGCACACATATAACTATTAAAAGCAAAGAAAATAACACAATTTGAGCATCCCAACTAAGAAATTTAGAAAAAAAAATATGTTTATTTATTATATAAAAATAGGTCCAAGCCGAGCGATCCGGTCCAGTCCAATGGCTCCTAGAACCAGGGAACGGATCACTCGGCCACCAGTCTTACTTATAGGAACTGGGGACAGGAACGGTTCCCTAAAGGATAGGACCAAAATGGCCGGTCCAGTCCGGTCTGGGCCGGTCCGGGCCAATTTGCTCACCCCTACTTTTCATAGTTGGTTATCCAAGTTTTAGGAAGAAGCTTGGCCAATTGTTCCTTCCGGATCTGCCAAGGAACATGGATGCAAGAAGCTTGATCATTTTGCATGAATATGAACATGACATCTTCATTTTCGTTCTGAAAGTTTAGATCTAGAGCATGATTCTAAACTCTATAAACCATCTAATAATGGAGAGTTACTGCAATAGAATCAGTAGTCTAGCGTGTACCGGTGAGCTGGAGTTGCACCTTTAGAAGAGAAAGTAACTGCGGATCTGAAAGAGAAACGTTGAAGTTGGGGTACAGGGTTACAAAGACTGTCCCAGTATTCAAAGTAGTTTGAATAGTGCATATACAGGCATGCTGGTACTCTAAGAACCGAGTATCCATAAGAGCCATTCTTGCCACAACTAGCAAGCCTTTCCTTCCGTGAAAAGTGAGAGCAAGTTGAACAGTACCATAGTAGAGATGGGTATAGCCTTGTTGAATCCACTGTCTGAAAAAATCTGTCGAAATTTGGAGAGTCACAAAGTACTCTTGTTCAGTAGCAGGAATAGGATGCTGATCAAACTTGGAGGACTAAACATACTCCTTGACATCTTTAGGAGTATGACAGATCAACTGCCGTATAGAACGGATTGGAGGGAAGGAGGAAGAGGGTTTGGCAAAAGCAGAGTATGGATTCATAAGGGGAAGTTGGGTTTCAGAGATCTTTGTTTCATCACTAAGAGAGACTTCATAGAGATAATTAATTTTAGAGATGTTGGAAGTACGAAACTCTGAAAGAGAAGAGGAAGAAAATAGAGCAACAGTAGCATTTAACAGTACAGGAGTAGTATCTAGGGTTTCTATGGTTAAGAAACCTTCGCAGAACTGGATAATCACCGTCTAAGCACATGAAACAGACCAAATAAGTACAAAATCATCGGCTCTAATACCAATGAGGGGGTCTAAACCCAGAATTAGTGAAAACTAAGTCAGTTTGCAGCAAATATGCTATCCCACATTAGGCGAACTCATGTTCAAGCACCTAAGGGACTGCTTGTTAGCTGCCAAAATATCCGAGGATTTAGTTCCGAGCTTAGTAACACTCAAAGAAACTAGGATGATCGGATGCTTCAGTTGGTTGGGCTGCCTTTCTTAGAGGATTATACCAGGCATGCGAAGGGAGGAGAGATTTTAGCTAGACATAGAGAGTATGGAGAGTGAGAGAGATAATGGTGTTTTTAAACTCTCGTTCTTATTCCAAACTGAAGGATCACATGGCCTTATATAGGCGGTGTGGAGTATACTGTTTGGACAATAGTCCAAAACTTCAACAGTACAGACAAACAATGGACACGCAATAGTAGTTTTGCGTGACTAAACAGTAAAAACCATGCTTATAAATAGTGCTTCGACAACTGTTTGCTACAGTGAATAGTGACCAGTGTCTGTGCTACAGTGATTTAACGCCAACCAGAGTTGTAGTCATAAATTTGAGCTATATGAGCTGTGTGCAAATTTTTGTTCTAGGATTCTTTAATCCAAATTATGGTTTGGAATTGGAGATTCTAGGAGATTGATTTCTCCATAAGAGGTAGCAGTTTCTAGAGCGACTTCTGGAATTATTGATTGGGGCCAATTTTCAATCTACATGGAGCTAAAGCTGGGGTCCATTCCTACGGATAAGTTCAATGGACCGTCATCATAGGAATCTTGGGAAAGTGGTCCACCCCATGGATCATATGGATCCTGTGATGAGCTTGCATAATCTGCTGTGGAGTCTACCTCTGTGTCTGCCATTTCTTGATCAAGTTGCTGGTTCCATTCTCGAAGTGCCTGTTATACTGCTGCTAATGGTCCGTCATGATCCCACGAGACTGGTGTAATGTAGTCCCATGATTCTTTCGAAATTGTCCGATTTTCTTGGCATAGAATTCTCTGCAGTTCCCGGTAAGTGTGTTCACAAGAACCAAAACGACTGGGAAAGAATTTGTAAATGCGGGCCACTTGAAGCTGTGGTTGAGGTTTGTATGTGGTTGTACCTACTCTGGATGGAGCATTGGAGATGGTACCATTATTATGCACAAAAGTTCAAGGTCGATGGAAGAAAACAACAGTGTGTGTTTCTAGATCACTTAGAACTTTTTTAAATTCTTCAGCAAAGAATCGTTTCCAATAAACAGGTGGGTAAAACCATTTGAGCACAGTGAGAAGGTTTCTTTTATGATGGTTTTGAGGACCAAGTGCCACTAGTTTGGTGAGCTTGACCGAAAAGCGTCGAGTGGGGAATTCAATAGCTATTAGGTATTTATTGGTTAAATACCATAAAAGCCATTTGAGCTTTTCTAGGAAATCATCTGGTTTCCAAAATAATTGATAGATGAAGGGGTATCGGTGATGTAAACCTGAAGGATTGAGGAGAGAACCTCCATGGATTTTGAAAAGATCTGTGTGGCAGCGCCACATGAGATGCTCAAGATGTTCATTGAGTTGGTCATTCTGTATTTTTTAAATGATTTCCTGTGGATATTCCCAACTTGGCCAACTGTTCATTCTTTCAATCTTATACTTCTCGGGTTGGGAAAGAGGATGCCTGAGAATATACATGTTAATCTCTTCCGGTGCTGCTTTTGGTTTGGAGAGGAAATCTGCAAACACATTCTTTTTTCCCACAATATGCTTGGTCTCAAAGGAATATTTTGAAAACCATTCGACCTATTGAAGTAGTTGGGAATGAGGAATCTGCCTTTGTTTGAATTTGGTCATTTAGGGAAATGATGCCATATCCAATTCCACAAGAAAATGGTGACCGATAAGATGAAATTCAAATTTCTTGATTCCATTTTTAACTACCAATATTTCCTTGAAAGTGGAATGGTAGTGCATTTCTGTATGGGAGAATTTACCACTTTTGTAAACACAAAGGTGTTGCTTACCATTGATTTCTTTGAACAGTATGTCTGCCCAATATTCATCACTAGCATTGATTTACAATATTTGTTTTCCTGTGGATGGAATTTGCAATGGGGGAAGATTTTGCATGATTATCTTGAGTTCAGCAATTGCTTTGATTTGAGCTTTTCCCCATGGTAGTGGATACTTCTTTAACATTTGCTGAAGAGGAAGTAACAACTTTGTAATATTCGGAATAAAGTCTCAAAGATAATTGATGATTCCAAGAAATTGTTGAACTTGTTTAGTTGTAAAATCCTTTTCAGGAAAGTTAAATAATTCCTTGGCAATGTGGGAACCGAGATAGTATGTACCTTTGTTGAGGTGCATTCCAAAGAATTCGATTTCTGTCTAGGTAATGATCATTTTCTTCTGAGAAAACATGATATCATATTTTTTCACAATTTCTTCAAATTGTTCAAGAAGCTTGCAGTGGAAATCTTCATCTGGGCTGTAAAGCAATATGTTATCAATGTATACCGCTGTACTTGCCAAAATTGGCTTAAAGATGCGGCACATGGCTTTCTAGAACAAAAAAGGGGCTACTTTGAGTCCAAAAGGAAGGACCTTCCACTGGAAATGTTGGTTCGGAATACAAAACCTTATTTTTGGTCTGTCTTCAGGATGAATTCCCAATTGTCAAAAGCCTGCCTTGAGGTCAAACTTTGAGTAAATGCGAGCTTTTGTTAATCCTGCAAAAAGCGAATTTCTAGAGGGTAAAGGGAACTTGTCATCTTGGAAGAAAAGATTAAGGGGTTGGTAATTGATAACCAATCTTAGCTTTCCTCTATCCTGCTCAGCATGCTTGTTGACGTAAAAGGCTTCACATACCCATTGCGAATCTGAAATTTCAATGAGGCATTGTTGTAACAGTTTTGAGCATTCTTGTTAGACCTGGGCAAGATGGTCCGGGTTCATTCCTAAATGGCTAGCTTTGGTGGGATTTATGTCTTCATTTCGTTTGAAAGGAAGTTTGACATAAAATTCTGAATTTTGCCATAAAGGATGGGAGCATTTCTAAGTGAATTCAGAATGATTTTCTGAGCATGATTCTAACAACTTCTACATGATTGGATCTAGCAGACTCATCTGGATGGAAAATAGTCTTTGTATGTTAACAAATTCAGAGAATTGGTTTTTATACGCAAGACATTTTCTAAGAATGATTCGGAGATGAGGAAGTTGAGTCATAATATCCCACAAAATGATTAGGTCTTTGATGGGAAGGGCTAGATCCAAGAACTTTGGTGTTTATGGAACACTGGGGAAAAAATTGGATAGTTACTAGTATGGTACGTACTTTTGTGGAAAAAGTATTTTCGAAAGTTGAGTTGCAATACCGAACACAGGAAGTCCAGTATTCTTCAGTAAGTATGTTCGTGTCTAGGATGGATGAACTGGCACCAGTATCTATAAGAGCAATGACCGAGATGGGTTTGGCAAATTTGGAGGTGAATATTTTTACAAGGAAATGAGGGCTATGAGACTGGCTAGAATATATAGTAGGTTGTAGATTTGGGGACTAGAGGGATAAATGAAAAAAATCTTTTAGATCAAGTTCTAAATCCGAGCTTATCTCGTTAGGGGTTTGGTAACAAGGGATAACAAAGAGGGTTTGTTCTGTTAGATTTTCATCCATGAAGAATAAGGATTCTACATGATCATCCTTGAGAAAAATACCTATTTCAAGCTCAATGTGATGTATGAGACAATTTTGACCTTTCTTTGCCTGGAAACAATCTTTGGCAAAGTGTCCTTTTTTGTTACAAATGAAGCAACGATATGATTTTTTACGACTTGGAGCATTCCGTCGTTTCTTGAGAAATCTCCATTTCTTCTTTCTTTTGAAGTGCTTGGGTTTGTGTCTGGACTTATTCTCATAGTATTTCTAGACGTGCCTTTTCTTTATGGAATGGTTTCCACAAGAAGAACCATCACAATCTTTTGGACATTTGATCTTGAGATACTGGTGTAAACATGCACCATCGAGTTCTCGGTTGTCCTTGAGATAGTTCTTGATCATTTGTCGACGTGGGCACAAGTCATCAAGGCATAAATGGATCTCCTACTGAATTTCCCCAAAAGGAATATCAACTATTTTCTTGCCTTTATTGAAAAAATATCTTTCTACTTGTTGAGAGAGTTCTTTGTAAACAGAGTTCAGGAAGACTTGCTTTAGATTTTCATCAGCTCCAAGACCATAAAAGAGTTTGGTCACTGCAACGTAATGTTTATCTAAATATTTTTTCTGGAGAGAACAACATCTTCTATCAAAATACTCTCTTCTTTTGAGCTCAAGCAGATCGGCTGGTTTTCTTATGAAGAATTGGTAAATGAGTTGAATGGGTTGAATGAAATCAGAAATGAGTAAAAATGCCATTTGGTCAGCATCAGAGACTGATTGCCACTAATGTTTGAGGCTTTTGGTGAACTTTATGACAAACTCAAGGAAAATGTCATATTTACTATAAACAGTGAGAGCTTTGGTATTCAACAAATAGTGAAAATTCTCTACCCTTTTTGGCTACTTAGAATAGGGTATATCGTCAAGTGTAAAAAGTTAGTTAGAAGAAGAACTCAGAACTGAAGATGGATCAAGAGGTTGAATGACTTTAGGTTCAGATGAGGATAATAAAATCAAAACACATACCTCTTCATCAAAGTCAATTTCAACTGAACTCAATTAACTAACGATCACATTGAATTCATTAATATAATAAGCAACTGACGCACCTTCACGCATCTTCAAATTAAATAGACGTCGCATCAAATAGACCTTGTTAATTGCAGAGGACTTCTCGTATATATCCGACAAATCTTTCATCAAACCCACATTGGTCGTATCTTTCACGATGTTAATGTGACATTATGAGCCAATGTCAGCCGAATAACACTCAAGGCTCGTCTATCCAGCAATTCCCAATCAGTTTGCTTCATCGTATCTGGCTTCTCCCAAGACAAAGGTTGGTGCAGCTTTATCTAATACAAATAATCTTCAATCTGCATCTTCCAGAAACCAAAATCTTTTCCATCAAATCTGTCGATTTTCATTTTTCCTTCATCTGTCGCCATCGATTCATTTCAATTCAGTTGAACCAAGCTCTGATACCAATTGTTAGATAATCGAGCGATCGAAATAATAAAATAGACGGAATAAGAAAATAAATCGGACATCAAATTTACGTGGTTCGGTCATAGAGACCTACATCCACGGGGAAAGCAGCACGAAATTCCACTATAGATCAAGCGATACAACGGAGATTACAACCACACTCGAGTCACTCAAATACTCTCAATGTTTCCCAAGCCCCAATTACATCAAATAACCCACAAGTGTTTAACGTCACAATTCCTCACAGAAATAATCTCTCAATTTTACGAAGAAATTACACACAAATCTTAACACAAGATTTTCTATCGGCTTCAACACTTGAATTTTTGATGTAATTCCACGAATAAAGAGCCATGGAGAAAACCCACCGCCAAGCACTCGTAAACGGCACTTCAATAATCACATACAGATTAACCTCTACAAATAGCAGCCAATCCGTATATATATTGCACAAAAGGGAAGATAAGGCTAACGTCTACTTGGATAAGAAATCCGTGTGATTCGGTCAACAAGTCAAACTTGGACATTCCCTCTTCTTTCCTCTGCCGACTCCAAGAAGAATTATATATTTGAATCTTGGTGGAATCCTATTGTGAGCAATCTTCTTTAATTTCCTTATTTGCTTTTCTTGGACCGAACTAAAAGGAATATATTTCCTATTCTTATTTCTGACCAAAAGTCAAGCTTCTTCCGTGGACAAACCTAGTCCAATATGGATTTCTCTGACACATATTTGAACGTCAACAGATAATAATTTATCTCGGGTCGATTTTTGTTCGCAGACTCAAACTCGAGACATATCTTTAACATTTTTAAATATCCTCTAAAAATGGGAAAAAGGTACGATCCATGAGAGAGCCGCCAAAGACCTAGCGATTCCCACTTTGCCATTTTGTTTTTGGGCTATTCGTAGGGCAAAAAGTGGTAAAGTCCAACGAGGAAAGAGAGCATACGGTATTCCCATAACTGTCCACACTCCTTTCCAGCCACCACCTTCCTTTCTTTGAATACTTTCAAAGCCCACGTTCAAATTCTTGCCCCCTATAAATACCCCATCAACATTGCCATCTTCTCAATCATCAATCGAACAGCTCTAAGAAGAGAGAGAGAAGAAAGTAGCGGCCGCAGCGGCAAATCTTCTTATTTGCAATGGATTCTCCTTCGCCTGTCCATGTGCCCAGGTGGACTCCGAGATCGAGTCCGACAATGTCATCCCCGCCTCGGGAGAAAGCCCACGACAACGATGAGATACGGGGCTCGGCTTCCGAAGGAGATGATGATGGCGTGTCTGCTGGAGGCCACGGCGCTGTCTTTCCATTCAGTATCGGCTTCACCACTGCTCGAGACACCCGTGACGACGAAGTGCCCCTGTGGGGAGTCCATGGCGGAGGCGAAGGAGTGCGACCCGACCCGTTTACAGGAGCGCACGAGAATGGGAACGGGATGTTCTTGACGTGGAAGGACTTGTGGGTGACGGTCCCGGACCGGAGAAACGGGACGCATCCCATTCTGCAGGGGCTCACCGGGTATGCCGGACCGGGTCAGATGCTGGCCATCATGGGTCCTTCTGGCAGTGGCAAGTCAACTCTCCTCGATGCCCTTGGAGGTACGTATTGAATAAATATCTATTTCCACAATTAATCTGCGAGTAATAAATGCGCTTTTCAATTGCTGTTATTCTATAGGTAAAGAAAACTCAAGATGAGTTTACTTCTTAGATGCTATCAGAAAGTTCCCCGCAACGTCACTTCGGCTAAGCAAATGTACGATAACTAAACATTTTTATTTAATGGAATGGGACCTAAGCAAGTCCTTAAAAGGTTTCATTTCAATCCTCATTCGGATCCTGAAATCACCATGATATAAAATACTTGGGAATATTGATGAGGACAGGGCAAGAAAAACATACTATACCAATTAGAGAGTACAAGGCGTACGTGTACGGACACGTTAAAATAAGAAATGTATCCTCGTAGCCCACTGTCACACGCAATGCAAGTGGACAGGCGGAGGAGGCCCCTGTAAGAGGTAAAGCTCCCTTTTTTTGGTGAGGTTACCCTGTAACTTGACACCAAAAATTCATCAAGGAAGCCCCCTAGAGCTTATAAGCACGATTGCCTATATATGGCACTATTCCACATCATAAAATACAAATATAAATATCTCAATTCTCTAAATATTTATATACTGTCCCCAAATTATCAAAACCTTTAAATATCTTCTCTTTGGTCAGCATTTATACTTTTTTTACACTATCAAGCTTAATGAAATAAAAATGTTATTAATAATATTAGTTGACATACGCGACAAATTATATATGTTTATTTTGAAATAATTAAAATGAAGTAACTCTATAAGAACCCAACAACAAGAGTTAGCTATAATCTTTTGTGATGCAACTTTATAGATGGGTTAATATCATGAAAAATATTAAATTCATACACTTATGACAAATTTATCACAAATTTATTATTTAACCACAAAAACTCCAAACTGGTACATTTGTGACAAATTTACCTCAAACTAATTTTTTGACCACCCAAAACTCCAAACTGGTATATATGTGACATTTACCCTCCGTTAATTTCCGTTAAATTGGGTTAATTCCACGAAAAACGCCAAATTGGTATACATGTGACAAATGGAGGGTAAAACTCCAAACTAGTACACTAGTCAATTGCCACGTATCATCCAACTCAGCAATTTAACGATAAAATTTTGAAAGAAATTAACATATGGAAAATTTGTCATATGTGTACCGATTTGGAATTTTTTATAGTATTAACTCTTTATAGATTAAGCTTTGTATCGTGGTATTATTCTTCTATCCAACACTAACTGATTTGATACATGTGTAAGCCTTTCTGTATACCCCAGGCCAAGGGTTATTCCTCGCTCTATCACATATCCTTACATTATATTTATCCAAAAAAAAAATGCTTTCTTTTATAAAATCTAATCTTTCAGGAAAGTAATGATAAATTAAGACGCCGGGGATCTTGTGTTAGAACAAACAATAAAAAATAAATAGATAATTAAAGCAGCACGCAAATATTTGTATAGATTAAACTAGTGATTACGTAACACTTTTTCAACCTGTCTCTTTACCCGTTTTTTCCCCTTGGGGACTTGAAAGTGAAGACTTAGAAAATGAGAACTTTCATGATAAAATTAAGATGCCAGACATCTTGGATTAGAAAACAAACAATAATATATAAATAATAGAATCATAACGCAACACGTTGAGGCAGGTTGACATATAATATACTGAAGCCAATGAAGTTAGTTAACCCACTGAACCTTCAAAAAGAAAGAAGGAGAAGTTAATGAGTCGTGTCACCAACTTCTCTCTTATCAAGACGTCAACGAATGATGTGACTGCTCTTCCCTTTCAATAGTTTCTTCTTTTTTCCAAATATTGTTGAGGCAGACCGTCCATCGACATTGGACTAATCCTCTCAGGAAACAACGGTCACGTCGTCTCAACAGCATTTGACAATTGTCATCCCAGTTGGATCTTATCATAAGCGACTTTTGTCCCAATTTATTTTTCACACATGTCCATTCATTTCATAAAATTTCATGTGACATTCTCAAAGTGGCTTGCACGTGAGAACCATAGAAGAAGTACCTAACGCTATCTGTCCTAGCTTCTCTCTTATCGAGAAGTTAACGAATAATGTGAATGCTCTTCCCTTACATCAGCTTCGTCTTTTTTCCAAATATATCGACATTGGACTAATCCCCACAGGAAACAACGGTCACATCGTCTCAATAGCATTTGACAATTGTCATCCCGGTTGGATCTTATCATAAGCGACTTTTGTCCCGATTTATTTTTCACACATGTCCATTCATTTCATAAAATTTCATGTGTCATTCTCAAAGTGGCTTGCACGTGAGAACCATAGGAGAAAGTACCTAACGCTATCTGTCATCACATTTCTAAAACATTTGGGATGGGGCTATGTCCACTCCTTGCATAACTAAATCCACCCTACTTTCACTAAAGAGACAAAATTGCTTCCATTTTTGCATAGTTTCTTCAACTTAGTTGTTTCCTATTATGGGTATTGTTCAAATGTGAATTTATTACTATTTAAAAAATAAAAATCAGCCTCTTGTTCTTCATCGCTCTTATCATGATTCATCCATTCTTTTAGGAAAATTACTAAAATGGTTCTAAACCTATTGCAATTGTGTCAATTCAGTTCTAAACCTTTTTTTTTTCCAATTCAGTTCTAAACCTTTTGTATTTGTGCCAATTCAGTCAATTTGGCAGGCTGGTACTGACGTGGCACGCTAGCTGGCCAAAATAATAATATTTTAGTATTTTTCAAATTTTTTAATTAATTTTTGTATTTTCTTTTTTCTACTTCCCGTTCTTCCTTCTGGTTTGGCTGGCAAGCTACCAGCGAGAGTCGCCAGAGCTCGCTGGCCACTAGGCAAGGGCCATGAAGCCCTCATTGACTGCCAAAGAGGGTCACAGCCCTCGCTCGATCTCCCCTAGATTTGGGTGAGGCATGCGAGGCAACCTCACCATGGCCTCACTGGCTGCAGGCGAAGGCGGCCTTGCCCATAGCCGGAGAGGCCATAGTCACCTACACTTGTGGCTGCAGCCATGCCTTGCAATGGATTACGCTCGCTCTGTCGCTTCATTACACCTCCATATCCAATCGTTCGCAACAACAATTGGAAAATTGTTCCCGACAATGACTTCGACATCGACTTCAACACAAATTGAGGTTGGGGGGAAATTAGAGAGAGATCATTGGAAGGCTAAGGGTTAGGAGTTCACTGCGACTGGCCAGCCACAAGTGATGGTGGCCATGGCGTCGCCAGTCACGGGCGAGGCCGCCTTCGCTCGCGGCCGGCGAGGCCAGCTTTGCTCGTGGCCTCGTGCGCCTCACCCAAATCTGGGTGAGGGCCGTGACCCTCGCCCAGTGGCCGGTGAGCTCCGACGACCCTCGCCGGCCAAACCAAAAAGAAGAAGGAAGAAAAAAATTTTAATTAAAAATTTTGAAAATATTATTATTTTAGCCGGTTGGCGAGCCACGTCAAGGCTGGTCAGTCAAATAGATTGAATTGGTACAAATGCAAAAGGTTTATGACTGAATTGACACAATTGCAATATGTTTAGAACTGTTTTGGTAATTTTCCCCTCAATTTTATCATGAACTTATTATTTGATTTGTCTTTAAAAAAAAAAAATCAAGTCTTTCTATTATATCGTAATTTGGTGATTTATTTTTACTACCGTATATGGCAAACTTTTACACAGAGCGTGTATGAAGTTATAGGATTATCTGAAAATTCACTGAAAACAGTGACGTAGAAATGATGTACATTGAGGCCCCTTGACTTTTGAGGTTGTGAACCCTCCAGAAATGAAGAACCAGTTAATAATTTTTTTCTTTCATTTTACGCACAACTTTGATTGAATAAATTCCATATTTTAAATTGTGGAATGCGGAATGTACTAATCATCCGATTGCATATGGTATTCCCATCACTGTTCACGCTCCTTTCCAGCCACCGCCTTCCTTTGTTTGAATACTTCAAAGCCCACGTTCAAATTCTTGCCCCCTATAAATACCCCATCAACATTGCCATCTTCTCAATCATCAATCGAACAGCTCTAAGAAGAGAGAGAGAGAGAGAGAAGAAAGTAGCGGCCGCAGCGGCAAATCTTCTTATTTGCAATGGATTCTCCTTCGCCTGTCCATGTGCCCAGGTGGACTCCGAGATCGAGTCCGACAATTTCATCCCCGCCTCGGGAGAAAGCCCACGACAACGATGAGATACGGGGCTCGGCTTCCGAAGGAGATGATGATGGCGTGTCTGCTGGAGGCCACGGCGCTGTCTTTCCATTCAGTATCGGCTTCGCCGCTGCTCAAGACACCCTTGACGACGAAGTGCCCCTGTGGGGAGTCCATGGCGGAGGCGAAGGAGCGCGACCCGACCCGTTTACAGGAGCGCACGAGAATGGGAACGGGATGTTCTTGACGTGGAAGGACTTGTGGGTGACGGTCCGGGACGGGAGAAACGGGACGCATCCCATTCTGCAGGGGCTCACCGGGTATGCCGGGCCGGGTCGGATGCTGGCCATCATGGGTCCTTCTGGCAGTGGCAAGTCAACTCTCCTCGATGCCCTTGGAGGTACGTATTGAATAAATATCTATTTCTACAATAAATCTGCAAGTAATAAATGCGCTTTTCAATTGCTGTTATTCTATAGGTAAAGAAAACTAAAGAAAACATTTTTATTTAATGGAATGGGACCTAAGCAAGTCCTTAAAAGGCTTATCTCAATCCTCGTTCGAATCCTGGGATCACCATGATATAAAATACTTGGGGATATTGATGAGGACAGGGCAAGAAAAATATATTATACCAATTATGGAGTACAAGGCATACATGTACGAATACGTTAAAATAAAAAACGTATCCTCGTAGCCCGCCGTCACTGCAATACAAGCGGACAGGTGAAGGAGGCCTCTCTAAGAGGTAAAGCTCCCTTTTTTTTTGTGAGGTTACCCTATAATCTGACACCAAAGATCCAAAGAAGCCCCTTGAAGCTTATAAGCAAGATTGCCTATATATGACACTATTCCACATCATAAAATACAAATATAAATATCTCAATTCTCTAAATATTTATATACTGTCCCCAAATTATCAAAACCTTTAAATATCTTCTCTTTGGTCAGCATTTATGCTTTTTTTTTACACTATCAAGCTTAATGAAATAAAAATGTTATTAATAAAATTAGTTGACATACGCGACAAACTATATATGTTTATTTTGAAACAATTAAAATGAAGTAACTCTATAAGAACCCAACAACAAGAGTTAGCTATAATCTTTTGTGATGCAACTTTATAAATGGGTTAATATCATGAAAAATCCCAAATTGGTACACTTGTGACAAATTTACTCCAAACTTATTATTTGATCACCAAAAACTCCAAACTAGTACACTTGTGACAAACCCCAAACTAATTTTTTAACCACCGAAAACCACAAACCGGTATATATGTGACAAATTTACCCTCCATTAATTTCCTTTAAATTTGGTTAATTCCACGAAAAAGTCAAATTGGTATACTTGTGACAAACGGAGGCTAAAACTCCAAACTAGTACACCCGTCAACTGCCATGTATCATCCAACTCAGCAATTTAACGAAAAATTTTTAACAGAAAATAACATATGGTAAATTTGTCACATGTGTACCGGTTTGGGATTTTTTGTGGTATTAACTCTTTATAGATTAAGCTTTGTATCGTGGTATTATTCATCTATCCAACACTAACTGATTTGATACATGTGTAAGCCTTTCTGTATACCCCAGGCCAAGGGTCATTCCTCGCTCTATCACATATCCTTACATTATACTTATCCAAAAAAAAAAATGCTTTCTTCTATAAAATCTAATATTTCAGGAAATTAATGATAAATTAAGACGCCGGGGATCTTGTGTTAGAACAAAAAAACAATAAATAAATAGTTTAATTAAAGCAGAACGCAATGTATAGATTAAACTAGTGATTAGGTAATACTTTTTCAACCGTCTGTTTACCCATTCTTTCCTCTTGGGGAAGTGAAAGTGAAGACTTAGACGAAGAAAATGAGAATTTTCATGATAAAATTAAGATGCCGGACATCTTGGATTAGAAAACATACAATAATATATAAATAATAGAATCATAATGCAACAGGTTGAGGCAGGTTGACATATAGTATACTGAAGCCAATGAAGTTAATTAACCCGCTGAACCTTCAAAAAGAAAGGAAAAGTCAATGAATCGTGTCCCAACTTCTCTCTTATCGAGAAGTCAACGAATGATGCGAATGCTCTTCCCTTACAACAGCTTCTTCCTCAAAGTGGCTTGCACGTGAGAACCATAGAAGAAGCACCTAACCCTATCTGTCATCATATTTCTAAAACATTTGGGATGGGGCTATATCCACTCCTTGCATAACTAAATCCACCCTACTTTCACTAAAGAGAGAAAAAAATACTTCCATTTTTGCATAGTTTCTTCAACTTAGTTGTTTACTATTATGGGTATTGTTCAAATGTGAATTTATTACTATTTAAAAAATAAAAATCAGCCTCTTGTTCTTCATAGCTCTTATCGTGATTCATCCATTCTTTACTCGCTTTTAGGAAAAATTACTAAAACGGTTCTAAATCTATTACAATTGTGCCAATTCAATTCTAAACCATTTTTTTTCCTATTTAATCATAAACCTTTTGTATTTGTATTAATTCGGTCCATTTGGCAAGCTAGAACTAACGTGGCGCGTCGGCCGGCCAAAATAATAATATTTTAATATTTTATCAAAATTTTTAATTAATTTTTGTAT
>BCNH02000009.1:3841831-3953386 GCA_001662345.2 Metrosideros polymorpha var. glaberrima
TAAGATATTTAAGATAAAATGATAAAAAAAAAAAAGCCCTTGAGATTAGGCCTTTATTTGAGAAAATGATGGCACTTTAGGCCCTTATTTGAAACAAAGTCCACTTCATGCTCTTCTTTGAAGAAATGAGAGCACTTCAAGCTCTTATTTGAAACAAGGTCCACTTCATACCCTTATTTGGAAAAATAAGAGCACTTCAAGCCCTTATCTGGAATTTTCTCTATAATGTGGTATAACAAATTAGCAACTTTTATTATTTGTATTCTCATAAATAAAACCATGGTCCTTGCACAATTTATCACAAGTTACATAAGAAATTTACATATAAAGATCCAAAGCATATCTCTACAAAAAATTTCCCGACCTCAAAGATGGTTGACAAAAAAGGAAAATTTAAAAAAATAAGATAGAAAATTAGCAATCAAAGAGAGTACTTTGACATTCTAAAATATTAAATCAAGCTAGAAAAGAAAAATATAGGAAATCGTATAATTGCTTTGATGTAGGGAATATTTACGGAAATTAAATACGAAATTACCACCGAATTAAAAAATAAAAATAAAACTATGCCATTGAAGTCCACAATCTTCTAATGATGCCATTAAGTTGAATTATATAACATCCTTAAAATTACAATCACGTACAATCTGTGTATACTCTAAAAGAAATCTCAAGTGGCACTGTAAGAAAGTTTTATTAATCCTCAAATGATTAGAGGTATGACTGGCTAGATATATTACCTTTATATATTCTTATAGATTTGAAGAATTACAGATTTGAAAAATATATGGTGGAGATGTATAATAAAAAGCAAGAAATTGTTTCAATGCCAAGTAACTTTTAATTGACAATTTAAATTATGGGTTTAATAGCCCAAAGAAAAGTGAAGTCAATATTCAACTTAGCATTAAGTAGATAGATTTTTTTGGGGGAAAATGGCATGAATGATCCTTGAACTATGAAAATTTCAAACAAAATAGCCTTGATTTTGCCACTGGAATAAGTTGGTCAGTGAAAATTTGGCCAACTGGTGAGATCATGTCCTTAATTGAGATTAAATCACTTACTTCACGCACTTATTTAAGATAAGGTCCACTTAACACGAATGCTAAAAGTTTCAAAATATACACTTAAGCTTCGCTTTTTCTTTTTTTTAAATAAGACACTTATGTGCTAAGTCCGACGAGCCTAGCCAAAAATCTAATATGGTATTAGTTTATTAATATTTGAAGCCGACATGGCTCGCCGGTGCTAACGTGGCAATTTTTTTATAATATTTTAACATTTTTCTAATAATATTTTAATTTTCTTAATTTTTTTTCCCTTTTGATTTTTCATCTTCTTCTTCTTCCCTCTAGCTGGTTAGAGGGAGGGCCAGCGAGGCCAACCTCGCACATTATCGACAAGGGACAAGAAGTCCAAGGAGTAGGTGTCGTGGTTGTGAGTTCGATCGTCATCGAAGACAAGGAGGGTGGTGGTGGTCCAAGTGTACTGCCAGCGCTTGGAGAGGACGTTGGTCCTGACGACGTCTTTGAGGGGCAAAAATGAGAAGATGTGGTGGATCAAGGCTTTTGGCAAGGCGCTGATGAGATTGTTAGGGCTCAAAGGAGGAGGAGGTCGGTTTCTTTTGGTACGATTCCGCCAATCGCCAGAGGATTTATAGTGGATGGCACTGTGGATGGAGGTGTCCACCATGGACATGAAATCCTAAGGTTTTTGCGATTTTGCCCCGAGTTTTTCAAAGATTTTACTTTTTCCTTCTCCTTTCTACACAGTGACCGTCATCGAGGAATTCAGATCATCTAGTTAATGGGTAGTAGAGAATTTTACCTCCCGAGCTGACCCAATAGTGAGAGCTCTATTTGCGACGGTCCTTTGGCAAACCCCCTAGCGCATCCCATCAAAGAAGCAACAAAAATGAGGACTCTCTTCAAGTGGGGGAACTCGAGTCTGGTTAAACCCAATTGAAGGAGCTACATCTGCCACTGTCTCAGTGGCTCCCTCCACCATCAAACTTCCTAAGACTCAACGACAAATCGGTCACCGAACAAGCAGGAACTCCCTTGGACTCACAACAGACAGCTTTGCCTAGAGACGGCGAGGGCAAGGTCGGCCTCGCCATGGTTGGGCGAGGCCGACCTCGCTCATGGCCAGCGAGGCCGAGGTTGGCGTCACTAGTCCTCCTTCTAGCCAGCCAGAGGAAGGAAAAAGATGGAAAAAATAAATAAAAATAAAAGCCACATCATTTAAAATTTTTGCTGGAAAAAGTTACGTTAGCAACTTGGTTGGAATTTCTCACCGTTAACACTTAAATGTTCATTTCTTCTCCGATTTTGACATTTAAGTATATTTTTTGAAACTTTTGGTACTAAAGTGTTCCATCGTGCCAAGTTTTGGCACTTGCATTGTTCTTCTGCCCCCCAACTTCATATCATTCTTTGAAATTTTTTCTTGATTTAAATTATCCTAGGTCTCTTTATTTTTCCTTTGGTTTTGTATATTTAGATTGTTCATAGCCTCTTTACATTAGAGTTGTAAAAAATATTCGAATTTCAATTTGGATATTTTTAGGTCATGCCTTTTGTTAATTCGGGTAATAGCTAAAAGAATTAAGCATTGAGGCGATTTGGTTCGAGTTGGTTCCAATCTCAACCCGAACCAAATTGAAACACACCAAAACTCGAAACACTCACTCAAAAGGGATCTGGATTTTTTAAACACTCAATCAACCTCGCCATCGACTTCTCTTCTCTTCTTGCACGGTCTCTCTCAAATCTCATTCAGATCTCCGTCCCGGTTCGTTGCCGATCACCACTGCCAACAAAGATGAAGGACGCCGATGTGATGAAGCAAATTCAACAAATAGTCTCAGATTCGTTCGCCCGGAGGCGGAGGAGAAGGACAACCATATCTAGTCAGATTCATCCGCTAGGAGGCAGAGGGGAAGGCCAACGAGATCTTCGTCTCTGCTGAAAAGGTACTATTTTCTTTGCTCTCAATTCGAGTAAATTGAAAAAGGCGTTCTTTCTCATGTGTGGAGAAGTTACTAATTAGTGGAATTGGGAGAATGCTTCCTTTGTTTCCACAATGAGAAGGAAAAACTGAGGTTTGCATCTAAGGGCTCGCATGAAAATTATTCTTGCCAGAATTTTTTATTTTGGCAAGAGTTGATTCTTACCAGAATCAATTTTAGCAGAGAATGAGAAATTATGTTTACTAAACGCATCTTCATTTCTACTTCATGTTCATTTTACTTCTGCTTTTAGCAAGTTTATCAAACGGCGTCCAGGCGACCAGCAGCCGGCGATCGGCGACTGGCGGCCGGGCGACTGGTGTTCGACGACCGACGTCTAGTGACGGCGTCCGTCGACCACACGTTCGGCAGTTGGTGACGGGCATTCGGCGGCCAACGTTTGGTGACTGGGGTCGGTGGCCGACGATCAATGTCAGGCAACCGGGGCCGACGAGCGGCGACCTACTGTGGTAGGTGGCAACCAACGGCGGGTGGCGGTCGGCGACGACAGGTGGCCAGCGGCGACAGGCGGTAGCCTACGAGCGTAAGAAGGAAAATGAGAAGTGAAAATACAAAAGAATCACTTCTGACAAAAATTGATTCTAGCATTAAAGAATCACTTCTTTACTAAACACAAATCTCATTCAGAAGTAGAAAACTATTTCATAAGTCATTCTTTACCAAACGTATTTCTGTTTTAGAATCACTTCTGGAGCAGAATTAAATATTCTTATAGGTTATCCACTGCTGGGGATCACTGTTGTTAAGTGATTTTGAGAAGTTGAAAAAAAAAAATTAAAAACTCGAATCTAATCGAACTAAACCGAATTGAGAGGAAGAAGAAAGGGAGGAAATGTGAATAGAGCCAAAAATTCAAATTCTTCATGTGAAATGGCGATTTTACCCTTCAATCAAAGTTGCAATGCTTTCGATTCCCTTCTTGCTCACTCTCTCTTCCCCAATTTCCCGAGCAAGCATCGCCTCCGGTGGTCTGAAATCCGCAGGAGCTCTGCTTCTCTTCCCCAATTTCCATCGCCGTGTCTCTTCACTTGCGACCGCGTCTGCACGGCCTGAGGATGTGACGAGCACTGCGGTTGCGAAGGTCTTCGCCTGAGCCGCGTCCTCCGACTCGCGACCGGCGTACGTCTCCACACGTGAGTTCACTCTTCTAAATCGTTCTGTGGCTCAAGGTTTCTCTGGACATCTGACTGTGAAATTGGAGAAGTTCCCTTTTGAAGCTGATTTTGAAATTAATGAATAAGCACAAGAGAGAGCGTATTGTCATGATTTTGGATAGAAATCGTTGGATTGGGGGCTCAATTCGACAACATCTGTCGAGGATCACAAAGATCCTGGGCTTGAACGATGGATTGCCCGCCATCCCACCTTGAATCAGACAGCTGATTCTCCGGCATTCACCATTCTGTCCCTGATGACGCATCAAATTACTTGTTTCTCGACTTCTGTAGTGCGGTGAAATTGGGTACACTAGACAATTTGGGGACCCTTTTGCTAATGTCAACTTGCATTGTCGAATGCCTATGTTTCCTCAGGCTCTAGCATCAGTCAGTGGTGGTGTTCCTATAGCGCTCCATTGACGGCTGCATACAAGTCCAATTTTCGTGTACACGCGTCTGCGGCACCAACTATAATCTCTCGATGCCAAGAAAAAGAGCAAAGAGAACTACTAAACGACCCGCTTCACCACCCAGTGAAGATGGGGAAAGGCCATTAGATGGTGCCCGAGTTGAAGCTCCAACGGACCCGGAAGGTGCATGGTTCATATCTTCAGTTGCATTCTATCTAGTTATTATGATCATTTTCACTGTTGTATGCAGTTAATCTACTTGCAACTTCTCTAGGCCTTCGATTTGAATGGCCATTATCCTTCTATGATGTTAGAACTATTTGGGTTGTAGGTTCTTGAGCTTTTGGAGGACTTCAATCTGCTGGTTAGTTAAGTTGCCAATAGTAAGACTAGATATATGTGAAGTGTTGGATTAAAGATTCTTAATCCAAAGTAGATTGATCGACTGTATATGTTTACATTCAGAAGTAAGACACAACTGAGTTTTTGGCTGATACATCTAGGGGAAACTTGGAACTGCAGTAGATAGTAGCTTATATTAGTTTGGCTTTGCCTAAACTGTTTGAACACCTATCCTGGTGGTCTTTCCTTTGCTAGTTGGCTTTCCCATAAGAAGTTGAGATGGGTCACCTTCAAATATTTAAGGTTGTGTAGTTGCATTCTTGGATCTTTCCTTATGGTTTTTAACCTATCTAATGAATGTTCACAGTGGAAAGAAGAGTTGCAGCAATCAGAGCAATGCGTGATGTACAGATTGAGCATTTGCTGACTGAGTTACGTCTACTGCGCTCATGTATGACTGAGGAACAGATGGAAAGTCCCGTGCTACAGTTTTTCACTGAAAATCTTCCACATCTTTCATTTAATCAAGACAGAGAAGATGGGCAATTTGAAGTCCATTGGGGAAATAAAGATGGAAAAATATGTCTGGACAACACTGATGGAAAAACTCTCCATGCTTCACTTCTCCACCAGATGTCCATAGCTCATCCTGGAAACTCAGATGCAGTTCCATACTTTGGTGGCTTTGAGTTTTCTAGCAAAGGCAGTACATTTTGTTCTTGAAGCATAAATGAAGTAGGAAAGATACTTAAAATCCCACTTCTATACTCAGTGGATCTACTTGATATTTGCAGGGAAAGCAGGCCTTCTAAGTTCAGAAAATCTGCAAGTGAGGGACTTTGTATGTTCTTTCGAGGCTTTCATCCTCTAGCTTTTAGCCCTATTAGATGATGAGGCTCAAAGAGAGGCACCCTAAAGAATCTTTAAGTGGACAACCAATAGATACTCATACCTGTCTGCAATAATTATTCCTTCTCTGTTCTTGTTTTAGTTGGAGACTGTTCCTGGAATAGGATATTCATCTTGCTAAAGATGAAGATTTTGAATTCTAGCCTTTTATGAAAATAAGTTTATTTAATGAGTGTAGGGCGTCTATAGAATCCTGTACCTAACCTGACTTTGCTTTTAACTTCACTCATGAATTTCATAATCATGTTTGAAAAACTGTTACAGGTTTTGGATGAGCCAATGGACTGTCAGATGCCCGGGCTGCCGGATACACTTAAAACTCCTGGGGTTAGCTTCTGAATAACTATTCTATTCCCCCCACCCCAAAAAAAAAAATTTGGCTATTTGAAATATTTTGAGGCAAATTTTGTTTCTTAAGACTAAGTTTGCTTGTCAGGATTCGGATTGGGAATAGATAATATAAGATGGGATAAAAATTCTTCGGATTGCAGATAAATCTCATCATGTGTTTGGTGCATTTAGGATGGATTGAATTTTTTTTATTTAGAAAATATAATTAAAGTTACTGTAAAAGGCAAAAAGAAAAAAGAAAAAAAGGAAAAACCCTATATGTACAGTGCTTGCTGCAGTGGCTGCCATTGATGATGGTGGCCACAGCAGTGGTGTTTGCCGTTGTCTCCATAGTCCAACCACAACAAAACAAGCCCCCTGTATTGGGCGAGAAACCTCCCCAACTGAGATCTGAGAGGCCGTCGGCCAACACTGTGGTGGTCGTATGGGGAGTGCAACCACCACTGGGCGACCAAGTGCGAACACCACAGGTGATCACCTAAGGACAGGGACCACCAGCGGTGGTCGCTGATTCGAGGTCTCATGTTTAGATCTGAGATCTGAGAATCAGCTGACCACTGCCCAATTATTACCTATGGGGTAGTCACCTATGGAGTGCGAACACCGCTCGGGGGTTGCCTAAGGATGGCAACCACCCGCGGTGGTCGCGGACTCAAGGCCTCAGATATAGATATGAGGCTTCATTTTTAGATCTGAGATGTAACAACGCGCAATAGGACAGGGGAGCCACTGTTATTTCGTTTGGTTTTTGAGTTTTTTAATCCTAGCTGGGTATATCCCACCCTCTAGTTAGTTTTTTTTTTTTCCCTTTTTTAACAACTGGGCTCCCTATGTAAGAAGTTGTACGTTTTATTATGCTTTTAAATTGTTTTCTTGCTAAAATTATTCAGTTAAATAGTGACTTTTAAAGTTATCAGTATGTGCTGAAAAATTTCAGCACTACACGGTCATCAGATAAGTAGTGCCCTCCGCTACTTTGTAGTTGGAATTTTTCTGCTTCATATGGTATGTAATTCTCTTTCACCTCATTGCTTGCCCTCTGCAGCTGAGTAGCCAAAGGCTCTCCATAGGGATGACACCTAAAACCTTAAGGCTGCCTAAACCTGGGGAGATGCTTCTATCTGTTCATGGTTCTCCTCTCGGTGTCTACAAAGAAGAGAACATGGAAGTGATAAATGGTATGATTGGATCCGTGTTAGAACCTTTTTTCATTAAGATGTTAAGACAAGGAATCTGTTTAACCAGAAGGAATGGACTAGCTGCAGATGGAGAGATACTGCTTTCTTAGAGCGGGAATTATCCTCTCTCTCTCTCTCTCTCTCTCTCTCTCTCTCTCTCTCTCTCTGACTCGTTTTCTTTCGTCAATTGCAGAATCTGATGAAGATTGACTAGATCCAAATCTGTCAGGAATCATGCTATAAGAGTGGCAGCAAAATGTTGATTCAGTCTAATTGCCACTGCTATAATAGAGAAGCTTTTGCCATGATAAGCGAATCTGAGCTTGTATTGAAAATTGAATTGATGTAGCTTGTCTCCCTAAAATCGGAAATAGGTGCTGGTCAACTGCACTGTCTTGTTTCTAGGGATGTATTCTTCTTTTCTATGTCAATGGTCAAGCAGATTATCGAGCTTATTCTGTTACAGGCACCATGAAATGTTTCTGTTGCATAGCTAACTCGGGTTTGCTGATCCATTACTTTTGCTTGCTAATCTCACAAATCTTTTTCAAGCCTGAAACATTTAAATTGCAGTTCTTTTTGGGGGGAAAGAAAATTTTATGGCATGATTGGAAAATCATGACTTCTGTACGATGTGCTAGTCGTTCATGAATGCACCATTTTGCTAAATTAACCGGTTCAACGATATATGATAAATTCCATTGTGGACATACATGATTTAAGAATTGTAAAAGGGATAACAATAATCTATTACTCAATAATAAGAGTAGAATACATGTATATATACCATTTAACCCTTATTACTATTCTACCCTTATCGCTAATTATACTTTCCAACACTCCTCCTCAAGTTGGGACGTAGATATCAAATAATCTCAACTTGTTACATAAGAAATCCACTCTATTTCCTTGTAGAGAATTAGTAAAGATGTCTGCAAGTTAATCCTCAATCTTCCTGTGTTGAAGAATAATCTCCCTTTTCTGGATCTTTTCTTGTACAAAATGACAATCAACTTCAATGTGCTTAGTTCGCTCATGGAAGATAGGATTAGATGCAATATGAATAGCAGATTGATTATCACAATATAATACTAATGAGTTTGATGGTGACATTCCAATCTCTAATAGTAACATCCTCAGCCATAGTAATTCACTTGTCACATGTACCATAGCTCGATATTTCGCTTCAGCACTAGATCGAAAAACTATATGTTGTTTCTTGCTCTTCCACGCAACTAAATTTCCTCCAAAAAACACACAATAGCTTGAAGTAGATCTCCTATCCATAGGACATCCAACCCAATCAGCATCAGAGAAGCCTATTGTGTCTAGATGACCATGATTCTTAAACAATAGTCCTTTACCTTGGTGCTCCCTTCAAATATTTCACGATTCGAAGCACGGCATCCCAATGAGTAGTACGGGGAGAACTCATGAATTGGCTCACTACACTAACAACAAACGATATATCAGGTCTTATGACGGTAAGATAGTTTAACTTACCAACCAATCCCCGATACTTCGCTGGATCATGTAATAGCTATCCATATTCTACATCAAGTTTTACATTGGGATCCATAGGGGTATTGACTGGCTTTGCTCCAAGAAATCCAACCTCATCAAGAATGTCAAGTACATACTTCCGTTGGGATAGAGTGATACTGTCATGTGAATAGGCTACTTCAATACATAGAAAATATCGAAGACGTCCCAGATCTTTAATATTGAATTCTATGTGCATAAATTGCTTAAATTTATTAATACCATCCGAATAATTGCTGGTAATGATAATATCATCCACATATACCACGAGAAGGGTACAACCAGCTGAAGAGATAACTGAAAACTGAATAATCTACCTTGTACCTCTTTAATCCAAATTTGAGAACTACATCATTGAATCTACCAAACCAAGCACGAAGAGATTGTTTAAGTCCATACAAAGCCTTGTGTAGACGACATACCAAATTCTCCCCCTGAGCAACAAACCCAGGTGGTTGCTCTATGTAGACCTCTTCAGCCAGATCACCATGTAAAAATGCATTCCTCACATCCAGCTGATGAAGGAGCCAGCTAAATCGCACAGCCAGTGAAATAAATACACGAACAGAAGGAATTTTGGCCATCGGAGAGAAGGTGTCATCATAGTTGACACCATAAGTTTGAGTATATCCCTTTGCAACCAATCGTACTTTTAAGCGATCAAGAGTGTCATCCGGATGTACCTTAATAATGAAAACCCAACGACAACCAACAGATTTCTTACCAGTAGGTAAGGAAGTAAGATGCCAAGTTCGATTCGCAATTAGCACCTGCATTTCATCTTCCATGGCACGACGCCATCCCGGATGAGCAAAAGCTTCAGCAACACTGCTAGGCATAGAAATAGAAGACAATGACGAGACAAAGGCAAAGAAAATAGGAGAAACACGATCATAGGACAAAAAATTGGAAATAGCATGACATGTACGAACGGAATATGGAGAATAGCGATTAACAGGACGACCAACACAAGAACATGTACCTTTGCAAGAAGCAATTGGCAGATCAGGAAAAGAGGCTGAGACTGTAACTAATGGGGGAACAGATGAATCAAGTGTTGGTGAAGACTGTACTATCATAGTCAGCACTGTATTGCGTTGGTGATACGTGCGTTCCGCAAATTGAAATTCTGTGGAAGTAGCTGGAGAAAGTGAAGGAGGTGGAATCATTAGTATGACACAACCATCACCATCATCGGACGCTGCGGGAACCATCGAAGAGACAAAATATGGTTGGTCTTCAAAGAACGTCACATCTGCTGATACGAACATACAACGATGACTAGGGCTATAACATTTGTATCCCTTCTGAGTTTGAGAGTATCCCACAAAGACACATTTGTCAGCACGAAGGTCCAACTTATCAAGATCTGGAGTAAGACTATGGACAAAACAGACACACGAAAAGACCCAAAGAATAGAGAACGGTGTCTCCCCTTGAAGAATAGAAGATAGAAGCCTATTAATTAAATAACATGCTGTAAGAACAGTCGGGCCCCAAATTTTTTTAGGTAAATGCATGTGAAACATGAGACAACGAGCAACATCAAGAAGATGACGATTTTTATGTCCAACTACACCATTTTACTGTGGGGTGTATGAGCAAGAAGTCTGATGAAGAATACCATGAAAATCAAGAAAAGGCTGAAAACCATAAGTTGCGGCAAGATATTCTCTAGCATTATCTGACCGTAAACATTTGACAGAGATATTATATTGATTCAACATTTCAAAATAGAACAAGCGAAAGCAATGAAAAATCTATGTACGGTCTTTTATTAAGAATAACCAAGTCATTCGGGAAAAATCATCCATGAATGTAACAAAATACCTAAATCCAAAGACATCAGACACACGACAAGGACCCCAAACGTCTAAGTGAACCAACTCAAATGGATTAGACACACGACTCTGAATGCGAGAAAGGAAAGACGTTATATGATGTTTACCAAACTGACAAGCTTCAACTGAAAGAACTCACAAACTCAAACTCAGGAAATAGACGTCGAAGTCTGTTCGGAGGCGGGTGACTAGCACGACAATGCATCCGATATACATTAGTGGATCTACGTTTCACAGTTGTGGCAGCTAACACCTTCTTGTCAAGATAGTACAGGCCATTTGATTCATGTCCCCCACCAATCATTTGTCTAGTCCTTAGATCCTGAAAGATGCAACGAGTGGAGGAAAAGGTTACAGAACAATTCAATTCTATAGTTAATGAGCTAACTGAAATCAAATTGTAAGGAGATTTTGATAGGTGAAGGACAGATGATAAAGAAAGAGAGGGACTTAAATGAGCAACTCCCGTGCCAGTAACCTGAGATTGTGAACCATTCGCTAATGTAATCGAGTTTGACAATGAAGGAGATGTAGAACGAAAGGAAGACAGGAGATTAGAGTTACCAGTCATGTGATTGGTAGCTCCAAAGTCTATAACCCAAGAGTCAGATGTTGCAGAAAGCAAACAAGATGAATTACCTTGGGAAGTTTGTGCCAAAGTTGCAGTAGGAGCTGAAGATCCTGTCATCTATTGAGAATGAACCAATGTGTCATACTCAGCACGTGTTAATGTAACAGAACCGCCTATATTCGACACGGTAGTAGAACTTGGTGCAACTGGTGAGGCAGGAACAACAAAATTCTCAACTTCTGCATAAGCAGCCAGTGTTGGTTTGAGCTCTGGGTGAAGAATATAGCAGTATACTTTTGTATGTCCAGCTCTTTGACAATGATGGCAATAGCGTGAGCCATGACCATTCCCAGAACCAATGGCACCATGAATACCAACCCCCCATCACGGCCTCCACTATGAACAAAACCGCGTTCGCGTCCGCGTCCACGTCCACGATAACTACGACCTCGACCTCCACGTCCACTAGGAACATAGGAAAGCATAGCACTCGTCTCCAAAGCCAATGTGGAAGAAACCTTCTCAGTATTTGTAGAACGAAGAGCCAAAGAGAAGATGTCATCCACTGTAAGAAGAGAGCCATGAGCTGTAATATGTTGACAAAGAGATGAGTACTCAAACCCTAATGAGTTGAGATATAATATCAATCGTAAATCCTCTTAGCATTTTGCTAGAATGGTTGGATCATCCGAGACAAGTAGGTAAGTATCCAATCGCTGGTAAAGGGTCGTGAACCGAGCATAATGATCGGATAAAGATTTATCGCCACGCTGAATATCAAATAGCATTTCCCATGTATCACACACCCGTGTCATATTATTTTGCCTAGAATAGAGTAATGCACATTTCTCTCAAACTGCCTTAGCAGAGCCACACTGAATAAAGTGACAACTAACCTTAGGATCCATGTTGTTCCATAAAAGCATCCGAATCATCGCATCACCTGCAATCCAATCGACAACTTTTTCTTTGTCACCGTAGACGTTAAATACTCTCGTTGCCTCGTGGCAGTAAGATAGACCTCGACTACTTTAGATCAGGACGGATAATTAGTTCCGTCCAACTTGACAGAGGTCAATTGAAAATGACCAAAAGGGGATCCAAAAGTTGATCTAGAAGTTGAGCCGGCATTTGCCATTAGTGCGTAGAAAATGTGATCAAGCCCAAGAAATTAACGTCGCAGCAACTAATACTCAAATCCAGTAATCCAATCAACCGGACAAATATCTAAACAAGAAAATAGAGTTTAACCCAACCACCAAGAATCGCAGCACTTCACCAAAAACTTCATAATACCATAACACTAGTATAAATTCCCAAACAAAAGCAGCAACCTCTACATAACGGTAGCAAGAAACCTTAGGCCAAGCATTTTTCAACAACCATATGCTCTGCCCAATAACTCAATAACTTGTAATCATCGCATTCTCCACTGCCAAAAAACTCTTTTACACCCCAAAAGCACTAACTTCATCTCCAAAATGGCCTTCGGCCCAACCCACTATCACACTCTGATAAAAAAGTCAATTAGGGACAAATGTAGCAGAGGATTCTCTTCGTTGACTTCCTTCAAGTCATCCTTGGTGAAAATCAAGGACTGGACAGCGTGAGCAGGCACGGGTTTTGGAAAACGCCAGCCTAGGCGACACCGGAAAACTCCAGATCTAGGCTCGCAAGCCTAGGTATTGCCGAGCGAAGCCCAGAACTAGAGTTGCGGATCTCAATGCTGCTGGGTGAAGCCCCTGCGAGGGTCGCCAGCTTCAGCGCTATAGGGCAAAGCCTAGAATGAGGCCCGTTGGCCTCGGCGCCGACGGGCGAAGCCCTTACTACGTTAGAAGTCGCCGGATCTAGCTCATTGGGTCTGGGTTCGCCGAGTCTGGACGTTGCCGAACGAGGAGGTTCCGATGAGCTTCGTCGACTTCAGCGGTGGTTGGTGGTCGACGGCGGTGGAAGGTGGGTGACGGCGGTGAGTATTAGTCTAGGTTTTAGGGCTCTGATACCATGTAAAAGGGATAATAATAATCTATTACTCGATAATAAGAGTAGAATACATGTGTATATATCACTTAACCCTTATTACTATTCTACCCTTATCGCTAACTATACTTTCCAACAAGAATAAGATCAACTGGTGTATATTCTCTGTTTTCATTCCTTAGCCCATCACAATTTGCCCATATGTAAAGATCGAAGATTATGTTCCCTACCTATAGTCCTAATCCTCACATAACCAACCAACTAGCTACTGATGGATCGATCTTGCAGGTGGACAGGTTCGGAAACCAAATCTGATCTCTGGGTCCATGAACCGATCAATTAAGCAAGTCATTACCAGTGACCCGCCAGAGTTTAACCCATGATCGCCAAGCCAATGGTTTTGGCCAACCCGATGTACATGCCCGAAGCGAAGGCTAGTACCATACCTAGAACAGCGATGTAAATACTGACTCCAGCAACGTGCACATATCGCATTACCATGGGCTCAAATTTGCCGGTTGGAGACAAATCGTGCTGGAGGTAGATTGCTAGGACTGAGAAACAGAATGCTGTTGTGTTAAACACCACAAAGGCTTTGAAAGCTGCTGTCCCTTGGTCGGGCCTGTCGTCGTCGTAGCCGCCAAGCATTGTGAATGCCGCCATGAAGGTGACGGTGGCAATAAACATTACGATGAGCAGATGGTTGTCACATACACATCCTTTTGATATATCGAATTTCTCCTGATAGACCATATTCCCTGTGGTTATGGAAATGCTTGATCTCTTCTCACCATATTGCTTCTCAAGTCTCTTCACGTGTTTGATAACACGGTCTAGCATATCGTTGACTAACCACGCTTCCAACAAGTACTGAACTTTTGCAGCTTTAAAGCCAACCTAAGTGCACAGAATAAATCATTTAATCAATTATGGCTTTTCTTACATAGGGAAGGCAATTTTTTTATTAACCCATACAAAATGATCGTTGAAAGTGGACATATAGATGTTCTTGACTTGTTTTGCGCCATGTCAAGGCCCTGCTAATGCCTTTCATACTTGAGAGGGAACAGGTAAGTTGTAGAATAAATGTTTCAGCCTTGAAAAAGAATTTGATTGCCCCATAAGTCCTTCTATTAACTTCGCCCACGGAAAATGCTAACCAATTTTTGGACTCAATTGCACAAAGTTGACAAGTTTTAGGACTTGATTACATCAACTTGACAATAAGTTTTATGACTCAATTTCACTTTTGTGATAAATTTTAAGACTTAATTGTACTTTTTTAAAGTTTTAGGACTCAATTGCACTTTCATGACAAGTTTTATGATATTCAATGCACTTATTCCTAAATATAATTCATATTTTATATATGTCAACTGACAAAGATTACCACCAAGGTTCAAAGTCCCTGCATAAACTCCTTCAAAGAAATCAGCTGGAGCACATTAGTAAGTAAAAGAAAGAAAATGAAATCTGTATAAAAAAGAATGGAAAATAAAGGCAGAGAGAGAAAACTCGTGTTGGGCGCAACGGTCACAGCGCGGCAGTGGGCGTCGAGGATGGAGGTTGCGGCGACTTGTGCGGCGGAGGCGGCCGAGCCGGATTCTCAAGTGGCTGGGCAGACAGTGGTTGGATGAAGGAGCAGGCGGTTGATGGGTGGAGGAGGAAGACAAAGAAAAACGAGATTTTTATTTTTATTTTATTTGAAACATGTGTCAAATTGTAAGTGATTTATTTATAATTAAAAATGCTCAAGTCTCATCACGTCACTTTCACAAATTACTAATGGCAGAATTAATGGAATGATTCAATTATATCAATTTGATAAATTTTAAAATTTAATAATATTTTTTATAAATTTAATTATATTTTCATGAGGAATTTTAAAATATACTTATATCTTTCTCTTTTTTACAAAATAATTACTCGTCGTTCTATCTTTTCTTTTAAAACTTTTGTGGAGCGGAATTTGAAACTTGCAATTAAAGCAACCCAAAGACTTCCGACAACATTGAAAACAGAGAGCTACATAGCCAAATCGAGCAGCTTCCCCAGAACATGCGCAGAATTCTCCCCGCACGCATCCCCATGCCACCGCCCTGTTAATCTCCTCTTTGAAAACACCAACCCCTACTAAAAAATATGAATTAATAACAGAAAATAAAATAAATTGAGTTTTTTCGAAAAGAAAATATGTGTATCAAACAAATTGTATATTTGAATTTTTAAATTCTACCTCTTTCACATGTTACCACCATCACAGGCGATCGACTTAACATGCCAAATGCTTCTCCGTCGGACGTCGGAAGCACGAATCTATTTTCATCACAAGAGGGCTCGCAATTTTGCACCC
This sequence comes from Metrosideros polymorpha var. glaberrima, assembly GCA_001662345.2. Classification (NCBI taxonomy): domain Eukaryota; kingdom Viridiplantae; phylum Streptophyta; class Magnoliopsida; order Myrtales; family Myrtaceae; genus Metrosideros; species Metrosideros polymorpha. The sequence continues at coordinate 3,857,497 of BCNH02000009.1, forward strand.
GCCGGCACATCCCATTCGCATCGAGCAATGCTGTCGAAAAATGTGAATATGTTGTTATTAATGAGCGTATGAGCACTCATCAGCCGTATTTAACGAAAGAAAAATATTTTCGTTTTCAATGTATCGGTTATGTTTGACATGAGAATAACAATACTTATAAATGATAGTTCATTTTTCGAAATTTTTCATTGATTTTGATGACATAAAAAATCTCAAACTTGTATCTATAAGACACATTTATCCAAATTTGTACCAATGTGACATATTGCTCTCAAAATTTCTAAACTTGTATCCGTGTGACATATTTATCTCAAAATTTAGGATAAATGTGTCACATGCCTACAAGCTTGTGATTTTTTATGTCATAAAGAAATAATTTGGATAAATGTGTCACACGAGTATAAGTTTGAAATTTTTTATGTCACAGAAAAAATATTATAGCAAATGTATAATACGAATATAAGTTTATGATTTTTTGTATCATAAATTTTTTTTTAAGTAAATCTATTATAACAGGGCATAATTTAGAGTTTTTTTGTCGTCGTTTTTTCCCAATTTAATTTTGTAGACGGGTGAAATTGCGTCAATTCGCGTCGAAAATGGTCAATTAATTCTCATGAAATTGAAAAAAAGAAAAAAGAGAGAAGGAAATCCACCCGCCCGCAGTTATCGGGTCATTTAAGTCTAATCATCTTCAGCCTCTCACCAAAAAGCTGCTCTCCCTCTTTCGCTTCCCCATAAACACGCTCGTCTCTGTCGCTCTCTGTCTCTCTCTCTCTAGCATCGGAGATCTCCACAGTGACAACTTAGAGAGAGAGTGTGTGTGTGTGTGACGTGGAGAGAAGTAGAGAGAGAGAGAGAAAGAACGGTAGCCCGAGTGTCTGTCGGTCGGTCGGTCGTCGTCAATGGCGAGCGGAGGAGGCTACGGGGATGCGAGCCAGAAGATCGACTACGTCTTCAAGGTAGTCCTGATCGGGGACTCCGCCGTCGGCAAGTCCCAGATACTCTCTCGCTTCGCGCGGAACGAGTTCAGCTTGGACTCCAAGGCCACCATCGGCGTCGAGTTCCAGACCCGGACGCTCGTCATCCAGCACAAGAGCGTCAAGGCCCAGATCTGGGACACCGCTGGCCAAGAACGGTGATTCTTTCCCCCTTCCTCTTCGCCGGCTCGCTTCCCTTTACTTGAATGCTCTCGTGGGTTTGTGGGTAGTTGCTGGATCTTGATTTGAATGAGATCTGAGAGGGAAATGCGCGTGGTTCTGCCTTGAATCTTGTGTTTGATGGCTCGCGGTACCTGATGGTACGGATCGTGGTCGAAGTTCGGGAAATAGTTGTGGCACTCGCGTTAATCATTTCGGGTTAGTCTGCCGAGAGTCTCTGAGTGTGGTATTGCTAAACGAGTATTGTGGGATCAAAGTTTTTTCCTCATGCATCCCAGTGTTAAATAATTTCGAGATGTGAAGCATAATCTATGGCCAGCTTGAAGCTGTTGTTCTTAGTCATGAGTGGATTCTTCCGAAAAGCTTAACTGGCGGTGCAGTCATTTTGTAAGTTGGAAGAAATGAGATCTAAACACCTCAATGCAAAGAGATGTTGGAAGTTGGAGGAGTAGGCGTAGATGGTCATGAAAGATACATGTCCATGGAGGCGTGTGTGCGCTTATGGATTCGTATGTTTTCTCTGTCAAGATCCGCTAGTGGTAACTTTAATGAGTGGATGACAGGGGAGGCTGTTTGGATGAGTTTTCTCTATCCACCCCATAGTAAAATCATTTAATTTTGTCAAGGCTGCTTAAATTTCCATAATTGCACAATGTCACGTTTTTGTTAAAAGACAAACATGCATAGAGGTGGTAAATAACTGGAACGGCGAACAAATACAGTAATTTGATGTTGTATCTGTTTATAGCTAGAGTAAAGCACAGTCTAGTTGTCTTTTAATGAAACTTTTTATGGCAAAAGATGCAATTATGAAGTAATATATGCTAGTGCACATGGGTAGAATTCAGAAATTTTATGTGGGTTTCTTGGGTGCTTTGTTGTCTTGAATTAGTACTTGATAGCCCAGAAGTCTAAGAATAGACGAATTAATTCTCTGTTTTTCTGCTTGAGTCATTTTGAGATGCTGTTTCAATTAGCAAACTCAACATTTGCTTCATATGTGATCCACATCTTCAGAAAAGGAGGATGCTTGATTGAGTGTGTGATGCTATTTGACCATGACAAGTTGTGTATGCATTACATAGAAGACTCTCCTGTCAATGTGTTTTTAACACATGCAAAAGGTATACATACAGATTAATAAATGTCAAATTAGTCTCTGAACAAGGTTTTAAAGCTTCTGAATCACCCAATGCCTTCCCCAATTACTAAGGATGGAACTTCTTTGTTTTGTAATCGTAATAGCCATTGGAACTGATGGGAAGACTCTTTTTTTTGTTGCAGTTCTCTGTTAGAACTGGCACACAATAACTTATTCGCATTGTTAATTGTGTGCACTAAAGTGATAATATTTTTCTGCTGATCAAATCTTTCTTTTGCGGGTAATGAGCAGATACAGAGCTGTTACGAGTGCATATTATAGGGGTGCGGTAGGGGCAATGCTTGTTTATGACATCACCAGACGGCAGAGCTTTGATCACATACCTCGCTGGTTGGAAGAGCTGCGCAGCCATGCTGACAAGAACATCGTCATCATCCTGGTTGGTAACAAAACTGATCTCGAGAACCAGCGTGCAGTGCCTACTGAGGACGCCAAAGAATTTGCCCAGAAGGAAGGGCTCTTCTTCTTGGAGACCTCTGCATTGGATGCTACCAATGTCGAAAGCGCATTCTTGACTGTCTTGACCGAGATATTCAACATCGTCAACAAGAAGAGCCTAGTTGCTGGAGAGAGCCAAACTAATGGCAATCCTGCGTCTTTGTCTGGCAAAAAGATCATCATCCCCGGTCCTGCCCAGGAAATCCCAGCCAGGAACAAAATGTGCTGTGGATCATGATGGTACTTCGACAAGATTTTCCTCTTATGCTCTAGCAAATTTTCCTCAGATGTGTCATGTGTGCTTTTTATATTCGATGTATATCTACATATTAGAAGAGTGGTGGGGTTATACTGCTGATTGTAATAGTGTGTTTCGTGAGGTCACAGAGACAATAGACCTAACTGGGGTGCATATTCATTGAATGATTTTTGTCTTCAAAAGTGATATTTCATGCAATCTGCCATTTTGGCCCTTTAGGTGAGACTTTTAACGTAGTAATGGATTGCTGATGCATGCTGAGCATGGAATGTGACCGCGAGGACGTCTTCTAGAGCAGCTTATCACCTGAGAAAGTTTGGGATGCCTTTGATTTTGGTAAATCGACGTCTTCAGTCTTCAGTTTTGACGGCGTGTCGACCCTACTAAGTTTGTTTTTCCTTCTCTATTCTTTATTGCCCTTTCTTTTTTACCCTCCGTCCACCCATTTCAAAACCTTGATGTTGAATTTGTTGCTGGGGTCATTGGCGTTGACGCCATGGACCCTCTTATCACCAACCACCTCTACCAATGCTAGTAGTGTTGCCTCTTGCCTCTCTTATTTGTGTTTAATATTCCTTAATAATAAAAAAATGAAGAGAGATTGGTGGTTTGTGATTAAGTTTGGGATTATCTTCGTTAATTTGTTGGACAAATTAAGATCTCTACCTCACTTGACGAATGTTTATTACTTCCTAAGACAATATCTGTGGTTGTCATACATCAAAATCATCACTTAACGCGGTAGGTGACGGTTAGTGATGTGATTGATCTCATTCTCAAATGTTGGTGCAACCTACGTTGAAAGGAAGTGCAGGTGAGTTGTCAATTTGGATTTCACATCCTCATTCTACGTTATACACAATGGCAGATGCTACGTCAGGCATAACAATCAAAGCCATGTTTCTCATATCGTCTTCTTTTTGGTCTCAAGGACAGGACGCAGCGGTACGAGGATTAAGATACTGTTCAAGTTTCTCATAGAGGGAGGCAATGTCACCGATGTTTCTCACCACCCCCTAATTCCAAATATTAATTAATTGTTTTGGCCCTGAACAAGAAAAATTCTCATTGTCCATTTACTATTTTGATATTTGCTCTCAAGACTTTAAGGAGACGAACATACGGCCCGAGGAACTGAAAACTCATGAATAATACTTACAAGCCTCGTAAACCCGTCAAGTTCGGATTTTAGCCCGGAGTAATTTGCACGTAGTTTGTAAATTCGAACAGGTGACTTTTAGTTATTGAATCAAACACCTCCTTCTGTTCAACCAACTACAACCCGGGTCTCTCCAAACTTTCAAAAACAAAAGTTGAGCTTCTTCAACTTTTTTGAGAATTTTGCCCCCCTACCAAATTTAAACGCGTCGTCTGTATTTGCATTTTTTATATTTAAACCGTCACCTAAAGTCTCCTGTTTTTTTTCAAATTTCCTCACAATTTTAAAAGATTACAAAGCTCTTCCTTCCGGTGTTTACTCGCCAGTTAAATTGTCCCATTCTCAGCGTATGTTACATGTTCTGCTTCAGTCTTTAAAGTTAAGCATGAATATTGCATATGTTCAACTGACTCTTAACAATCAAAACCTACCGTGTGTTCATTTACTCTCTTTTAGTCTTCTCTTATTGAAGGAAAGAAAGGGATTCGAGAACACTATTAACACGATTTTGAAACTTCGTCCCCTAAAATTCTTTCTGAAGCACCGTGTCAAGAAAACGGAATAGTCACTTTCAATTTCCCGGCTCTGAAACCTGAAATACAATTTGCCGAAGCAGTCGACATGAAATCCAACAGCCAAGCCAACGCCCCTTTTATCTGTTTTTGTTTATCCTTTTGCTTGCTTCCAGTAACAACAGGGCATGCCTATGAAAAGGGAGTTTAAAAGATATTTTCTTGCTACTGCCATCAGAAGTAGAGCGCAGAGGCATCAGAAAAACAGAACAGACATGATGCGGCTGACTGATGAGACGTGAATTTTGAATGAAAGACGGGATTAGTTATGATTTATCCTTTATAGGGAGGCAAATGATCAATAAATCGTGTCCAAGTCGAAAGAATCATGGCCCAAGTGGCTAGAGAAGTAAAATAAGAAAACACCAGAATGACTGACCTTGTGTGATCAACAGGTAGGACAAAAATTAGCAGAACCAGAGGAGACAGTCCAAGAGTTTCAAGTAAGTCAGCAGACAGTTCTGATTCTGGCATATCCAATATCTTCGATCATCTTTAGATCTTTCTTTTCATTGTCTCCATCTGAATTTTAAGAGGGCTCGTTAACATGTAGAGGAGGCTCCTTTCCAGTTCCTTCACAGAGTCGAAGCCTTTGAAGTAGTTCCTGGCAGTCATTATCACTGGCCATCACATTCAAACTGACCTTACCCTTCCAGCATGAAATTGCTACCGTGGATTCATCCACCCGAGTGTCACTGAATGGCGATTCACCATCTGCACGAAACAAAATGTTCAAATACTATATATAGACATTTCAAATACTAAAGCATGAACCGTAAATTGATTCTACAAACCTCTGTTCAGGACGACCACACAGCAACCCGGCTTTAGCTTTGATGCCTTCTCCCCAAACTCAACATTGACAAAATTTGCAAATTTCCTGCTCTTATAGAGCAAAAGATGCCCAAAGTCTGTGGGCGAAGCATGCAGGATTTGTTTAGTGATGTGTGGGAGAATAATAGGCAATCCTTCAGAAGATATCCGGAATAAGCATGAGGCAGAAGGATCTTCTTTTGACTTTTTTCTCTCCTGTAGTTTTAAAGAAAAAATCAAATTGATGTTTCTGGAAATACGGACTTAGTTTTTCTTCTGTTTGTTGCCAAGCAGGTACCTTGACGTACAAGTACAGATTCAGAATAGACTCAACCAACGGCAATATTGCATGACACCGAGCACATATGCAAATGATATTGGAAGAAGAGACATCTGCTAACTCAACATCAGCCACAAAACTAATAACTAAAAGGAAACAGAAAGGTTCCATCTGATTGAGGAAAAAATTCAGTTTTCATGTAGAAAACAATCCAGTTTTCATGTCTGATTTCCTCAAACAGATTAGGTAAAAGTATTATGGACATACTTTTCGAAAATGAACATCATGAGAACTGTAAATGAAAATCGAGAACTTTTCTTAAATGAGTCTTCAGTTTCTGCTTTCCTCCAAACATATTTGGTACCTGAATCATGGACATTATATTTGAAAATGAAAATAATGAAATGTAAAACTTAAGTGTCAATAGATCAAAAATAATTTAATATGTATGTTAGCACGTCCCTGTTTGAAAACTCGAAGAATGATGAAGTAGATTGGTCACGTGAATTTCTACTTCCAGTTTGAACCGAAAGGCACACATGAGCAAGAGAGAGAGGGAGGGAGGGAAGGAGGGAGAGCACGGGACTTTTACATGTAAGTTGGTCTTACAGTCTATTGGGAGAGTAGACATGCACAGCGCAAAGAGGAAGTGGGATCATACAGATAACACAAGGCTTGGTCATATAAGTTACAAGATCGCTATTCATTTTGGTCTCTTAAGATCATAATGAAAACATGGAAAACAGGTTTCAGATGCATTCCAATACAAAGCCAGTAAAAGTGAGTCTTCAGTGCTTTTCCATTAAAAATGTTTTGCAATTCCCGGAAGCATGTTCTCTATGTCATTTTCCATTTTCCAACGGAAACAAGAGAGAACAGAACCCAGCCAGATACCACTTAGTACTCAGTGGATACATAGGATTAGATTTAGAACAGTCTTTAGAAGTAACAAGATGAGTTTTATCTGGAGTAGACCCCTCAAGGTGACCATTGTGTATCAAGCTGTAAATCCACCTAAAATGACCTGCTTTCATGACATGATATAAGCAAAAGCTGCAAACAGATTAAGGAAGAGACGGAGAACATAAAGTAGAAACTCACAAACATCTTCTGGCCTACATAGGTTATCTTGAGTTGCTGCCCAACTTGAAAATTCAATTCCAGAAGATCCTTGACTGACTTAGAAACATAGTAAATTCTCTTCACGAGGTCAGACTCAGCATTTCTTGTCACAAGGTGACCACTCAATGGGAACGATTCATCAATACCATAAAATGTCCTGATACTGTTGATAACGACTTCATCTTTTAGGAAAACAACCGGATCAACTCCATTCCACTTGCTTTGATTCTGGGACATTCTTTTATCTTCTGCTTTTTCTTGGTCACCAGGAGCCTTGATCTTCAGAGGGTTCTGCTCCATGCAAGTATTGCAATGGCCAGACTTGAGAGCAGACTTATCAGCACAATCAGTGAAATCAGTCTCCAAAACCAATTTCGGAAATACTTGAAGCTGCAAACTCTCTTGAAGAACCTGACTCGGAAATTTTTTTAGCCGCCCAGTGTTTTCAGTGAATAGTGTTCCTTGTGAACTTGTTGATTCTACATGTATGCCTGCGGAAAACAAGTAAGATTAAAAGGTACATCAAAGAAACACTTACTTTTTCTTAAGATCAACAAACAGATCAGCTAACAAGGGTAGGCTACCAGCTTCGAAAAATTAGAGAAGCGACTATTATATGATGCTATTATCAAGGACTTAAATTGTAGATATTCCTAAAATTAATAGATTTCCTTTTAAAAAAGGACAATTACCTGGTGAGGCAGCAAGTTTTTGGAAGACAGCAATGAAGAAGGCACCACCATTCTGATCATGAGGCATTATTCTCATACAGCGTTCTAAAGGATAATCAGAAATTTCAGTATCAGCGATGAGGCAATTCTCCACCTGCTGAAACCCAGTTTTAGAATTTTTAATGTTGCTAAACTCTCGTTCAATTGCCTCATCCATATGTGTTCTACCAGACGGAAACATACTGGATGCAACTCCACCCCTGCGAGCATCAGGAACATCTAGGAAGGAATAAAACCAAGAGAACTTGTCACGTACCTGCGATCAAAAGCATAAGATATGAAATTTTATGGAAGTGAAAAACTTGCTCCTATAACTGCACTACCACAATAACTTTAAATGTTTGGCTAAATGGACATTATCAGATGTCAAAGCCTAGAAGTATACTAAGATTGCCTAGTGCATTAACTAGTTCAAAAGATTTCTTTTAGTTGAGTGGGACAAAGATTAGATTGAAAAATTCAAACAATGCATAAATAAGCTTTCCTCTGCACTTCATCCAAGTTGGAGATCACATCAACTCAAAGTAAAGATCCTTCCTTCTCAATGGTTTCTGTTAGTCAACACTTTTCAAAATACTCTCTCCTGTTGATTGAATCAATTATAAATTCCAGCTGTTATCCAACAAGCTGGAAAAAATAGCAGATTGTGGCAGGAACTACTCCAATATTAACAGCAATCTCATGCAGTGAAACTCGACCAAATAAGCTTCTTCTGCTAAGAAGATTGTTAGAGGGAAATTATAAGAATAGGAAATATGCGCAATCATCAGTCATCAAAAGATCCTGTATGTCTGACCAAAAAAAAAAAGATCCTGTATGATTCAAACATACATCCTGTTAACAATATAAACACTCTTCATTAACAGCCAATGATGAATGGACATCCAATATCTGTGCTACATATTCGTAAATTATGAGAATAGGAAATATGCGCAATCATCAGTCGTCAAAAGATCTGAACTAAAAATCTCATCTACTGATCACCTTGAATGTCAAGATTCAAGCTTGTTTGGCATATTCAACATTTATAAACTACCAGAGATCTTTTGAGACAAACAAAGTGATGCAGTCAAAATGCAGATTCTACAACTACAGCACACAAACAAATAAATCTGATTGCAACACCTAACCTTCCATTTTCGAAGGCCAGGGTGGCGAACAAGCCGGGGGAGCTCACTGGAAACATCAACAAGTTCGACAGAGTCTCCGGACCTTCTTAGGATCTTCAACAAAGGAGACGAAAATAAGATCGTGCAACAAAGGAGACGAAAATAAGATCGTGCCTTGTGGAAAGAAAAGTGGTTACACAAATACCAGCAACATGAGAGACAATTGGTTACGTGCTCATCGATTGAAAGACACAACCCATATAAGCAGAACACGAGAAATAGGGAAAGCAGGAAAGCAAAAAAGCACATGTTGCAAGATAGCACAATCAGGGATAGAATAATTTGATGAGGCCCAAGAGCTAGAAACATTCCTTTCTAAATATTACTTTGTCTATAAGCAGGGAAGCAACCGTTCCTCTTGGTGTTAGGTTAAATAGGAAGATGATGGATCATCTATAAAAATAGTCAAGCTGGATCCCGCATTATAGATAAGTACAGCACGTCCCCAACTTCAAGGGCATGTCTACCAGGTTACAGCTCCCCGTATATAAACTGGAAGCTAGGATGTGCAAGGAACCTTCACATATTAGGAAAACTCATGCTTCATAAAAGGAAGCATGCTGGGTTCTAAAGTTGGGCAATGTTAGCCAATAACAACAACACCTGATAATTAGACTACAATTTATATCCATCCCCAACTTAGTTAAACTTGCAATTAGGGCATTGTTGAATTGTCCTGATTTCTAGGATCTGATTATTAGGAACATTTGATCCTGAGTTTTAGGTCCTGATTATTAAGGAAATAGCTGTAAATAATTAGTTAGGAAATGATTTCTTAGTATCCCTCAATTTGTGGGATTATTGCTGTATTTGTCGGATCTGTTTATTCCTAGTTTGTACTTAAAATAGTCCTATAAATAGCTCTGTAATTGTGGTACAAAATATATTGAATGATCACAATTCTTTTCTCTAAATTCTTCAGGCATGTATTATGGCTTCCTGATTGCTTACACACTTTGCTCAAGCATAAAGTCAGATTTCAAGTTTCTCAGTAGAAGTAGCTACTATCACGAGTTCGGGCAGTATAATCCCCTTATACCTATGGACTCTAAGCTTAAATTCACCAAGTCACTGTTTCCAAGCTCATTTATGGCCATGAGATAATATGTATAATCTATATATGAGCTTTCACATAGTATACCATATTTTTCTGGGAAAGCCATGATAGTTACTTGGATAAGTAACCCTCCCAGCCAATGCCACTTTAAGTAGGATGAACCTAACCTTATCAGCCACCGAAGACGTTAAGGTTGAGTAGTTTAGTAGAAACAATATAATTTGAGTCCAAGCACACCCAAGGTGTTTCCCTAAATCATAGTTGAAAACCCACTTGAGAGAAGGTTCTACATAACTATTGCCACAGTTGATCATTATAAGAAAAGAAAACCAGACACTCAAAAATTGAAATGGTAATTACCAAGAACAGAATATTGGGTAAATATAAAGGATGTCATCGAGAAAGATTTTTGGTTTTGAGAATTTGGCTCTTTCCCAGAAGTGAGAAACTACCTCCGCAACCACTGCCTCATTCTCAACCGGATTCATGGAGCAGGTTGAGTAGACCATACGGCCACCAACTTTAAGCAATGATATTCCTGGCACAACCAATATGAGTAAATATGACAGGATTGGGCATCTACGAGGACAAAATAATTATAAAATCCAGGGAACTTGTCAACGAAGGAACACGTCAGTAAAGAAACAAGACCATAAAAACCGGAATAAAGACCCGGTATATCAAAGATATCAATTTGTTTAACTCTAGAAATTGTGAAGAAGATGGAGAAGAATTTTCTCTGTATTACTCAATAGTTGGATTACATCAAGATATGTAGTGAGCACTAGGGTTCACTAATAATGGAAAAGAAATGACGACCCTTGCTAACAATTAACTTTCAACACTCCCTGTCAAGTTGGGGCATAAACATCAAAGAGCCCCAACTTGTTACACAAAGTAGTCATTCTACTACCCCTCAATGACTTAGTGAAAAGATCAGCAAGTTGGTCTTCGGTCCGTGTGTATTGAAGTGATAATTCCTTGTTCTAAATCTTTTCTCACACAAAATGACAATCTACTTCAATATGCTTCGTGTGATTATGAAAAACTGGATTTAAAGCGATATGCATAGCAGACTGGTTGTCACAACACAGAAATGAGAGAGATGAAGATGGCATGCTAAGTTCAGATAACAACATCCTCAACCAAAGCAACTCACTAGTTACATGAGCCATGGCTCAATATTCCGCCTCTGCACTCGATCGTGACACAGCCTGTTGCTTCTTACTTTTCCAACTCACAAGATTGTCTTCCAAGAACACACAATAGCCAGAAGTGGATCTCCTATCAATAGGACACCTAGCCTAATCAGCATCAGAGTAGCCAAGATACTAAAATGTCCATGATTCTTGAACATGTCATTTACCCGATGCTCCCTTCAAGTACTTAACAACACATAGCACTGCCTCCCAATGTGTAGTGCAAGGAGCACTCATAAACTGACTAACCACGCTAACAACAAAGGAAATATCCGATCGAGTGACAGTTAAATAGTTGAGTTTACCCACTATCCTCTGATAGCTACTTGGATCATGAAGTAAGTCGCCATGTTCTGCATCAAGCTTCACATTAGGATCCCAATGGAGTATCGACAGGTTTCGCTCCAAGGAAACCAACTTCACTGAGAATATTCAAAACATATTTTCGCTATAATAATGAGATACCATCACATGAGTAGGCTACCTCAATACCTAAGAAATACTGCAGACAACTCATATCTTTTGTGCTGAACTCTATCTATAGAAACTGTTTCAACTTTTGTATACCCACGGAATCACTACCAATGATGATAATATAATCCACATACACAACCAAGAGCACACACCCTACAGAAGAAGTGGAGCTAAACACAAAATGGTCCACGATACAACGCCGCAAGCCAAACCGAATAATTGCATCATTGAAATGGCCAAACCAAGCACGAGGAGACTGTTTCAACCCATATAATGCAATGCGTAGGTGACAAACACCAGCAGGCTCCCCCTGAGCAACAAACCCCGAGGGTTGCTCCATATATACCTCCTCTGCCAAGTTGCCATGAAGAAAGGCATTCTTGACATCAAGTCGATGGAGAGTCCAACCAAATCGGACAGCAAAAGAGATGCAAACACAAACGAAAGGTATCTTAGCGACAGAGGAGAATGTATCATCATAATCAACTCCATAGGTCTAGGTGTAATCTTTGGCAGCCAGACGGGCCTTCAAACGCTCAACGGAGCCATCTAGTTGAAACTTCACTATGAAAACCCAACAGCACCCAGCCGGTAACGATGTAAGCTACCGTGTCCTATTTTCCTGGATCACCTGCATTTCATCCTCCATAGTGCGCCGCCAACCTGAATGGGCAAGAGCCTCTGCAACAGTACTTGGCACGGACATAGAAGATAAATAAGCAACAAACGAGAAATTTGTAGGAGAGACAATCGTAGGATAAAAACTGAGAAAGGGGGCGATGAGTATGTGTAAGACAAGACAAACTAGTATGGGGAGCAAGACAGGAATTGGGTTGACCGACGCAAGAATGCGTACCTTTGCGCAATGCAATGGGAATATCAGTAGTAGCATTAGGTTCGGAAGAAACTAATGGATCAAAAGCCGGGACATTAATTGGTGGAGAATCATGCATATCCAATGCGGGTGCCGACCCTACTACCTCACGTTGAACAGAATGACACCGTTGATAGGTTTGATCGGTGAACTGAAAACCAAGCGACGAATTTGGCACACCCTACAGGTGAATAGGAGGTAGGGAAGCTGTGGCCGGGGACAGAGCATCTCCAGAAGGAGTCGTCAACAAGGCTACAGAGGAGTAATATGACTAGTCCTCGAAAAAGGTCACATCCGTCGAGACAGCATAGCATGCCCCCAAAACATTTTGGGGAGATGCATAGACAACAAGCAACATCCAAGAGATAGCGATTTTTTCGTTCCGCCACCCCATTCCATAGGGGGGTATACGGACAAGAGGTCTGATGCAGAATCCCATGAGATATAAGAAATTATTGAAAACCAGAAAAAATAGCCATATATTCTTTGGTATTATCGGAGCACAAATATTTAACAGAAACATGATACTGACCGTGAATCTCAAAATAAAACATACGGAAACAAGAAAAGACTTCAATTCAATCTTTGATTAAGTATAACCACGTCATGCGTGAATAGTCATCCACAAATGTAACAAAATACTTGTAACCAGACATATCATTGACACGACATAATCCCCAAACATCATAATGAACCAACTCAAAAGGACTTGACACATGACTCTGGACACGAGAAGGAAAAGATACTCGATGATGTTTGTCAAATTGACAAGCATTGCATTGGACAAGACTCATAGACGCTAAAACAGGAGAAGAATGACGAAGTATGTCAGGCGATGGATGACCCATACGACAATACATTTGAAAGAAGTCAAGGCAATGCTCTTCTAAACAACAACAGCAATAAGGTCTTTGTTCAGGTAGTACTGCCCATTGGACTCATGCCCTCCACCAATCATTCATCCGATTCTCAGATCCTGAAAGACACAACGAGTAGAGGTAAATGTCACAGAACAATTCAAATTTTTATTAAGGGAACTAACAGAAAGCAAGTTATATGGAAAAGCTAATAAATGGTAAATAGAGAAAAGAGAGAGAGGGGCCTAAGGTTACATCCCCTTGACCAGTGATATGGGATTGTGAACCATCAGCAAGTGTAATAGAACTAGAAGACACGGAGGTAACACCAGACAATAAATTAGAATTACTGGTTATATGATTGGTGGCACCCGAATCTATCAGCCTAGAAAGTGGGTGCAACAGAGAGTAAATAAGACGAACTACATGAAGAAGCCTGTGCCAAAGTAGCAGTAGGAGCGAAGGAATTTACCACCTAATTGGGACACACTAAGGACTCATGCTCAATGCGAGATAGCATAATGGTGCTAGGTAGTTCCCGTGACTAATCAGGAACCTTTTGCACTGGGGACTCAACAACATTGGCATAAGCAGCCTGTGGACGAAGCTCAGGATTTAGGGTATAGCAATAAACCTCAATATGACCAACTCGCTGACAGTGGTGGCAGTAACAAGAATTTCCAGCACCCCTACCACCATCACGGCCACGACCAGGAGAGAAACCACATCTGCCATGACCACGAGGACCACGCCCTCGGCCTTCACGGCCACCAAAAAATTGAGAAACCATAGCGCTTGCTATAGGTGCAGAAGTGAGTGTGGATGATGAATCAAGCATGTACTGAAGAACCCGAGAGAAGACCTCACCAACTGATGGAAGAGTACCCTGAGAAGTAATTTGTTGTTGAAGAGAAGAATGAGTAGGACCGAGCCCCCGGAAAAATAACATAACTCTCATATCCTCTTGACGCTTGGCCAACTCTCTAATGTCATCAATAGTAGGCAAACAAGTGTCTAGTTTTTTGCAAAGAGTGGTAAACCTGAAATGGTAATCGGATACAGACATGTCTCCTACACAGATCAAATAGCTCATCCCAAGCATCACAAACACGGGTCATGTTATTTCGACCTGAAAACATAATAGCACACTTGTCCCGAATGGCTTTGGCTGATGTACACTGCATAAACTGAGGACTAATCTTCGAATCCATGGTATTCCACAATAACGTCCGAATGGCAGCATCACCACGACACCAACCATCCACCTTCATTTTATTAGAAGGTGGAAGTGAAGTCAGATAACTCTAACTTTTTGGTGGCCAAAAGATATGTCTCAATCGCCATAGACCAAGGATAATTGGTCTCATCTAGCTTGACAGAACTGAACTTCATATTAGTAAGACCGGTATCCATGCTTACACCAGAACTTTCAAGCATAACTCAATAATAAACAGTAATAAGCACCGTAATGAACGCTTTACCCACTTCATCAACTTCACTTCAACTCAAAATACCTAAGAGATACTACAAATCTCAAAGTGGGTAAAACATTTTCTATGGAAGTGAGGGAATTCCTCCTCCAGCAACATCCCCAGAAATCCACAAAATCGCACTAATCCACTTTCAAGAACCCACATTAACCCTAATCAATAGGTTAACTCCCCCTCAAGGCTCATATTTTGAAGCTCACATGAGTCCGTGAGGGGCGGAAAGCACAGGGCTACACTAGACAATGCTCTAGCAAAGAGGACAATGTCGAACAAGGCTGGGTGACCTCGTTTTTGGGTCACCAAAACCGGGTGAGCTCAGATCTGGGCTCACTGGCCCCTGGTGACCTCGAAATTGGGTCGCCGAAGTTGGGCGACTTGAGATCTGGGCTCCGGCGATGCTAGACGACACTTGAACTAGGCTCACGAGTGGGTGACAATGGCTGACGGCGACAATGGTGGCTGGTGGTTGATGGCGACGGCAAGTGGCTAACGATGGTGGCTGGTTACTCTAGGGTTTAGAGTTTCTAGGCTCTAATACCATGTGAAGAAGAAAATGGAGAAGAATTTCTCTATATTACTCAATAGTTGGATTAAATCAAGATATATAGTGAGCACTAAGGCTCACTAATAATGGAAAAAACCTAACTACCCTTGCTAATTGTTGAAACATTAGTTATTGTAGGTTAATTGTTAACAAGGGTAGTTTGGTCTTCTTCATTATTGATGAACCCTAGTACTCACTATATATATATTGATGTAATCCACAACTTTTGAGATATAGAGAAAATTATTCTCCATTTTCACATGGTATCGGAGCTTAGGAACCCTAAGCCCTACAGTAGCCAGCCACCACCTCAGCCACTCGCCGTCACCAACAAGACCACCGAGCACCGTCGACCACCAGCCCCACCGTCATTGGAGCCCAGCGAGCCTAGTTCCAAGCTCTAGGCTCGCCCAAAGTCATTGGAGCCCGCCGAGTCTAGATCTGAGGTCGCAGGGGCCGGCTAGCCTGTTTATGGCATGGTCCAATGTTGCCTAGGCCCAGTGACCCTAGTTCTGAGGTCGCCCAACATCACCGGAGCCAAGAGACCCCATTTCCAAGGTCGCCCAACTCTGAAAGCCCTCGCCAAAGCTCCGAAAACCCAAATCCGAGCTCACCGGCTCACGGTGTTGCTCAAAGCTATGATGGGTTGGTGAAAAGCTGGCTTCTTAGGACACATACCTATAGAGATTGGCGTGGTCAAGAAAGGCGTCTCCTTTTGCCCTCTTGTTTCGCTTTCCCCCTCTTGTTCTTGCCCTAGCTCGGGGCTTTGCTTCAAAAACCCATAATGGGTCTATATTTAAGCAGTTCTGTCAAAATGGGTGTTGGGTTCTTGGGATCTGTAGCTCTCTTCGTAATGCTGCTACTGTTGATGCCATTTTGAGATTCGTAGTATCTCTTGGGTATTTAAGTCAAAATGAAGCTGATTGGATGAGTGAAGTTGATCAAGTGGGTAAAGCATTTTTAACTATGCTTATTGCTGTTTACTATTGAGTTATGGCTAAAAGCTCTTATGTGAGCACGGATACTAGTCTTACTAATCTGAAGTTCAGTTCTGTCAAGTTAGATGAGACCAATTATCCTTCTTGATCTATAGCGGTCGAGACATATCTTTTGGCCACCAAACAGTTGAGTTATCTGACTCCACTTCCACCTTTGGATAAAACAAAGGTGGATGATTGGCGTTGTGGCGATGATGCTATTCGGACGTTCTTGTGGAATACCATGGATTCAAAGATTAGTCCTCAGTTTATGCGGTATACATCAGCCAAAGCCATTTGGGACAAGTGTGCTCTTGTGTTTTCAAGTCGAAATAACATGACCCGTGTTCGTGATGCTTGGGAAGAGCTATTTGATCTACGTGCAGGAGACATGTCTATATCTGATTACTATTCCAGATTTACCACTATTTGTGAAGGACTGAACACTTATTTGCCTGCCACTGATGACATTAGATAGTTGGCCAAGCATCAAGAGAATGAGAGTTGTGTTATTTCTCCAGGAGCTTGGTCCTAATCATTTTTTTTTTCGGCAACATATTACTTCTCAGGGTACTCTTCCATTATTTGATGAAGTCTTCTCTCAAGTTCTTCGGTATATGCCCGATTCATCATCTACACTTACTTCTGCACCTATAGCAAGTGCTATGGTTTCTTAGTCATTTGGTGGCCGTGGAGGCCGGGGGCGTGGTCCTCGTGGCCGTGGCAGATCTGGTTTCTTTCCTGGTCGTGGCCGTGATGGCGGTAGGAGTGCTGGAAATTCTCGTCATTGCCACCACTGTCAGTGAGCTGGTCCTACTGAGGCTTATTGCTGTACCCTACATCCTGAGCTTCATCCACAGGCTACTTATGCCGATGTTGTTGAGTCCCCAGTGCATAAGGTTCCTGATCAGTCACGGAAACTACCTAGCACTATTATGTTGTCTCGCACTGAGCATGAGTCCTTAGTTCGTCCCAATCAGGTGGTAAATTCCTTCACTACTGCTGCTACTTTGGCACAAACTTCTTCAGGTAGTTCATCCTATTTACTCTCTGCTGCACCCACTTCCTGGCTCATAGACTTAGGTGCCACCAATCATATGACCGGTAACTCTAACTTATTGTCTAGTGTTACCTCCGTGTCTCTTAGTTCTGTTACACTTGTCGATGATTCACGGTTTCATATCACTAGTCAAGGGGATGTAACCTTAGGCCCCTCTCTTTCTCTTTCATCTATTTACCAACTTTCCCATATAACTTGCTTTCTATTAATTTCCTTATCAAAAATTTGAATTGTTCTGTGACATTTACTCCTACTCGTTGTGTCTTTCAGGATCTTAGGACCAAACAGATGATTGGTGGAAGGCATGAGTCCAATGGGTTGTACTACCTGAACAAATATCTTATTGCTGCTGCTGTTCAGAAGAGCACCGGTTCCGACTTCTTTCAAATGCATTTTCGTATGGGTAATCCGCCGCCTAACATACTTCTTCATTTTTCTCGTGTTTCAGCGTCTATGAGTCTTGTCCATTGCGAATTGATAAACATCATCGAGTATCTTTTCCTTCCCATATCCAGAATCATGTGTCCAGTTCTTTTGAGTCGGTTCATTTTGATGTTTAGGGACCATGCATGTCAATGATATGTTTGGTTACAAGTATTTTGTTACATTCGTGAATGACTATTCCCGCATGACTTGGTTATACTTAATTAACAATCAAACTAAAGTCTTTTCTTGTTTCTGTACGTTTTACTTTGAGGTACTCAATCAGTATCATGTTTCTGTTAAATGTCTACGCTCTGATAATGCTAAAGAATATATGGCTATTTCCTCTGGTTTTTAATCATTTCTCATATCTCATAGGATTTTGCATCAGATCTTTTGTCCATATACCCCCAAACAAAATGGGGTGACGGAATGAAAAAAAATCGCCATCTCTTTTGAATGTTGCTCGTTGTCTTCTTTTTCATATGAATCTCCCCAAAATGTTCTGAGGGCATGCTAGCTCATAAATCGCCTCTCATCCTCTGTGCTTCATGAGGGCATACCTTTCTCTACCCTCCATCCTACAAGTCCACTTTTTTTTTACCACTCCGTGTGTTTGGGTGTGTTTGTTTTGTGTATAGTCTTGTTCTTGATCATGATAAACTCGATCCATGGGTTGACAAGTGTGTTTTTTGGGTACTCTCGAACTCAAAAAGGGTACAAGTCTTGCAGTTCGGTTAGTCGGCGGTTGTATGCATCGGCGGATGTGACCTTTTTCGAGGACCAGTCATATTAATCCTCTGCTGCCCAATCGGTGACTCCTTCCGAAGATGCTCTATTCCCGGCCACAGCTTCACTGCCTAGAGTTCACCTGCCGGGTGTGCCAAATCCGTCGCTTGGTTTTCAGTTTGCCGACCGGACCTATCAACGGCGTCATTCTGTTCAACGTGAGGTAGTATAGTCGACACCCGCATTGGTGCATGACTCTCCACCAATGTCCCGGCCTCTGATCTGTCAGTTTCCTCTACACCTAATCCTACTACTGATATTCCCATTGCAATGCGCAAAGGTACGCGTTCTTGCGTTGGTCAACCCAATTCTCGACTTGCTCCCTATACTAGTTTGTCTTGCTATACACCTACTTGTCACCCCCTTTCTCAGTTTTTATCCTATGATTATCTTTCTCCTACATATTCCTCGTTTGTTGCTTCTTTATCTGCTATGCCCGTGTCAAGTATTGTTGCAGAGGCTCTTGCCCATCAAGATTGGCGACGCGCTATGGAGGATGAAATGCAAGCGCTCAAGGATAATGGGACATGGCAGCTTACACCGTTACTGGTTGGCACACAGGCGGTGGAGTGCTGTTGGGTTTTCACAGTGAAGTTTCAACCGAATGGCTCCATTGAGCGTCTGAAGGCCCGTCTGGTTGCCAAATGTTACACCCAAATAGAGTTGATTATGATGGTATATTCTCCCCTGTCGCTAAGATACTTTCCGTTCGTGTTTTCATCTCTCTTGTTCGATATGGTTGGACTCTCCATCGACTTGATGTCAAGAATGCCTTTCTTCATGGCGACTTAGCAGAGGAGGTATATATGGAGCAACCCCCGGGGTTTGTTGCTCAAGGGGAGCCTACTGGTGTTTGTCGCCTCCGCAAGCCATTATATAGGTTGAAACAGTCTCCTCGTGCTTGGTTCGGCTGTTTCAGTGATGCAATTATTTGGTTTGGTTTGGTTTGCGATGTTGTATCGTGGACCATTCTGTGTTTAGCTCCACTTCTCCTGCAGGGTGCGTGCTCTTGGTTGTATATGTGGATGATATTATCATCACTGGAAGTGATTCCGTGGGTATACAAAAGTTGAAATAGTTTCTACAGACAGAGTTCAGCACAAAAGATATGGATTGTCTGCAGTATTTCTTGGGCATTGAGGTAGCCTACTCACGTGATGGTATCTCATTATCACAGCGGATATATGTTCTGGATATTCTCAGTGAAGTTGGCTTCCTTGAAGCAAAACCTGTCGATAATCCAATGGATCCTAATGTGAAACTTGATGTAGAACATGACGACTTACTTCATGATCAAAGTAGGTATCGGAGGCTAGTGGGTAAGCCCAACTATTTAACTGTCACCCGACCGAATATTTCTTTTGTTGCTAGCGTGATTAGTCGGTTTATGAGTACTCCTCGTACTACACATTGGGAGGTAGTGGTACGTGTTGTTAAGTACTTGAAGGGAGCACCGGGTAAAGGGCTTCTGTTCAAGAATCATGGACATTTAGGTGTCATTGGCTACTATGATGCTAATTGGGCTGGCTGTCTTACTAATAGTAGATCCACTTCCGGCTACTGTGTGTTCCTAGGAGGCAATCTTGTGAGTTAGAATAGTAAAAAATAGCAAGTTGTGTCTCGATCGAGTGTAGAGGCGGAATATTAGGCCATGGCTCATGTAACTAGTGAGTTGCTTTGGTTAAGGATGTTGTTATCCGAACTTAGCATGCCGTCTTCATCGCCCTCAGTTCTATGTTGTGATAATTAGTTTGCTATGCATATCGCTTCAAATCCAGTTTTTCATGAGCGTACGAAGCATGTTAAAGTAGATTGTCATTTTGTGCGAGGAAAGATTCTGAACAAGGAATTATCACTTCAATACACACGGACCGAAGACCAACTTGCTAATCTTTTTACTAAGTCATTGAGGAGTAGTAGAATGACTACTTTGTGTAACAAGTTGGGGCTCTTTGATGTTTATGCCCCAACTTGAGGGGGAGTGTTGAAACATTAGTTATTGTGGGTTTTTTGTTAGCAAGGATAGTTTGGTCTTCTTCATTATTGGTGAACCCTAGTACTCACTATATATATTGATGTAATCCACAACTTTTGAGATATATAGAAAATTCTTCTCCATCTTCTTCACACTAACAATAAACTTTCAACAGAAATAAAGCAGATTCAATGCTTTTCACAAAAGATAATCTGGCATAGACCTTTCACTAATTAATTTGGAGGGAATTTCAACTTCCGAATGAAGAATTTAACAGACGCCTACATGAGAAACAGTTCTCTGGAGATGAATGACAGTGAGAATCTAATAGAAACTTCAAAGAGGAAAAAAAATCTCAGGATCGCTAAGCACTTTAAAACAACACTTTAAAATACCATTAACTAAGAAGATTAATAGAATAAAAGAATGGCGTTAAAATATCAAGTTTCCTATAGCATGTACCTCGCATGGCTATCTGCACTTGTAGGCCATGAAGTCCATTGGCAATTCCTGCCTTCCTGCAGGACCGCAGAAAGGATTTTAACAAGCTGTAAGAAACTAGGGGACAGAACGTTAACGAACTTGAAGCCCCAAATATATACCATCTCCACCAAATATTTGGAGCTTTCCTAAGCGTACCATCTCCACTGCATGGCACATCACATAGGACACGATCAAATAAAATATGACTGATTTCCCACTCTGATAGGCTACCCTTTTCAGAAGCATTAGAATGACTTGTGCTTGTAAGGCAGCCTGGGAAATTTTGAGCTTCATGGTTTGTGACCATTAAGTTGGCAGTGCACATTCTTTTCATTTTGTGAATGAGAACATCAGATCTTTTGAAACCAACATCATTTGCCACGATCTAACAAAAAGAACACAGACAACATTGAAATCAAGTCTGAGAACAGAAATTACTGCACACTACCAGGTTCTAAGAGTGTAAGACACCATGTTGTAAGGAAGCCTACCAGCCCCTCAGGTAGTAATCTTGAGTTGGTGGACTGATTCATAATTTCAAGCATTTGGTAAGTTTTTGAGCCAGGTGCAGCACACACTGCATAGAATTAAAAGAAGTTATCAGAAAGAGCTCAGGTTTGGCACATTATCAAAATGCTTGAGCAGAATTTTATTCCTTCAATTTTTTTCTTGTGGGGGTACCAAAGTACATTTCGCTGTTAACATTTAATCTTCGTGCTTTACATATTCCTCCCCTAAAGAAGAAAATACTTCAATTTCCCTTTCAAAACCTCCCATTCAGGATGACTGTTTAGGGACCCTGTAGAAGCTCTTTAGACACTCCTTGAATATTTACAAATGCTTCCTCCTATAACCATTGAAAAGAAAGTGTAGAAGTTTAAATATGAAGAATCATTTAACTGTGAAGGAATGACAAAGTAACAATAAACAATATAACATGAAAAACAATTTACATGGCTAAAAAACAAAAGCATAAAAAGTACTAGATTTTGTCATAGGCTCTCTCGGGGGTGTAACAAGAAGGGAGGAAGTGGGCGATGTAATTTGAATTCAAAATGAGGTTTAAAAAGTTCTTCAATCTTCAAGTGTGAGAGACTGCATCGTTGTTTTGCTTATTCATATTTATATATTAATTGAGTCAATCAATTAACAAGGTTATTAGTTTGGTTAGATTTTATGTAATTTGTAAAACAGCAAGTCAGAGCCAAATTAACATCCTAGTCAAATTATTCTCCACCCCAAACCAAACCAATAAACCAAACAAACCCAAATTATCAATTGAGTTCGGTGCAGTCTGATTGGGCTTTATGGTTTTCAGTCTTCTTTTTTCAACACTTATCTCAATATTCAGAAGAAAAGTCACTGGATGGAGGAGTATGAAATCTATCTATGCAGTGTAGATCGCTCACTATCAAGTATGAAATGCTCTGGAGATATATCCAGTAATAGAGGAGGTACCTGCAGAAAAAAACAGACCATGAACCAGGAGTGAATGCAAAACTTTACAGTTGAAAATCCCAACAAAAGCAAGCAAAAAGACAAACAAGAAAGGCTAAGAACAATAACAAGACTGACTAAAACTGGAACGCTTCTGAAAACTTACCATGCTGACTGCCTCCTGTCGAGTGATGTTTCCAATTTCATTTTCTAGCTTTAAAAACTCATGAAACCTGAAATTTGTCAGAGAGAACTGCAATTGACCTTATTGGCAATATCTCGAGTCCATTCATAATATGGAGCTAAGTGACTGAACTTGTAATATCATGACAGATGCAACTGACAATTCCAGATTGAGTACATGAGCTAGAGAAAGAGAACATAATATGTTTCTGTGACGGAAAAGATTTGAACAAAAAGTAGAGCAGGACCGAATGCAAAGTTGAATATACAGCATAATTTTATATCTAAGGTCAAGACTTTTAACTCAAGAAGGCCGAAAATGGAAATATTATATGCAAATTCTATAAAAAGGAGGTCAGAATAAACGAGTAATGAGTTTTGGAGTCTAAGAAAACACTGAATTCCAAGCAATGTGGTGTCTTTTCTTCCTTCTAAAAAAAGATGCCGAGATAGGTGAATGGTTCAGCAACAGAGCATAAGCGCGATCTGTGCATTACAGATACTGATCACAAGAAGGTAAACCTTAGGAGACTAGACTAATAAGGTTTTCGGCAGCATTTTCAATAATCACAGCATCTTAAGATCCACAATGCAATAGAAGCCACAGCCTCCACAAACGGCTTATAGGAAGCACCTCATGAGCGCATTTGGAGCAGTGGCTTTAATGGCTTAATAGACTATATTTATATATTGACAAAAATATTAAATCTCTCACGTAAATAAATTAAATTAGAATGCCTTCGAACATATGCCGGAAAGCACATTTAACAATCACAGTTAGAGCACATCGCAACACAAGATAGGTACTGTACCAGAAGCTATTAGCTTGAAGCTAACAAGCTCTAGAAGCCCCCTCCGGCAAAGATGTGATCATGTTGTTTCTCAAGTCAAAAGGAAGGCCTAAAAATTGGTAGAATGACTACTCATTTAGAAAATATTTACCAATAAAAGAGGCCAACTATCACAAGATGATAATGTCTAATATTAAAGAGGCCGTTTTTAATGCACATACTTATGAGAAAACCATGAATTTCTACTTCTTGTGCTGCTGCAATTAGATACATTTTCTCCAGGCGGCACTTTACCAATGAAATGTCAAGACTGATTTATAAGAATAGGTTTTCAATCCAATGAGCTCCATCAGCAGAGAAAGGTAAACCTAACATGTTAAAACACCTGGACAAGCATCAAAGATGCAAAGTCTGCTAAACAACACTCAACATTTAGGGAAGTCCCAGAATCACTAAGATTTCATTAATTTAAAGTAAATCGTGAATAGAGAACAAGCACCAAGAATCTCCAATATCAATTATCTGACTACAAGAAAATGGTCGGCACATGCTCCACCGTGTCAATTCCTGGGTGAGTGTATAACTTAATGCACCTCAGACACATTTAGTTCTACGTATTTCAATTCCCACTCCTAATCAATTCAGTATCACAGATTACCTTTCAAGATTTGGGTTCTTCCTCAATTGCTTTCGACAAAAATTTGATTGCCATGCTAGATTGTCAGGATACCAAGGCAATGGTCTGACAGCCTCTACTTCATTTCCATCAATGAACTACGAGAAAAAATGGAAAAGGTAAGTAGAAAATAAAAGGAAAAAGGCCCATATAGTCAAAAGGGTGGCAAAACATCTTCACTGGTGAACGCAGCTTACCTCTGCTTGAAGATTATTTGAGAATTCACTCTCCAACTGAGACCGGATATCAAAACAGAATCGGCTACTGCAAAAGAAAATAGGCTGATAAAAAATGGATAATAAATCTCACTGCAAAGAATTTGCTATATCACACTGACAAAAACGAGTGAAACAGAAAAATTTGATAGATCATGTCGCTTGACAATGAAAAAAAAATTGGTTTTTACTGTTCAATGTGATCCCAAAGAACCAAAGGAAATGACAGCCGACAATGAAGCACTGAATAGCTAAATGCTATCAGACATCTCACTTCCTCTAATCACAACAGTCGATCCATCTCAAACTTGACGCAAATAGAGTTAATACAAGTCGGTCATTACCCGTCTAACCCAAATGCTTAAACTAATAAAGAAAAGAGTGATCAAATATGTAAAGTACTATCCCAGTTAACCCAGTGCATGGAGTGGCATAATTCCATAATCCCGAATTGTCAAAACTATACCATATTACAAACTCACAAGACAAAAAGTTCTACAGTCCCTGTTGAAGCTACTGGTAGACAAAAAGCGTGGCTAGATAGCTAAGAGTCAATCACATTAACAGGTGGGAGAGGATCAGACAATCACCAAGAATTGATTCTGAAGGTAGCCGGCAATGGCTTCCGGAGATACTCCATGAAAGCATCCCACTCATCTGCTGAAACTATCCCTTGTTCCTAAAACACCACACGAGCACGAGACGTCCATTACAACAATAAGTCACGGAGATATCAACTTCATACCACTTGAAGAACAGAGCAGAGAGACAAACTTTGTAGTACTCATCGAAAGCGCGGTTCTGAACTAAGGGAAGCCGCCAAGGAGGAGCATCGTCGGTGTGGTCGTCATTTTCGTCGCCGGAGCCATCCAATGTCGGACGGGTCGAGAGTCTCTCCCGCCTGCGCTCGAACTGCGTTCTCTGAGGTCGTCCTCTTGGTCTTTCTCGACCATCCGCCATCTCCGGCCTCCGTTGCCTGGGCGGCGTCGACGCCCCGTCGGTCGCGAGCTCGCTCCGAGAGTGGCAGCGAGGCACCGGGAGCGGCGGAGGTGGATTGAGGTTGAAGAAGGTGAGATGTTGCATTGCCGGTGTAAGCTTGAGTCCCAAGTGGAATTGAATAGAAATCTATCTCCCGATTTTCTTTTTTCTTTTTTCTTTTTTCTTTTTTCTTTAGCACCCTTCAACTTTTTTATTATCAATGTATTAATTACATACTTCACATAATAATTAATATAGTAAAAAATAAGAAGTGCCTAGCGGTACAAGTTAGCAAATTTCTTTTTGGATAATAACAATGGGAGTCTTAAAATTCGAGTAAACTCGTAACCCTGGTCTTAATTTTTAATTTTTTTTTCCATTCATTTGAATCCTAAAACTTTGTTGTCACTCTTTTACAAAAGCCTTTTGGTTAGTTTCATTAGCCTTTAGTGGAATGAAAATTCCAATTCGGCATTTTCTTTTTTATTCAGTTCACGTGACTATTATGTAATTGACAGAGCTTATTATAGGCAAACATAGTTTCGTTTTTTCGCCAAATTCTCTTGACCAAAAAGTTCATATGGTATCTTTTTAATTATTTTTTGCATAAGTGGCGAACACCACATAAAAAAAAAGTAGAAAGACTAAATTTTTTAAGAAAAAGAGAGATCGGATGGTGAGGGCTGGAAGGAGGATGCCACTCCCTTCGTCGGCGGCGGCAAGGGCGACCAGCCCTTACATGGCCATCGGGGAGAGTTGCATAATGGTCATTGAAATCTACTGATTGTCTATCAACATGGTCACCTAAGATCACCAGATAATAGAAAATAGATCATAACATTTTAAATATCATCGACATGCAATTGATATAGGAAATGTTATTTGGACCCGTGAGACGATCTTCTTGCTTGTCGCTCTAGCAACCAAAGCTAAAGCCGAGGGTACTTGATTTTTCATTTAACTCGCTGGCAAAGATTAGCTAACTCTCATTTGAGCTATCGACAATGTTTGCGCCAACTATTGCCAGATCTAGGCGATGGTCGTGCGACCGTGCTTGCGGCTCATGGACAACCATCTTTCTCAAGTTGCTTCCCTTTTCTTTAATACAAAAATTTAGAAATTTAGGTTTCAATTTTCTAATTTGCAAAATTCAGAAGTGGCAAGCCCGGCTCAGCACGAGTTTCCTTCTAATGTCAAATTAGGGTTTCTTGTTTTCTAAGTATCTTAGTCTAATCTATAGGCAAACAATGTACAATATAATCCTATGTTATAACAAGACCACGTTTCACAAAATGTATAAGATATGATAATTCAGCAAACATTCCGCATCCTATACAATCCTATCATTCTTGTGTGCCAACTCAACTTTCTTAAAAGTTTCACGTTCAAAGACTAACAGGAACAATCCAATTAAAAAAGTGTCTCCGAATTCCGAAGCAGAGCTACAAGCTATAAATGAACAACTTTCGCATAGACAATTACCCTATTTCTCAACTGTCAAAATCGCCTGAACCAATATTTTCTCACTTGACTAAAGTCGAGCAAATGGTAAAAACAACCTAAGCCGCGAGAGAAGGCTTTGAGGCAGCAGACAGCCTGGATCTCTTCTTAGCCAAGCTCTCGCTGCGGCGCTCGCGCTGCTCCTTCAACCTCGTAGCGAGAAGCTTCTGGTACTCAGCTGCCTCTGCCTTTGCCTTAGCAATTCTCTTCTTCTTGTCAGCAATTCTCGCACGCTTCCTTTGTAATGTCAATGGTGTAACTAGCCTCTGAATCTTGGGAGCTTTACTGACCTTTTTCCCTGTCGAAAGGCAAGAAAAGAAGAGCAGAACGTGATTATAAGTCAACATAACATTAAAGAATCAAAGTCAAATCAAATCGATGCCATTTAATAAGCCAACAGGAAAAGAAAATTAAGTTGAATGATGATAGAAACCCTCACCAGATTTAGTAGTGAAGGTCCTGCGATATGTATTGACATATTTCCGAACGTCATCTTCCTTTGACAGGTTAAACAATTTCCGGATCTTTGATGCCCTCTTTGGACCTCTCATTCTTGGCTTCTCAATGTCAGTCAAGCCAGGCAGATCACTTTTCCTTTTTTCACAATAACCAAGTTCAGAACAGATAGGTCTTGACTGACGATGCATCCTCAAACAGACTTCATGCTCCTCTCTCCATTCCGCCTACCATATCCACGGAAGCAAGGAGTACCTGTCAGACAAATCAATTTTGTTTTTCAACTGACACTTCGACACACTATGGTCTCCTAATCAAGCTGTGCAACAAGATTAGAATATATATAGCTGACATAACTTCAACCTATACAAGAATGGCCCAAGTCATGTATATTTGCACTTGCACAGACAAACGTACCTCGATACAGCAAGAGACGAACACGACCAGGAGTCAGCACTCCCTGCTTCATTGGAAAGCCTTGTTTGTCACAGCCTCCCATTATCTTAAACACATAGCCCTTGAATTCCTGCAATACATAAAGGATAATCAATAATGTAACTGATCAAAAAAACAGCCTAAAGCTCCATCGAACTATTTCCAACACATACCTCACCCAGAGCATCTCCACCGACTTCTTGTGAGATCCTCTTGTCATAGAAAGCCCGACTGCATGAAAAAGATTATTAGGATGTCATTAGTCCACATCCCTTTTATTATTCAATAGAGGCAATTGGACATTAACCTCCACAGATCATGATATTTCTGGAGAAAGCAATAAGGTAAAAAATAGGACTTAGGAGATCTATTAAATCATTATGATTCAATCCTTTAATATGAAATGCAAGTGATGCTGGTTTACAAACCATACATCTAATTGCACATACAATATAACATGTGGCATATATAAGAAAATAAAGCGGATGTGGACTAATGACATCCTTATAATCTTTTATATTAAACGCCACATATATATTGTAGCCAAAATATAGGGAAAAAATCCTCAGTTACCTTTCAGAAATATATCAAATTAATAAATATAGTCCACCTGCTTTGCAGATATATAAGAAAGAAAAAATTAGCTTTTCTTAAATACTAACAAAATGGTTAAAATATCCATTCTGAAAAGGTCAAATTTTATGCGCTGTGTACTCCTGAAATAATAAGGTTGATCTTGACCGAGGCTAAAATCTATTATTGAAATTTTACTAAAATCCAGGTTTTGCTAATTGTATTACCAACTAGATTAGAAGAACACCAATTGACTTCCAAACCCATTGTACCATCACAAGCTACCTAAGCTTCCACATTCGCAACACAATAGACAACTCGGAAATGTATCTATCATCAACAACTTTCACTTTCTTTCCCTAGTTTAGAGTTTAAATCAACAATATGCAACTTTCTTTCACATAAGTTGAAATAGCCCCCAAAATAATCCCCATTGGTTACCCCACCCACACTATCTGGCCCTAAACCCAACGATTAACATTTTAGTATTGGCAATTCAGGGAATTAGATCCTACAGTTTTCATGTGGCGTTCTGGCCAACAAGACACATCACTCAAGTTACCAAACAAAGATAGAGAAACCATGAAAAATGAGCACCGAAAGGAATAAAACTCAAATTTTATGCTTCAGACACTAAAGTGCATAACCAAATTAAACGTCAAAGACCATGTGACCGCTGTTTCCATTCACGTAAATCGCGTAATCTCTTTTATGAATATGTCCACTGGAATCGATAAAGTAAATCATCCCAATTACAAGACAAACATTTATATCAGTCTCGAACTCAACATCACGTAAGTTAGGAGCAATTGTTCCACCTATGAGTACATAAAATACTAGCAGGACACGCCCAGACAAAAGAAACTGAACAGGGGACAATACCCATTTGATCAATTCCACAAAACACACATAAATCCAATCACGACAACAAAAACCAAACTAAGAGCTTCCCAGAATTCTGTATAAGAACAGCCACAACCCATCCAAAACACCCAACATTTTCACCCAGAAAAGATGCAGCTTACAGTTTCTGGTCATCGTCAATCTCAAGCTTCTTCTGGCAACCGGTGGTTGGATTCGCTATGTTGAACTTCATGATTACAGAGAGGGAAAAAATGCATCAGGAAATTGCAAATCTCGAGTGAAAGCAAAACGGAAATGGAGACGAGTAGACGAGAGTTGAAAAGTACCTTCATGTTGATTGTTGAGAGAATCGGAGGGAAGCGCTGCGGTGAAGGACCGATCCGCCGCACCAAGAAGCCGCTTCTTCGCCGCCTGAGCAGAGTGGGCCTTTCCAGGCGGGTTAGGGTTTTTGTCTGTGCTTATAGACAAGGTGCCAGGCGGTTGAATTTTTCTAAGAAATTGAAATTGTTTTTTTTTTTGTTTGGTAAGGTAAAGTATATATTGACTAAACCAAACGAAGCTATACAAAACACGAAGCCCGACACCAACAAAAAAGCTTGCACTAATGATGACATTAAGATGTCAGTAAAAGTGCAAGGGTGTCGTGGGTTCAGAACAAAGGAAAAAGACCCTTAAGCAACAAGAACGAAACGAATAACTATAGCACAAGGCTGACCCTCATGTTATAAAAAGATAGAAGGGTCGATGCCCCAACTTGCTTGTATCCTTCTGTTTCTTGGAGTGTCCTCAACATGTTTGTAAGTCAGGGCCTTGTCACGAACCTGCTTCTCAAGGTGCTTCTTAAGAGCCGGCACAAAAAGTTGCTGATTGCAAAAGAGAATATGGTTTCTTTCCTTCCAGATATTGTGGCATAAGGCACCAAACGCAAATCGGGAAATACATTGGTGAAAGGTCTGGCCCGAAATGTGCCGAATGGTCCAGAGTAAGTTTTGCGACCACGAAATTGTTAATATCCCGAAAAACCCTAAATCGGTTCACTTATAATAAATTTACCTAAAACTAATTTTTAACTACGAAAAATTCTAAACTAGTAGATATGTGACAAATTTACCCTAAACTGGTATACACGTGACAAATTCACCATCCGTTAGTTTCTATCAAATTTTACCGTCAAATTTCTAAAGTTTGAAAACACATGACAATTGACGGGATATACCGGTTTAGAGTTTTATCCTCCCTTTGTCACAAGTGTGCCAGTTTGAGATTTTTCATGGTATTAACTCAATTTAACAGAAACTAACGGAGGGTAAATTTGTTACGGGTATATTAATTTGAGGTAAATTTAGTTTGGGATTTCTCGTTGTTAAAAAATTAGTTTAGAGTAAATTTGTTACAAGTGTACCAGTTTATGATTTTTTGTGATCAAGAAATTAGTTTTGAGTAAATTTGTCACAAGTGTACCAGTTCAGGATTTTTTTGTGGTATTAACCCAAATTAAAATGAGCAATTTTCCTTTTTCTCTTTTTTTTTCTTCTCCAAAAAATTCTTTCTTACATCTGAAAAACTATAGCAATGACGTGTAAATGCCACATAATATCACTAAGGGTCCACATAATATCATTAAGGGCTATTTTGGATGAGGGGTTAATTGGAGTAGATTTGAGACTCGAGTAAAAATTAATGATTTTTTATGAGACAAAAAAATAAGGGTAAAATTGAAACTGTACCTAAAATTGAGGATTTTTTCATGAAACAAAGAAAATGCGGGGACTGGACCTAAAGCTAGAGTTTTTTATAAGATAAAAAAATTATGGTAGAATTGAGACTAGACCTGAAGTTCATGATTTTTTAGAGTAGTAGGCCTATTTCAATATACATCCCCAGCTCATTACTAGGATAAAAACCATCATCCGGCACATGTTACGGTGTGACGAATGGGAGGTAATCGAGGTACAACAGGGTGAGGAGGTGGCTCATATGGTTGAGCATACTTTGAAGCTTCTACGGGTCTATTTTTGGGATACTTTAGAACATTTTTAGTGGTATAATGGGTTAGGTGGTAGGTTGAAAAATTGGACCTCCAACATCGGTCGGAGGGGCAATCTACGGTTATAATTTGACGGCCTCATGTATATATAAGGCTCCTTTCTTCCCTAGTTAGGAATATCCACAAATCCAACACAAGAAAAGCAGTGGAGCATTCTCTCCCAAAACATTTCTCTCCCAAAGCAGTGACTTGTCAATCTAACCCATTGACAAGTCACACTTTTTCATATTATACGATTTTTGGAATGCAATCAAGATAGGAAAAGTATAAAAAAAAAAGGTCATAAACTTATTGCATTGATACAAATCAACCACAAACTTTTTAATTGGACAAATCATAAACCTTTTCACATTGGTATTAATTCAGTTCATCCTACCAATTTTAGCGAAAATCGCTGACATAGATACCGATTATCCTACGTGGCGTGATCGGCGCTGATGTTGACATTTTTTCAATAATTTTTTTGAAAAAATTGAATTTCAATTTTTTTTTCCTTTTTTTTTGCCCTCCCAGATCCGGGTGAAGGCCGCCTCACCTAGAGCCAACAGGGCGACAACCCTCGCCAGCAACTAGCAAAGGCTTGCTAGCTCTCACCCAAGGCCTTCGCAGCTCCACTGGCCGCAGGCAAGGTGACCCTTGCCAACCAAAATAAAGGAAAAAGAAAAGAAAGACAAAAGAAAAAAATAATTAAAAATTCAATTTTTAAAAAATTATTAAAAAAATTTCACGTCAATGCCAATTGCGTTATGTAAGACGATCAGCATCCACATCAACGAGTTCTAGCTAAAATTGGTTAGATTGACTGAATTAGTACAAATGTGAAAAGGTTTAGAACTAAATTGGTCCAATTGAAAAGTTTATGATTAAATTTGTCTAATTGAAAGGTTTAAAACTAAATTGGTACCAATACAGTTGGTTTAAGACTTTTTTTGTACTTTCCCCAATCAAGATGAGTATTCAAAAATCACAACTTTTTGGTAGATAAACTTTGATATACCATAAATATGACTGGTGACAAAACATACTCTTCTTTTAGATCAATATACTCCCAATATTGCAATCTACTCCAACATAAAGTACGACCGAGGAGTCGAAATTTCAAAAGTGGCTAGTTGGCACTTGATGTCATGAGGCGAAGCTCCAAATAAGCATTTCAAGATGTCCTCGTAGTTTTGTGACAACGTTCAGATCTTGACCCGTTCAAGTTGATATTCTCGAGAATCCTGTCTTTGAATAACACTTCAAGATTTTTTAACAAGTATTATATTTACTTATCTAAATTTGCAAAACAGGTCTTGAATTTTGACAAATTAATAAGTAAGAACCCAAAAAAAAGGGAATCTGGCCTCTAACCTATTCATGCCTGAAAATGCTCAGCCCGTGACCGGTTCCTCAGTGGCCGGGCCCGAGGCCACAAAGGTTAAGCCTGAGTCCCTTGAGGCCAGGCCCAAGATATCCGTTCCCGTGCCCAAGTACCCTTCTCCAATGTCTGGGCCCAAGTCCATTGAGGCCAGGCCCACTCTAATTGCCAAGTCAACAATGTTTGAGCCCAGGTAAATTGATGCCAGGCCAGGTCCATGGAGGCCGGCCCAAGACCCCGGTGCCGGGTGACTGATTAGGTCACCGCAGGCCAGGTTGTGGTATCCAGCTCCATGCCCAAGCTATTGGCACCCGAACTTGGGACCCCAGTTCGGCGCCCGAATCTGGGCCCCTCGAAGCCGAGCCCAAGTCCAAAAAGGCTGGCTCAAGAATCTGGCGCCCGTTGCCCAGCCCTCGATGGCCATACTCCAGTACCCAGACCCTCGATGGCCGTACTCGAGTACCCAGCTCCCGCTGTCAAGTATAACGGCCGTGGCTAAGTCCACCAAGGCGTCGTCCAGTCCAGCACAAACACAAATCAAACACGACAAGTTCCAAGTTAGAATCCGTGAACGATCGCTTCTTTGACCAATTCAAAGAGTCCCAAGTCTAATTTGGGGCAAGGACAGAGTCGATTCTTCACCACCAATTAGCTCCTTTGCGATTTATCGATCAAAACACACGAGATGCTTCATCAGAGAACCCAGATCCAAATACGCATCCCGTTCAAAAGAATAGAGCTAAAGAAAGACGAGGACACATTAAACATTAAGTCTGACATACGCAAATCCCACAAAAGAAAAAATAAAAGCACGGTCATACGCAAATGTAATGTCAAATTAGGCCGACCACTATTACACACCCATTTACCCAACAGGCAAACATCATTGTCTTTGCCCTTCCGAATCCACTAAAAAAGAACTACTACGATCCTGCCTATATCATATCATCTGAAAAGTCCTAGGAGTCCAACTTAACAAGGAAAGAACAAAAGAAACACCACCATAACACCACCAGATTCAATCTCTCCCACATCAGGAGAAACAGTCTAGGCACGCTCGCCGCGGATTCTTCGAGCAAGCTGAATATCCTTGGGCATGATGGTCACCCGCTTGGCGTGGATGGCGCAGAGGTTGGTGTCCTCAAACAAACCCACAAGGTATGCCTCAGCCGCCTCCTGAAGGGCCAGTACAGCATGGCTCTGGAATCGCAGATCGGTCTGCAGCCAAGATTAAACAAACACCACATTTCAGTTTTGAGGAGCAAATTCTCCCCGTCAATTGATAGTGTAATAATCGAATGAGAGCAGAGACATCACCTTAAAGTCCTGGGCAATTTCACGGACAAGCCTCTGGAACGGGAGCTTCCTGATCAAAAGCTCAGTGCTCTTCTGGTACTTACGGATCTCACTGCACAAAGATTAAATTGGACGGTCAATTGAAAGAGAAAGAAATCATTGATTAAAAAACATCGGCAGTCATAGTGAAGGCTTAGCTTACCGGAGAGCAACAGTACCAGGGCGGTAGCGGTGAGGCTTCTTCACACCACCGGTGGTTGGGGCGGACTTACGGGCAGCCTATACAAGAACCAAAAACCTCATCACAATGAAGTCGCATCACAAGAACAACACAACCCCAACGAAGTGTAATAAGCAAAACATCATCAATCACACAGACACAGAAACCGACATACCTTGGTAGCGAGTTGCTTCCTCGGGGCCTTTCCTCCGGTCGACTTGCGGGCAGTTTGCTTGGTACGAGCCATCTGTTCCATATAACAACGTTACGTTCGAGCGCGAATTTCAGACAAACATTCCATTTCACACAATTGGGACGCAGAAGTCGACGACCGCCGCGCCGCACCGCATCAATCCGTCCATTGTCTTAAACTAGCGAATTGACATGTACACGAACGACCACACGCAAATACAGAAAAAACAAAGCATCAATTCAGCAATCAATCGCAAGCTAAGCCCCCTAAAATCTCCTCCACTACGAAGCACGAAGCATCATCCAAAGATCAATCGCCGACCCAAAACCCTAAAATTTCCTGATCGCCGCTTCCGACAACGAGTTCAGCACACCGTTACAGATTAAGAGACGCAGAACCGTCACAAACGCCATGGAGCAGAAGGAAAAACCCTAACCCTAACCTAGAGAAGCTAAAAAACCAGGCCACAGGCGAAACCCTAGATCTCGAAGGAACGCTCCCCTGGCGATTCCCATCACAGCAAGAAAATTCGACCTTATCACCGACTAATCAAAAGAGAAATCGCACGTTACTTGCCTCTTGATCTTCTTCTTCTTCTTCCTTTGCAAACGAAAACGTTCTCTGCGGGAAAAGTTTGAAATTAGCAGCGGTTGGTTCCTATTTAAAGGGCGGGGGGTGGGCAGGCGTTGTTGAACGATCCGACGGGCGAGACTCGCTGTCCTTGTGCTTCTTGTTCGATCGATCGGACGGTGGGGAGGCGCCCAGTTTGTGTTTTCTCGCCCGGATGGACGGCGACGACGGGAGGTTCGAAGTGGTGCCACGGATCGTGGGGCCTGCGTGGCGCGATCTGATTGGCTGGTGGAACCCGCTGTTTGACTCGGCCGAATCAACCGAGAAGGAATCTAACGTAGTAATATTCCGCGTCGGAGGATCGATGAAAACAGGCGTGGCCCCGGAAATATAGAAAGGCGTTCGTGCGAATAACGTGGACTTTGCACAACTTTCTATTTTGCTTTTCCTTTCTTTTAATGGTAGTAAGGACGACGATGTTAAGCTTCAATTCTACCTTCAAGCCTTATATGTGCATCCTCAATTATTGTTACGAGAGTAACCTCGTTACAAAAGGGACGGCAAACTATCAATTTGGACATTCGCGATATGTTATAAAATCAAGCGAGCTTCACAATTCTCGACAGTACCTTTTATTTATTTACATTTAAGAAATCTCGAGATCTGAATGAGATAAAAAAAAAACAATTTAAGAACTTACTTAAGTCTAAAGCACAATCATGTTAAGTGTCAACTTTACTTTTACCTTTTTTTTAATCATAATTTAACTCTTGCTTGATTATGATATCTATTTTTGTAAAAAAAAATCCAAATATGAAATGGATAGAATCATAAGTAATATTTCATTAATTTCTTAAAATTTAGAAGGCTTGCGCTATTTCACCCCTTATTAACTCCTAACACCCTATGTCGTATAAAATTAACTACATTATTCTTTACGGATCCTACTTTTGATTTAAGATTATTTCTCAACCTTTTCTTCTTCTGTTTTCAATTATACTAAAAGACAGAACTACTCACGCCCCTTTCAAACAACTCTCTTTTTGCCTCAACCGTTTCTTCCACACCCATTACATTTCATTCATGTTTAACTTCTTCTGAATTTATTCTCCATTATTATAATCTGAGCAAGCATTAATCGTATATCGAAGTCAAGAAAGGTTTGTTTTATCTACAGGTTGTTTACTTTATCTCCCTTAATTATCATCATGATTGTGAATTTTTCGACTTTGATTTTTGGTACAAATTTATGAGAATTTACTCAAAATTTGAACATTGTGTTTGATGCATGCATTATTCACAATTTACTTATCTTTGATTGTATTGTTTTTTGTATTGCAGTATAATATTGTTTTCATCTTTAATGTATCTATTAATGACGAGACTGCAAATGGAAAAAATAACAATAAATCATCTTAACAGGTTCATTTAAAGCTTTACTAGGTAATTTTCTAACGCAAGGGGATCTTTTGAGTAATGTGCAAATGAATCTTCTTTCTCAAAGTTATTGTCTCTAAAAAAAGGTCAAAGAGAGACAAATTTGTTCTTCTTAGTACATGGGAGGTAATTATTGCGATCGACATTGCACGTCATAGAAGAAAGGCCAAATCTCATTTGATGGACTGTCTTTTTGAAGTGCTTTGCTATAAAAGGAAGAACAGAGCATGGTCACTCAAAATATTGAATGCATCACACAATAAATAATTAAAAATTGGACTATTAGATTCACATAATAAAATGAAAGTTGAACAGTTAAGATACATAGACTACAACGTAATGACACATATTAAAGTTATAATTACACAAAATGCGTACTAAAACCGGTATATGATTTTTTTCACTCTTACTTTGGATTATTAGCTATATTTCCTAACTCCATCTTTTTGAATGTTAGAGGATGCCTCTAAGCTGTTGTACTTTATCTTTTTTAAAATACTTACATTTCACACCAACAAAAAAATTATTTTTTTTGTCAAAAACACAATAATTAGTTAGCTATCTACTAAATAAACTATTTTTTGGAAAATAGATACAACAATATTGTTATAAATGGAGAAAGAAAAGGCAAAAACCAAAAAAGAAAAAAAGAAGGCAAGTGATAATCTTAAATAAATAAATAAATAAAAAGCCCACACATTTAACTTAAAGTTAATACCATGAAAAACCCCAAACTGGTACGCCTGTGACAAATTTACCCTAAACTATTTTTTTTACCACGAAAAACTTCAAATTGATACACATGTGACAAATTTACCTTAAACTATTTTTTTTACCACGAAAAACCCCAAACTGGTATATTTGTGACAAATTTACCCCAAACTGGTACACTTATGATAAATTTATCCTCCGTTAGTTTCCGTTAAATTGTATTAATATCACCAAAAATCTCAAACTAGTAAACCTGAGATAAACGGAGGATAAAACCCAAAAATAGTACTTCCTGTCAACTGTTACGTGTCATCAAACTCAGCAATTTGACAGTAAAATTTGACAGAAACTAACAGAGGGATAAATTTGTCACAGGTGTACCAATTTGGGGTAAATTTGTCACAAATGTACCAGTTTATGATTTTTCGTGGTCAAAAAAATAGTTTGGGGTAAATTTGTCACAAGCGTACCAATTTAGGATTTTTCGTGGTATTAACCCTTTAACTTAATAAATATATTTTTAGAAGAGCATGAATAGTCTCTTTCTAGTAAAATTGAAACATAAGAAAAAGAAGAAATAATGTAAGAAATAATTTTAAATCAGAAATGGGACCCTTCAGACTGCGTTTGGTGGTCCAGATTTCTGGTCTAGATAAGACTAGATAGGATAAGATAAGAAATCCTAAGATTTTGTCCTATCCTATTTACTGTTTGGTGAATGACCGATTTAAAATCAGATATACAATTGTACATCTTGAGAATGAACAAGTTAAGGCTATTCTTTTAAGTTTTCCTTTTCCTCAAAATAGTTGCTAATGAGGCTTTGGTGGCAGAATTCTGGTTAGAGACGGGCGATCGACGGCGGGTGACAGGCAACGAGGAGGTTGGGGGGAGCATTTTGGTTAAATGTCAACAATGGGTGGCGGGTGGTTGGCAGCGGCAGACGATAACGACGTGGAGGTTGGGGGAGAATTTTGGTTAGAGGCTGGTGATCGGCGACGGAGGACAAGGAGGTTGGGGGAAGGATTTTGGTTAAAGGCTGGCGATGGGTGGCGACCAGTGGCGGGCAATGGTGGAGGGCGGCGGTGGCATGGAGGTTGGGGGGAGAATTTTGGTCAAAGGAAGAAAAGTGACATCATATCCCATCTTATCCCACCTCCCTATGATTATTTTATATCCCTATGTACCATTTTATCCTGTTTTGGACACTTACTAAGCATGGGATATGATATAATATTTCCTATCCCGTCTTTGCTCATGACGACCAAATTTAGCCTAAGGGATAATATAGTCAATTTAATATAAAAGAGGAGTGTGAAGAGCCAATAAGAAAATGAAAATAACGTGAACCATTTAAAATTACTTTTCATCGAGAAACAAAATTTCATTTTCCAAAAAAAGACCTCACTTATCAACTAATCCTTTGCTAGTACTTGAAAGTTGTTAGAAGTATAAATGGTATATTGGCCTTTAAGACTCCTAGGTTTCTTAGAATTTGGTTTATTGCTTATTATCAATGTATAAATACTTTTTAACTGAATACTAGAGATAACTTTTTCCCTTTCGCATGGTATCAGAGTAAGATATCATGAGTTCAAATATTTTCAAGTCCCTATTTGGCTCCTCAATTAAATATGTCCACACTTAGTACTAAGTAAAAAGATTAAACTAAGTATGAGGGAGAGTATTGGAGTAATTAAATCTAATCGGTAGTGGTCCCACAAAATCTCACAAAAGTCATGACTTTCTCAATTAGTAAATAAAAATAACATATAAGCTTCAAAAAATCATGAAAGTTACATATAATTTTGTGTGTCGATGTTTAGGTATTTTGAAAGATTTCTAATGCTTTGAGTTAAATAAAACTCGAAATGTAAGTATTACGAAATATACAAAAAGTTGAAAATTAAAATTAGAAACAAATTTTTGTAATTCTTTTCTAAATTTGTCCTTGACTTTGATTTTACGCACAAATAAGACAATTTGTTTTAGATAATTAACCCATCAAACCTAGTTCCCTCTTATCCATATCTAAACGAGTGAAGAAAATTAAAGAGTGAGAATTTTCAGTTGCTCCTTGATCTCAGGAAATCTCAATTCCTTTTGGTGTAGGTTCATATTGTGAGTCAGGAGTAGAATAATTATGATTTTATCCCAACTTGCATCAGCTGGTGTGGTAATGATAAGCTCGTTAAGAAACGAATAATAATTATAACTCAAATCAAATATTCCGATTAATTGTGGAACATGTATAGTCACCATCGAGAGGTCACAGAAGCTAGTCGTCCCTTTCCACCATTTTCATTAATAAGAAAAAAGAATGTTAAAATAAAAAAATAAAAAATAAAAAGTTAGTCATTGTCCTCTATGCTAGTCCCAATGTGGTAACTCTTTTTCTTTAACCTAAGTCCTAAAACTTTAATTTATGCATTTAATTTTTAAAATTTATCATTGTTAATCATTGTCCTCTATGCTAGTCCCAATGTGGTAACTCTTTTTCTTTAACTTTTGGCACAAGTGGCACTTGACTTGGAGCCAAATAATTGGAATGATAGTTAAAAACAACTAAAATAAAAGATAAAAAGACTAAATTTTAAAAAAAAATTGAAAAAGTAAAAATAAAGAGAAATACCAAAGTGTGCAGGCAAGAAAAAGAAAAGAAAAATGGTAGCTCAATATTTACGGTCATGTTTACATTGTAAAAGTGAGGGTGAGAAATCGTGAGTTTCAACATTGAAAAAAGTGAGGGTGTGTTAACACCTAAAATTAACCACGTCAAACTACGGTGTATACGAAAATATATAGCACCGAAGACGTCCGAGTAGCAAGGATACTGAAACTCGATGGCCGAAGACGCTCAAGTAACAAGGACATTGAAGCCCGATGGCCGAAGACACCCAAGTAGCAAGGACACCGAAGCTCGATGACCGAAGATGTCGAAACAGTGGGGACACCAAGTCCAATAAGGAAGATGCCAAAGTTTGGAGACTAAGAAGTAATTAGCCTAAGCAGTTTAAAATGAAACTTCTTCAGGATAAGATGAAACAGTTATTGTAAGAAACCGAAGAATATAATAACCACCCAAAGCAGTTACCACCGTAGAAGCCTATAAAAGGGGCGGAGGCCGCATTGTAAAGACAACAGAAAATCTTCTCAAGAACACGATCTTATTTACAACTTATTGTCTTTTACTTTCCACACTTCGTTACTTTGCTTTCATTATTTTTTAGAATCAGTCAATTTCCTTTTCGAATTGCCACAGAACCTATCTCTTGACGAATAAAAGCCGAAAACTCGCAATTCTTTAAAAGATCTTTCGTCGGACACTTTTTGGTGAAACATCTTTTTGGCACGCCTAATGGGACCATTATTGTTCGATTTGAGGAAGTGCTTATGGCGAAAACCATAAATCAAGATCCTTGTAATTCAACGGAGGGAGAATCCCCTCATCACTCGATGAGCAGCAGTCATGTGGATGAAGTTCAAAGACAATGAGAATGATCCTCCTAGGGATCTCACTGAAGAACAACACCAAGAATTGGCCCCAGATCCGGTGATTGTTGCAACCATGAAAAGGATGTTGGAAGAACATCATAATGAGTTAACCAACCATATGGTTAATCATCTTTTTGATGTGTTCAAACCCATGATAACTAACATGATCGCAGAGTTGGTGTCGAAATTGGCATCCCTTGGTCATACAACGCTTGTTCAGGGAGTTCAGATGACTGGAGGGTATGTTCCTTCCACTTTTACTCTAATTAATAACAGTGGAAATGTGGGTCCTAGTAATCCTCAAACATAAATCAGATTACTTACTCGTCTTGAAACAGGATACTGTTAGAATCCCAACATTCTTGGATTGGTCGATCTTACGAGTATAGTGAATTTAGATTCACCTATTCAACAGAAGGCCGCTAATGTTAGCGTTAATTCCCAAAGCCAAAATCTCGAATGTGGAAAATCAGAGGCATGGTATGCCCCCAATTGTCGGTGAGAATACTAGAGTGCCAGTGCACGTGCCACCACCATTTGACATTCCTAATGTTCCGAACCCAATTCATGGTGGAGGAGGCCAATTCAGAAATCCACCGAATGTTGACAACATGAGGCGACATGTATCACCCCATAGGGGGCAACCGGCTCTGATTATTCCCGGTCACGATCCTGCTACAAACCATCGGATCATTGAACAAGCCGTTGGCATGATTATGCAATGAATGGCCCTTGGAGGTGGTATGATCCCGAGACCGTCTATCGCAAACCGTATCCTAATTGGATTGATCATATCCCATATCCAAAGGGTATAAATTCCCAACTTTAATTTGTTCACTGGAGAAAATGATCAATTCATAGTAGAGCACGTTAGTAAATTCATTGCTCAATATGGCAATGTGAACAATGAGGCAAGTCTCAAATTGAGACTATTCCCATTATCATTGTTGAAAACAA
Organism: Metrosideros polymorpha var. glaberrima; assembly: GCA_001662345.2. NCBI lineage: Eukaryota > Viridiplantae > Streptophyta > Magnoliopsida > Myrtales > Myrtaceae > Metrosideros > Metrosideros polymorpha. Next base: position 3,898,958 of record BCNH02000009.1, read on the forward strand.
CCTTTACATGGTATACTAGTATACCTAGGAACTCGGTACAGAATTAGGAAGACATGGAAAATAAATTCCATACTCAATTTTATAGGACAATGCCTAAAGTTACGCTGTCCGAATTGGCTTATATCACCCAGTACAATAATGAGACTATTGACCAATACGTTGCTCGGTTCAAAAAAATAAGAAATCAATGTATGGTCTCCTTGACTAAAAAGGAGCTTACCAACCTAGTCAAAGGTGGTTTGAAGTTTGATTTAAGAGATCGTTTGGAGGATAAGGAATTCACAGATCTATTTTCACTCACCGCTGTTGCGGTGAAGTATGAAAATTTGTGGAAAGAGAAAGATAAAAAGCCTTAAAAAAATTACAAGCAGAACTTGGCCCGCGCTGAATGTGAAGAGGAGTCAAGTGAAGAGGAAGAATTAGAAGATCCTTGTGAAATAGCCGTCATAAAGATGATGCTTGATAAACCATATGTTTGTTGCGCATTAAAACTAGCATGAGTGAGAGAGTCAGTTATGGATAAAACACGAGAAGTACAGAGATACTCCTTTGATGTGACCAAGTTAGATGAGATATTTGACATTTTGCTACAAGATGATTTGATCAAATTAACTGAGAGTGAAGTGGTGCCGAGTAAAGAGGAAATTGATACCATAAAGTATTATAAATGGCATCATTCATGGAGCCATAACACCGTTAATTGTATTGATTTTAGGCGGAAAGTTCAAGAAGCTATTCGCTTGGGTAAAATCAAGTTCATCGAAGATTCAGGTCCAAAGATGGAGGTTGAAATTGACCCATTTTCGCAAATGTCAAGGATGATGTCGACGACCTACAAGAGAGAAGTCATATCACTTCAGTTGTGTCAAAGATACTTCCAAGAAATTAACCAACCAAACTCGATGGCATATGGAAAAAGGAGACCGTGAAATCGTTGGAGTCTGTACAGTGGGATCAAAATCATGAGAATGTGTCATGGATACCATGAAGATAATATGCCCGTCGAGGGAGGTATATGCAACCGAGATTCGGAAGAAATGTGCGAACTTATCCTACTCAAATGCCCCATGCGGGAGAAGGATCTTCCAGTCGGCAACGAATACCCCAGTTTTCGATGTTACCGATAGAAGATTCGGTGGAGATCGAGCCAACGGGGACGGTCAAGAAGAAGTCCTTCAAACAAAAGTATATGGAAGGCGATCCAGAAATTAATACTTTAGGCAAGCTGAGTGGAAAATACGACTATTATGTTCAGTATTCCTAATCCCAAAATGCTAGAATTAACATAAAGGATATAGAGGTAACTGGATGGGGTTCGGAATTTGAAGACGATGATTTTCCTCCATTACCTAATCTAAATTAGGTTGAGAGTTGGATCGTCAAATTGCCTCATTACCCACTGAAAGGACAATGGATGGACGTACCAGAATGTCAAGATAACCCAGGGTTGGATGACATGGATAAATCCAAAGGGGTCATAAGGATTCAAAGGAGAAGGATTCAACGAAAAAAGAAGATTCAAGAATTGCAGATACAATTAGATCGTTTGAATAAACTCCAAAACGAGCCACAACCAGCTAAGACTCGTCCCAAAAGTCTAGTGTGGAAAAGGGAAGAGCATCACTTCGAAGATTCGGGAACAAAATCGAATGGTAAAAATCCTGAATTCAAGAGCCACAATCACAAGTCACCGAAAGTCAAAACTAAATTCGACCGCGCATCACTGTCAATATCATCAGCAGGGTCAAACATGGTTCAAGTGAGATTGCCAAAAAAGTTCTGGGTAGTAGTTATGAAAGCTACCTCAATTGAAGAAGACGCTTTTAGTGCAAGTGAAGGCAGAGTTCCAATTCACTAATGATGAATTGATGGGATTTGAAAAATTACTTGTTTGAAAGACTAAACATTTGAAGGTTTTGATGATGATGGGAAGAATTGATAGATGCCCCATTAACAGGGTATTGGTTGATTCGAGAGCAACATTAAATTTAATCTCATACCTGTATGTGAAGAAATTGGGGATGCAGGAAGAAGACATCATTCCAACAAACGTTACTTTGTTGGATTTCATGGGAGACATTCGCGATGCCAAGGGGGCAGAAACAACCGATCTAACTATTGGATCGCAAGCCTCTAAGGTAAGATTCTTTGTGATAGACGCGGATGTATCGTATAATTTGTTGCTAGGACGAGACTAGATTCACACGAACCAATATGTGTCGTCATCACTCCACCAAGTTTCAACATTTTGGAATGGAAATAAGGTGGAATATGTCAAAGCAGATCACGACACGAGCATATCATAGGCGGATATTGTTCGTTTTGATCCTATCAATAATGAGTTGACACTGACCATTCAGCTATCAAGGGTGAGCATAAGTAAAACAGCATACAGCCACTTCACAAAAAAGGGATTCGAGTGGATCCTGAAGAAGAATGAGTAGGCTGCGAAAGAATATGATATTTTATATAGAAAGAGAAAGATCATTACAAGAGTTGGTTGAACGATATTCCAGTTTCCTAACAGAGGGGACAGAGAAGTCATAGAATATAGTTGATTGTGTTGCCAATTTTGAGGAGCTGCCTTTGAAAGAAGACAATAAAGCCCTAAGACAGAGGATCCTCTGGTGGAAGTCAATATCGATGAGGAAGGAGAAAATTAGCCCATCTATGTGAGTGCTTTGTTGAACAAAGAGGCGAAAGCTAAGTTAGTCAATTTGGTTACAAAACATAAATGATGTTTCGCATGGGACTACCATGAAATGCCAGGTTTGGATAGGAGTGTGGTTGAGCATAGATTACCTATTAAGAAAGAATTTAAGCCTCACAAACAGCCTGCTCGGCGTTTCGCATCGGATGTGACGTTGAAGATAAAAGAAAAAATAGAGCGCCTATTAAATGCTCGCTTCTTAAAAACATCATGGTACCCTGAATAATTATCCAATGTAGTGCCAGTTAAAAAGAAAAGTGGAAAGCTAAGAGTCTGCATCAATTTTAGGAATTTGAATCTAGTCACATCGAAATATGAGTACCAGATGTCAATAGCTGATATGTTGGTTGATTCGGCATCAAGAAATGAAATGATATCTTTAATGGATGGTTACTCCGACTATAATTAGATATTCATAGTCGAAAAGGATGTCCCAAAGACAACATTCAGATGTCTTGGGGCAATCGGAACATTCAAATGGGTTGTAATACCATTCAGACTTAAGAATGTTGGGGCCAAGTATCAAAGGGCCATGAATTTCATCTTCCACGATATGATTGGAGACTTTGTGGAGGTGTACATTGATGACATCATCATCAAATCTAAAGAGGTAAATCATTTATATTAGGGTTAATACTATGAAAAATTCCAAACTGGTATGTTTGTGACAAATTTACCCCAAACAATTTTTTTGACCACGAAAAACCCTAAACTGGTACATTTGTGACAAATTTACCCCAAACTAGTACATCTGTGACAAATTTACCCTTCGTCAGTTTCTGTCAAATTGTTGAGTTTGATGACACGTGACAGTTGACGGGGTATACTAGTTTTGGGTTTTATCCTCTGTTTGTCTCAAGTTTGCTAGTTTGAAATTTTTCGTGGTATTAATCCAATTTAATGGAAACTAACGGAGTGTAAATTTGTCACATGTGTACCAGTTTGGGGTAAATTTGTCACAAATATACCAGTTTGAGGTTTTTCGTGGTAAAAAAATTAGTTTGGCATAAATTTGTCACAGGTGTACCAGTTTGGGGTTTTTCGTGGTCAAAAAAATAGTTTGGGGTAAATTTGTCGCAAGCATACCAGTTTGAGATTTTTCATGGTATTAACCCTTTATATTACCTTGAAAAGTCCTTCATTAGAATGGAAAAGTATCAATTGAAAATGAACCCCTTGAAATGTGTTTTCGGTGTTAAGGCAGGAAGTTTTCTGGGTTTCTTAGTTAATGAAAGAGGGATAGAGATTGACAAAAACAAATCTAAGGTGATTCAGGAGTTATCGCCACCTACCACCAAAAAGCAATTATAAATGATGATAGAGAAAATTAATTTCCTATGTAGGTTTATTGCTAATTTGTCTGGCAAAATTGAGGTGTTTTCTCCGCTATTGAGAATAAAAAATCAAGAAGAATTTACATGGGGAGAATCACAGCATATTGCTTTTGATAAAATTAAGCAATATTTGCCTAACCTTCCCATTTTGATGCCACTGAAAGCAAGTAGGCCATTGAAATTGTAATTGTCGACGATCGATACTATAATCAGGAGGATGCTGGTACAAGAGAATGATCAAGGCAAAGAACAGGCAATATGTTACCTCAACCGGATGCTTAATGATACCAAGTGTCAGTACACGACCATGGAAAAAAATTTCTTGTCTTTATATTTTACGTGTGTTAAACTACGGCATTATATGTTGCCGACTACTACTAATGTAATTTGCAAGATAGATGTTATTAAATATATATTGAATAGACATGTGATTAGAGGTAGGGTTGCCAAATGCTCTTTTGCATTGTTAGAGATGGATTTGATATACACGCCTATGAAAACGATTAAAGGTCAAGCAGTTGCCAATTTCCTAGCCGAATACCCTTGCTTGAAAATTGATGAGTTCATAGAAGGAAATTATGCCCAAGTCATACCATGGACTTTATTTCTCAATGGATTGAGTACCAACAATGGATCAGGAATTGGGATATTGATAATTTCCCCAAAGGGCCATAAGTCCAAATTTATGTTCAAATTAGACTCGTGGCACTCCAATAATCAAGCTGAATATGAAGCTTTAATTACAAACTTATATATTTTGGCAGAAATGGGCGCCAAATCGATAAGGGTCATAGGTGATTTGCAATTGGTAATCAATCAGCTAAAGGGAGAGTATCAATGCTTGAACAAGAATATAATAGAACATTATTCTCTAGCTAAGGAATTGTTAGACAAATTTATTGAACATGACTTGGTACATGTCAAAAGATGCAAAAACAATGCAACCAACGAATTGGCCCCGATGGCGTCTGGCTATAGGATAACCCAACAGATGGCCGAAGTTATTAGCTCCGAACAAAGATATCTACCTTCGTTTGAAGAATTTAACTCGAGGGTAAAAATACATGTTGCTGAAGCCGGTGATGATTGGAGAAAGCCCATCATATATTACCTAAAAAACCCAACATCTAAAGATAGAAAATTTAAAAGACAAGTCCTTAGATACCTCATGTTGGGTGATGAATTATATAGGAAAACAATCGAAGGAATCTTGCTAAGATGCCTTAATCGGGACGAATCTATGTTGGCTATGACTGAAGTTCATGAGGGAATTTGCAAAGCGCATCAGGCAGGGATAAAAATGAAGTGGTTTTTGCGCCGACATGGCTATTTCTGGCCAATGATGAGCTAAGATTGTATAGATTATGCTAGAGGATGTCGATCCTGCCAAGTCCATGGGCAGTTGCAACATGTACCTACAACGTTGTTGCAGCCAATCGTTAAGCCCCGGCAATTTCGAGATTGGGCTATGGATATAATCAGTAAGATTTACCCATCATCTATCAAGAAATATAGCTTTGTTTTGGTCACCACCGATTATTTTATGAAATGGGTAGAAGCAACCTCGTATAAGAGGATAACACATAAGGATGTAGTGACATTTTTTTATCAACACATCATCCATCGCTTCGATATCCCTGAAACAATCACAGCCGATCAAGGGACCGTGTTTACGGGAAGAGAAGTAATAGAATTTACTCGGTCGCGAGGAATCAAGATGATTCACTTGACTCCTTATTATACACAGGCCAATGGTCAAGCTGAAGCTTCTAACAAAATAATCGTAAGTCTTATAAAGAAGCACTTGGACGAGAACCCTAGAGAATGGAATTATACCCTATCCACCATATTATGGGTTTATCAAACATCCAAGAGAACAAGCTCATATATGCTGACATATGGCCAAGAAGCCATCCTACTTTAGAAATAACCGTTCAGTCACTTCGGGTTTAGCTCCAAAGTGATGTACTTCCCAAAGAATACAACGAGGTGATGTATCTGAATTTGGATGAACTTGATGAGACACGTACGGTAGCTTTAGATCATATTATTGCCCTGAAAAAGTGAGTTGCAAGAGCATACAACAAACGTGTCAGGCTAAAACAGTTCGCAGTTGGTGATCTAGTATGGAAAACCATTTTGCCATTTAATACAAAGGATAAAAAATTCAAAAAATGGTCTTAGACTTGGGATGGTCCATACCGAATTGCCGACATGGTCAGTGGTAATGCTTATCGATTGGTGAATAGCGATAGTGAAAATTTGCATCGGTCAATCAATGGAAATATTTGAAAGCATTCTACCCTATTATGTGGAAAATGAGAGAGGTAGAAGAACAAAACAAACAACAAACTTAGTCCATTGATTCACGAAAGAAAACACCCCTTGGCCGAATGAACTGGTCGAACATCACATTCACATTCTAAAGGGAGCACCAAAGCTAGGGTTAACATCTAAATGGCTAGAGCAAGGCCAAACCCGAACTGAGTCCTAATGACCCTAATGAACTCCATGCACTGGAGATCAAGGCTCCAGTTTTCATCTTGGCATTCCTTGGATTTGATGCTCACTTCGACGGCTTTCTTGAACAAGGCGACTTTTTCTTCCTTCGGTCAATCACATCGAACTTCATGCTATGCTAGGATCTCCCTTGTTGTCGCCAAAAGGCTCTTATAAGTAGTCAGTTCTTGAGCCACCATAGCCAGCCTTTCTCGTAGATGATTGCACTTAACCTTAAGAGAGAGAGTTTGAATTCTCTACCAGGAAAATACTGTTAGATGCCATATACTCCAGTTTGGTGATTTCACGCGTAAGATCGTTTTTCTCTTGGATATGGCTCGACTGATGCCCCAGGAGCACTTGTAGGGCATTTCGATGTCCGCGTAGGATACCAAAAGTCAACTCAATGCAGTCGGTCTTGTGTAGGCAAGCCATCCTGAGAGTTCGACCTTCCTCAATCTTGTTGAGATTTTCCCGATATGCATCTAATCTTCCGATAACCTTAGGGAAAAGCGCATCATGGAGTTGCTGCAGTTGGGATCCTTGGATAGGACCGACATCCATGTTGGCAAATAGAGACTTGAACTTTGTCACCAAAGCGAGGTCATTCAAAACTTGGGAATAACCGAGGCAAAGAAGATGGTACAGCCTTTCCCATTCGGCAATGGATTCACCAAAGAAAATGTGAATCAGAGTGGGCAGAGTCGTGGCCATTGTTTAGTGAGAGAAAAATGAGCAAAAGATGAAGTCTCAAAAAATGACATGACATATATATAGCCATCCAGAATAAAACGATACGCCAATTTCAAAAGTCGTGTGTATATGGAGGTGGCGGTTATCTGATCGTGCTACAATAAAGAGACTTTAAAATGATGGACTGAAGAGGCCATTAACCAACGTGAAGGATCATGTCGGTTCATATCCCAAGAATACCACTCTGATTTCCAATTCGAAATGATGAGCCTGTCAAATGTTTTATCAATAATTTGCACCAAATCCTCATTTAAAGAGTATCTACAGAGGATTAGATTTGTTTGGCAGGATTTGGAGAAGGAGTTCTACCCCATCCACTGTATTATGGGTGCACCGAACCTCCAAAAAAACAAACTAACATGGAGACAAGTCCATACATACTGACTTCCGATCAAGAGGCAGTTATACCTCTCGAAATTACAGTTCAACCGCTTTGGATACAACTCCAAAATGATATTCTCCCCGAAGAATAGCATGAGGTTATGTATATGAATTTATATGAACTTGACGAGGTTCGATTTGCGACGCTAGATCGTATCATCATCCAAAAGAAGCGAGTTGCGAGAGCATGTAACAAACATGGTAGGATCAAGCAATTCGCCGTTGGCGACTTAGTATAGAAGACTATTTCACTAATTGACACCAAAGATGAAAAGTTCGATGAATGGTCCCCAAATTGGAAATAACCATTCCAAGTTACTGACATCTTTGAGGATTATGCTTATCGACCCAGGAACATAGATGGTAAAGAATTGAGCCATTCAATCAATGGCAAATATTCAAAACCTCTTTACCCTACAGTGTGGGAGATGAGAAGCCAAGAAGAACAAGACAAATAGAAACTAACACTTCATTAATATTAAGCATAGCCGGCCGATCAAGCTAGCCGTACAAGTACTACCATGGCCGAACAGCGACAAGCCACATACACATGTACATACAAAAAGAGATAAAGGAACATAAATAGTTAAGCTAAGGGAGCAGGATCAAATTGGAACTGAGCCCAAATAAGTCGAAGAAAATTCATCCACTAGAGATCGATGTTCCAGTTCTCCTCTTGACATTCCTTGGAGGCGACACTCATCTCTGTGGCTCTTTGGAAAAGCTTGTTTCTCTCTTCTTCAAATCTGTCAAAGCAAGCCTCATGACGATCTATAGTTTTCCTTATACTGGCGAGAAATTTGTCACTCTCTAAGATTTCGTGCTCCACAATGTCTATCCTATCCTCGAGCCGCCCACGCTCGGTCAACAATGGATAGATGCCATCCTCCAAGAAAACGTCGCTCAACAACATTCGATCAAGTTTTGAGATTTCAAGGCTCAGGTCGCTCTTTTCTTAAGTCAGAAAGAAATGGTGATCCCTCGCTGCAGTAAAAGCTTTCATGTAATTGCATAAAATAGCAGCCATAAGCTCACAACAATCAATCTTGTGAAGGCATCCCTCCCTAAAGGCTCGAGCTTCGTCCATTTTTTCGAGGTTGGCCCCGTAAGTCTCCAACCTTTCTGGAAATTCTAGAGCGATAAGGTCATACTTCACTTGCAGTTCTGAGCCCTAGATAGGAGCAACGTCCATATCTGAGAACAAGACTTTAACGTCTCTCACCAAATCGGGATTGCCCAAGATGTGGGTATAACCCAAGTTGAGGATATGGTAAATCTTTTCCCATTCGGCATTGGCTAGGGCAGAGAAAATATGAATGACTCTAGGAGGTGAGGAAGACGCCATTTTCTTCAAAATAGAGGAAAGGTAGAGCTCAAGATGAAAAACTTTGAAAACAAAGGTTGAGTTTTTTAATATAAAATCCAGGGAAGTTAGAAAGACATGTGAATGTATCTCAAAGATGTGTGTTCATGGATTTGGCGGTTATCTGATGATGCCATAATAAGAGCTTTAAATAAGATTTATTTCGGTGGGTGAAACAGTGTATGGAACCACGTATGCGATCATGACGATTCACATCCTGAGATTGCCTTTTCAGTTCCCGTTTCTAGATAAGGATGAATGTCAAATCGTGAGTTTTTAATTTGGAAGTTATGGTTTTGATCGGTTATGTCACCAACGTCGGTTCAAAACAAGTTGTTTGGGTTGTATATGTTCAACAAAAACGAGAATAGATAAAGCCGAACATCGGTGATATAACTACAAGTAGACATAGCCACGCACCGATATAACACATACTGAATAATTATACACAATTGAACAATGCAAATATATGCTACAATGAAGTTGTGGCCGATCAGCGGTGACACAACATCACAAGCGAGTGCTAATCTGACAATAAAAATACGGGTGACACTACATGAAGACTGTTTAATGGCAAACACAAACACTTCCAGTCGAAGATCAAAGTAGTTGTTCTCAGAGAGACACTTTGATTTAACAGCTATTTGGGTTGCAACAGCAGGTAGAACCTCTTCACACTCTTAAATGAGGTTATGAATGAGGACTTGCTGTTGTCATACTAAATCCATATTCAAATCAATAGAGGCTTCGGCAAGTTGAATTCGGCGTGATAAATCACCATTGAAAGAACAAGATGAACTTGTAACCCTTAATAAGTTGTGGTGTTCTTGTTAATCAATTCTCAGTTGCTCGAAGCTCGCATCCATAAAAGCTTTGGCATTGATCCGCATGGCCCTTTTTTGCCAATAATTAACTTCAATCGCCTGTATTGCTTCAATGCAAACACGATTATTGTGATATATTCTAAGTACATTAGCAAAGAGAGAGTAGAAATCTCTATAAGCAAGTCAAAATGCCAAACATAAAATCGTGTTAACCAGGGGGCATAGGTCCATGAAAAGGGTGTTCGACTTTTCTTGCAAATGTGGATTAGAAATGAGGCAAGAATACCCACAAGACAGAATATCGACCAGTCATTTCCATTTTCCTAAATCTCCCGAAGTATTAACAGGAGTATGTCCATAAGAGATACGTCGTGGATTCACTTCTTCATTGACTCTAGTAGGGCTATTCGAAATGGATGGAGATGAATGGTGATCATGTCGAACCTTCCAACAAGATGTGGTTCTCGCACGAGAAGAAGAGACCCTCACTTCGTAGGGACGAGTTTCTTTGAAAACGCGTTTCATGAGTAAGGCCGGGAGGAAAAGTAAGTTTCAAACTATTTGTCACTCTCCCTTTTAAAGGAGAAATTGATAAGTAACTGTCTATAGATAATATGACAAAAAAAACTGTCTATAGATAAGATTGATCAGTCGAGACAAGTTACAAAAGGTAATGAAAACACATGCGGCAATTACTACGTGACTACACTTAAAAGGAATTGTTGGACAGAAGTGGTGCCTAAAGCCGTGAAACCAGCCGATTGAGCTTGTTCTTCGTCGTAGATAGAAACTTCTCAAGGTCGGTCAGTTCGGCGAGATAGCGACTGCGGAGCTTTTGGCGATTTGTGTAAGCATTGACCTGCTCCTTTGCTTCCGTAAATGCTTGGCTCAACTCTTTTTTGCGTTTGCAAAGCCTCAACCATAAGTCGCTCATTTGTAGGCGGTGAAGATTTGACCGACGCTCGATTTCAGCAAGCTGGAGTCTCATAAGTTGAATCTCCTTTTGGTTCTTTTTGTCTTGATCCTCCATAGCTTTGTAGTTGGCAAATAATTGGGACATGATGGCTTTCTTCCGGTCTATAGAGTCAGCACGATCAGACAAACCTCTATCACTCTCGGTTAGATGATTTAGTCGATCCAAGTGAGCCTTAAAGGTGTCTAAACTAGGAATTAATCTTTTTGTAAACTCTTCATAGAAATCAATGAACCCTGAAATTCAGCCAAAATCAAATGGAGCAATGGCAACTTTGTCCAGCAGCCCTCTTAGCCTATATTCGGCGTCACGGTTAGTTAATGGAGTGAAAAAACCAGCTTCGATCAGGCCAAGTACTTCGTTCCAAAGAGCTTTCATTGCCTCATTAGTTTTAGGTGGATCCATGACAACTGAAGGTGGCAATGGAATCCTAGGAATTTCGGTTTGAATCCACAAATTAATAGCCTCCTTTGTACCGGCGTCAACTAGCTTAATGGCGATCAGGTCAATTTCAGTCGTTGAACCGATAAACAAAGAAGGCGACGGAGTATGTTCGACCTACATTAGTATGGACTCAATAATCAGACATGAAATACGGAAAAACTTAACAACAGATGAAAAGAGACACACCTGGTTCGGGATGTCTGGAAGTTCAGATGGGGGTAGTATTACAACGACTTATTTCCCTTGGTCAAATCGGGAGGTCGTCGTTCAAGGAGGTTTTCCAGCCACCGTCGACGTTTTTTCGATTGCTGTCGTTTTAGGAAACTTTTCGAGTGCGGTCGGTCTTTTTCGAGTTACCATCGTCTGAGAAGGCTCCTCCATTACGATTGGTAGCTCTTGGGTTGCTGCTGTATGAGGAAAATTTCCAACCTCAATTGGCGTCCCCTGGATAGAAATCTCATTTGAAATTACTTCTGGAGATGAAAGTTTTAAGAGAACAGAGTAATTCGATTAGTAATGAATAACCTCAAAGGATCTTGAGAATACAATATAAATATCGGAAAAGGGAAGGTACCTCTAAGGACTTCATCAATGATACCTCCAGCATCCGTTTGCTGGGCAGGAATTAACAATGGTGACCGAGCACGTGAGGCAATCAATATTAGTTTTCTTTTCCTTGTTGGTTTGAGATTCTACTCTGGAGAGGTTTATTTAGGAGTCGAGGCCGGGTCAGCTGTCCGTGTTTTCTTTCTTTTGTCTGTGCATGCCGGAGTTCTCTTAGAAGGACTCTTACCTTCACTCGGTTCTGCAAAAGACAGAGATAATCTATTCAAGAAGCTCTGCCGAGTGGAAGAAAAGACGAAACCATTATGACAATAATAATACCTGCTAAAGCCTTACGCTTAGGCACCTTGTAGGACTTAGCTGGAGAATCTGGTTGTTTCACTTTCGGTGGGACAAAATTTCCAACTATAATTCCCTCCAAAATAGATGAGAGATCTTCCTTAAACTCAAAGGCTTGATATTCCGTCCACCAATGATAGAATTCGTCGGTATAACCTGGAAGTGGGGTGAATGGTGTAATAAAATGCTTACGACGCATTTGAGTTGCAATTTTGAAGCAACAATCGAATGGGTCAGAATCTTCGGTGATGACATATCAACCTTTAGAGCTGAACGGGAATTCTATAGAATAAAGTACGAGCATAGGGATTCCTTGCATGAGCCCAAATTGTCGAGCACAATATTGCGGCGAATAAACCTCTAAGCCTAGTTTAAGTTTTCCTTTGGAAGATAAATTCAAAACGAGGTCATAAGGAGTCAAAACTGCAAGCCAGAACTTGTGAGACGCATCACCAAAGCTGAATACATCATTGAAATCCTCCCCACTAAGGGGACAGAAGTCGAGAGTACTCAAAGTACTTTTGTAAATCCAGCCAAAGAATTAACGAAAGGGAGTTACATCATTAGGAATGGATGCGGGGTGGTACATCAACAATTGACAACCTCGAGAATTCGAGATAGAAAGGGTCTGTTTAGTTCTTGAACCATGAAGGGGTATTCTCTCGATTGAAGAAAGGAAAGGGAAATATAACTTCGCCCAAGCTTGGAGAATCCATAAAGGTCTATATAAATTCTCAGAGGTGTCTCTGAAGATAGATTCAGACATATGATTCAAACCTTTGTAGAGAACAGCAAGAGCAAGCTGACCGAGGGCAAAAAATTCACCTAATGGGAGACGATAGGCAAGCCCGATAAGATCCTTGCATATCTAAATAGCCGGATGTAAAAGGACAAATTTAGACAACCACAGTAGGAGGAAAGCAGTATGCTCGACTCGATCAACTACACCAAAGGTCCTACAAAATTTGGTTATAACATGCCCATAGGACACTTCGGTGAACTCATCAGCAAAAGGACAGTCGGCTGAGGGATCGTCTCCATAAGGGCTCAAACTAGTAATGACGAATACATCGAGAAGAGTAATTGACATGGGACCACCCCTGAAGAAGAAACAATTGGTAGATGGAGACCAAAAACTAGCTAAACCGCCTATTAACCCAGTGTTCAACCTCCAATTGAAACATAAAAACTTTAGTGCTTTGTCAATGTGCACCGAGCACCAAATATCCTCTTTTTGGGATTTAATCCTCAGGTACTATTTAAAAAGATGAGGATCGAAAGAAGGGAAAGACCTATGCTTTTGAGAAGTTATCCATACTTGTTCAGAAAGAATCCCATGATGAAAGGGAAGTTCTTCTCCTTGATGGCGCGAGAAACAGCATGACAGCAACGAAGGAGGTTGGGGCTGACACAAACAAGGACCCAGCACTACACGTTCAGAACCCACAGTAGGGAAATTTAGCAGGGAACTAAGAATATTCTTTCTATCCGGGCCCTGTAGCAGGTCAACATAACACACAATATATGTATGCGCAGACAAATTGTTCTTTGGCGCCATTGTCAAACGAAAAAAAAAAAGCTTGATGGTGCTAAGAGAGAAACTGTCATGCAGACAAAAAGGTAGAAGACACTGAATTTCCCAAAAGAAACGATTTGGCGAAATTATCAATGGAGTTAAACCTTGAACTGTGAGACACGTGTAGTGTCACGATGAAGGCGAAGTGACAGTAGGACTATAGAGCATAGCTATCAATTCCGTACAGTTTTCGAAAACACCCGCTCAAATCTAGACGACGGTTTACGAAGCGTGCTGGACAAGTTTGGTTAGGATATGAAAAGGCATTTTCAGTACCGTTTAAAAGATTTAAATGCTCTTAACCCTTTTTAAATGGGGCATATGTTAACACCTAAAATTAATCACCTCAAACTATAGTGTATACGAAAATATATAGCATCGAAGATGTCCGAGTAGCAAGGATACCGATGGCCAAAAATGCCCAAGTAGCAAGGACATCGAAGCCCAATGACTGAAGATGCCGAAACAGTGGGGACACCAAAGTCCAATAAGGAAGATACCGAAGTTTGGAGACTAAGAAATAATTAGCCTCAGCAGTTTAAAACGAAACTTCTTCAAGATAAGATGAGACATTTATTGTAAGAAACCGAAGAAAATAATAACCACCCGAAGCGGTTATCACCATAGAAGCCTATAAAAGGGGCGGAGGCCGCATTGTAAAGACAATAGAAAATCTTCTCAAGAACACGATTTTATTTACAACTTATTGTCTTTTACTTTTCGCACTTCGTTACTTTGCTTTCATTATTTTCCCAAATTGGTCCATTTCTTTTCCGAATCGTCACAAAACATATCCCTTAACGAATAAAAGCTGAAAACTCGCAATTCAGTAAAAGATCTTTCGTCGAACACTTTCTGACGAAATAGGGTGATAATTGTAGGTTTTAAATACAAAGAAGGTATTTGACTTGAAAAGTAAAGTTGAAGATGATTTTTGTAATTTCTTTCTTTAGAATTGATCACTCTTATGAAGTACTTTGTTTTTCCTAGACACGTGTATTTTATATCTCTCTCGCTTTTTTTGTCGCTATGTATTTTATATCTTACACGGCATAAAACATGTGATTCTCATTATTTCCATGAAGATACCGGAATTTCATGCCAAAAATATGTGAAAACTCACTCTTCGCACCAAATCTCTCGAAATGTGCTAAAAAAATGTCCAATACCACACCACTGACCACTTTCTCGCGAATCACATATTCTTTCAGTATACCAGCAAAAAGAACAAATTAATCAAAGTCATCCTCGTTCATGGAGGAAATTTTGAGTAACCAGATTGTCTCCCACAAGTCGAACGAGCCGTGGGACAATCATACAGCCGTAGCAGTCTCCCCCTCCCCCTCCCCCGAGTCGAAGATCACAATGTTCGGCCATGTGCAGGGAAATCAAAAGCGAGCGGCTTAGGCCAATCGATATCCAGAAACCATGAACTTGCGAAAATATGCAAATGGACTCATTGAGAGAGAGAGAGAGAGAGATCAGTTCCTGTAAGTTCAGTCAGCGACTATAATTCTCCAATCAAAGAATACCCAATTTACACCCCTCCTATGGAGCAACTTCTCCCTTTGTTCATCATAAAAGCCCTAAAACCAAGGTACACAAATCAATGTCATTCTGCCTCCCGCTTCTTCTTCTTTTTTCTTTTCTTTTTCCTTTTCCATAGTAACGTGAAAAGAATTAGTAAAGTACACTATTGAAACCCATCCAAGCAATACAACAGACCACAAAAGTATAATGCTCAAATGGACCACAGAACAAATCAAACTTAGTTGGGTTCATAACCTCTTCTCTAGCAATGTACCTCTACCACTCCCACAAGGCAGCTCACCTGATAGGATTTGTGCGGGAATCTCATTGTAGTGCGCAGTATTTACGGTCATATCTGCCTGCATGCTGGTTTATACATCGGTGAAGTGAAAGCATTCGGCAACCTGGAAGTGATTTGCGATCTGAACCACAGCAGAACGCACAATCTTGGATGTGGGAGAGAGTGACTCGGGCAAACAGGGCAGGCAAACGGGCAGATACCGTTCCTTGTTTCCTGACGGACAAAAGAAGAAAAGCACGGACCTGCAGAACACGAATCTGTCGAACGTGACACCATTAGTTTGCTTGTTGTACTCATCAGACATGCTTAAGGTCAAGGGCAGCAAAAGACCTCCTAAATAATCACAAGTTTCCATATGGAGTTTCTTTGAGTTCAGGTAAATGTTAAAGACTGATCAAAGGTACAATCAACCTTAAATAACCAGTCAACTTAAAGGAATATCAAACAGTTCCTCACCAGGAAAAAAACATGCATACCTCAATATTAGACGGCGGATAAACGGATCTGATAGAACTTGAGCCCAAACCAGATCCAGGTCAGCTGATGTACAAAGAGTTACTTCCCATCCAGAGAAGGCAGAGGCAAGCATGTTCTCCGCATCCTTATAAGCATCCTAACAAGAAAAAGCAATCAAATAAGAAATCCAAATCATCAAGAGTTAGACAATATCTTCTTACCAGGGAAGCAATACCTCATTGTGACTGGATGAAGAGAGACCTGCTAATTGGCAAAATGCTAGAAGAGGAGCTGTCAAGAAAAAGGTAAATTGGCTGCCGCTCTCTCCTACATCAGCACCAGACATATTCTTGTTTGCAGACTTTGAAGGTGAAAGAAACAGGGCAGCAGTCTCTCCTCTCTCTGCACCATGAACAGCCTGGAAAACAATCTCCAGCAAGTCAGAAGCATCAAAGCATCTCATGGACAAACATGCCCCAGCTACAACCCTTCAAAGAGTTTTAAAAATGTTGTGAATTGCTGCAGCAAACAACATCTTCATTCATAAACGGAAATCATAAAAGCATAGGTTATATTGATTTACAATTTTCGGGAAAATCATTTTAAATATTTTTTACAGTGGGAATCACCCTCAGTTATACTTGCAGTTGTCAATGTTCATAATTGGTTTCTCTCTTAAGAAAAGGCCTCGATTCCCCTAATCATTAGGCAGATGCAGATGTCGTCCTTCTTTGATGTGATTCCTGTTGAGATGTCATGTGTAACCAGGAGAAACGGAGATGATCTATTTCATTCTCAGTTATAACAGAGGAAAGTGATAGAACTAGTAAGGAAAACTTAATTTTCATGAATCCGAAGTCTCATAGCTTGCTTGCAATTGAAGTCCTCATTGAGCAATATGCTGGAGGATGAGATGTCACTGTGGCCATTTGGACTTTTGGAGTGTGCAATTTGTATGTCATTGTTTGTGGGGAACTGGAGGTCAATCATGTGCATGAATCCTATCTAGATGAGATAAGATCACGAGGAAAAACTGAACCACTTACCGTGACAGCAAAAGAGCTTAAGAATTGACATCAAATAAAAAGAACTAGAAGACATTGGAGTTCATCAAACATGGGCAGTGTCCTATTTTAACAGCAAAAGAACAATGACTAACCCTAAAGATGCACAAGTTTTGACAAACCTGCCTTGAATGTATGGCTGTTGTCACTATCAATGATCAAAAAAAGGGGTTTCCTGGTGAAAGGAATTATATCAGCAGGGTAGAGATTGAACGAACCTGAAAATTTCAAAATGAAAACAAAATTATGAGAGCAAAAAATCAATCTTGTTGCAAAAGTTCAGAGTTATTGATGAACATGCAAAATGCAATGTCCATATCTCATGCTCCGAAGAAGCAGTATCCAGTTTAGATACCTACCACCAGTTCCTCTTGGTGCTAAGCACAGACAACCATCACAAAAGTCATTTGACAAATTCTTCTCATCAACAGAAGATTCGGATGTGGAGGAACTTTGTTCACGAGGAAATTCACAAACGAATTTGGTTCTAGAAAACTTCGCCGAAAGCTTGGAGCTTTCCACCTGTGAAATATTATGATGGCCCGTCCTGCCTGGGTATGGTCATTCAGTCACTGAGTTGTTATGTCAAGACAAGATAAGCCGCACTATGCTATCAGCAACCATTTTATATTAAATTTAACCTGGAGCTGAAAGATATATCAGCATCACAGTATCCGGCCGGAGCTCCTCACAGATTGTAGCAATAACCTACACCAAGATCACATTGTTAAGGATCATCATCATTTGTTCAAATAAACGTGGACAAACGTCAACTTTTCAAGCACTGTCTAAATGGTTTATCTTTCCTAATAATCAGAAAAGCATTAGATGAACCAAAGGCAAACTTGCATGACTGCGATCATGCTAAGTCACGTGTCCTAGCAAAGTATAACCATAATTCACCTTGAGTTTTGAATTACAGCATGTTAATTATGTACTGTTTTATAAAGTCTTGTAGCTATCATGCAAAGCATAAACTTTCAATCAAGAAGCCTCTAACTATGCACACAAGATGATCCAATTCCTTCAAATTAGCAATCAAGATTTCTGAAGTGGAGGTGATCAGGCAAGGCAATTACTATGGTCAAACCCAAGCAATGCAATGAGAACTGCAAAGTAAATGCATCAGATCAAAACTATTAAAAGGTGGAACCAGAACTTACTGCAATCAATTGCGTAACTGATGGATGGTATAGAATGGCCTTCCTTGGATTGCGCGGCAAGGAAGAATCAATCAAATCCATGCCTAATTTTATGTCAATAATCCCGGAGGCTCCAGAATGATCGATAACGGAACCATTCTCGTTTGATTGGACAGGCTGTTTTTGGTAGAATAATCCACTCGGCTCCCACTCCAGACACTGCAGCATTCTATAAGTATCCAATGTAAGCTCTGCGAATTTGACCTGAATTTGGGAGTTATTATAAGGTTAGACTAATAAACAACCTATTACACTGCTAAGCAAGTCCTCATCAATAACAAATTTAAGTCACACTTAAGATTACCTCATTCTGGTGGTAGCTTGTCAGCACCGCATCTTGAAATTTTAAAATCTTTTTTGCATGAAATCGAGTTATATAAGGAAGAGACTTTGGGTGGGTATCATAGATGGTACAGTAACGTAAGGGCCGGACTTTCACAAAGGCACTTTCTACATCCATGAAGCGAATAATTTCCTGCACCACTATCTTCCATTCTTTGAAGCTAGTTTCCTGACAAGTAATAATCAAATTGTAAGACGCCGGGGCAAAATTTCAACAAATTCCATATCTCGAATCACATATGGTAGATTGACTACCATGTCATCTGTTACTCACGCAGTACGATGCAGAAAGAAAGCCAATGACAATGTATGAAACCAAGCAAGATCAAAAAGCATAGGACAAGCTTGAGTACAAAAAAGCCTAGGAACCACAGAGACAGAAGATAAAATAGAGTGGCACGATGATAATGTCGAGACATCCATCACAAGGCGCTATTATGACTGAATTTGATGGCAATTCCAGCAAATCTGTCAATGTATAAAATTTGAAAAGAACGTGCCTCAAAACCCAGCTTGCAGTTGAATCAGACCAAGTTTAGAGTTGCTGCTGTTTTCTCATGATCAAATGGTTCTTACGTATAAAGTTTGAATGGATCACTAATAAACATCCAGCTAAAGTCTATGTTAGCTTTCAACTACATATGCTCATGAAAGTCAAGGATCATGAAGAGGGTTAAATGCCCGTCATAGTCCTCATACAACTACCTATACAAAGGATCCAACTGCTACAACGTCAATAATGTTCTTAGTAACTTACATTCGACCTTGCAATCTAATCCAGAAAGGAGCAAAATGTACATATAGAATGAAGATACTCCCTAAACCAGCCTTGATAATCCAATACGTTCCTGTAGGTCTTAGCTTAAAAACACTCATGGGTCATGAGTAACTTCTCGCCTTCTCCATCAGTAAGACAACAAACACTACTCAGCATTGACATGTCAACAGTTACAGATAAATCTGTAACACGATTGACTTGATAACTATTGTAACCATGTTCATGCTTTGGAAATGCACACTTGCAGTGCAAACTTCAACCCGGAAAATTGACGCCCAAGCTACACATTCTCGTAAAAGAAATTGTGTTCACCATGTCTCCACTACTATGCTTCCAGTTTCAAATGCCATAGTAGAGAGGACAAATCATTGAATCAAGAAAAGGGTACACGGTCAACTATTTTCTATAATTTTAGGCCAAAAACAGCTTTAACCAATAAAAAAAGAACTCCCCATTAATTATTCACTCTCACTTTCAAGCGCGAATATAGCCTATAGGGGTCTTGCCTTCCTAAATCATCACTGTCCAGTCACACGTCAATAGAACGAGAGCAGAATAAGCACAAATTCATTCTTCTCCACATGTTATCTCTCTAATTATCTATCTGGGTTGCAATTCGTTCTCATTTTTTCCCCTTTTGAGCAGAGAGAGAGAGAGGGAGAGCGAGGGAGCATTTCGTTGCTTGTGCCGCTAAAAGAGTTAACTAATTACCCGAAAATTGACTCTGCAATCGTCGAGAGCGGCCTTGAACCGCTCCACGAGCAACTTCACCATGTCGGTCCGGTTCAGAATCAAGGAAACCAACAAGAACCTCGCGTAGAACCTCAGCTCCTTCGCCCTCACTCCCAGATCCCTCGCTTTGGGCCCCTCGAAGTACCTCCTGCTTAGGATCGCCTCGTAGAACACGTACGCCTCCACCAGGAACCTCGATTCGCTGGTCCTCATGTACTGGCTGAAATAGAGCTGCCCGATCCGGCTCGCAATCTCGCCGATCTCCCAGCGGTTCAGGCCGGACTCGACGAGCTGGGGGCGGTGCTCCTGCTGGTACTTCCAGAGGCGCATGTAGGACTTGAACACCTTGGGGAAGTAGTGGTTGAGCCCCCGCTCGTGCGGCGGCAAGTCCCGCACGCGCCCGAACTTGCGGTCCGCGTTCTCCACCAGCGCCCGGAACGTCTTCCAGACGACGTCCTTCTCCGACATGGCGCGCGCGCCCCCACCCACGAGTGCTGCTCCGCTCGGCGCCCTCTTCAATTACCGGACGGTGGAGAACGGCAGCGCCGACGAGGGAATGCGGGGTTGAAGTCGGCGGCTGCGGTTGCGGTTGGGGCGGTGCTGGGGGACGGCGCGTGGGAGAGTTGGCATCTGCTCCTCGCTGCGTGTTTGTGCGCGCTTGTGCGTCAGAAAGAGATTTTAGGTGGAGAGTAGGTGTGGATCTTATGTTGTCAAGAAAAGAAGAATATTATTTATTGTTCAGGGCTCTTACAGTGGCGGCGTCGGGGAATACAGCCGGAGAAGAGTGGGATTCTGGGACTTCCGCGAAAAATAAATAAGTTGAAAAAAATATTTTTTCAAATATAATCGCTCGTATTTTAAATATATATTTCAAATTATTTATTTTATGTGAAATAAACAGAGATAAATGATTTTTTACTTGGATTCAGACTTCATTTATTTCGTAAAAAAAGTCTTTTTGAGAAAATATTTTCCTTATTTTTCAGCTTTTAGATCGCATAGAAAGACGAGTCAACGAAAAACTTTTCATAATTTGCTGAAAACCTGTGTTTAAATTTAGGATAACGATTTCCTGTTTCGAAAATCAGAAATCATTTTTCAAAATATCGCCAGACATCGACACTTGGACTAGAGAGCCTGCACTTAGACACGAGAACCACAATCCTCATTCTTGGGTCCTTTGGCAACGAACTTGGGTCTAGAGGTCGAAGTCAGTCGCATAGGTCCATCGAGGCCAAGCCCTCATCCCAAGAGGTCGGGCACGAGACCCCAATGCTTGTGCCAAGTTCCCAATGCTTAGGCCTAGGTCCATAGAGGTCGAGCTTGGGTCCATCGAGGCCAAGCCCAAGACCTTGGGGGCTCGTGCCAGCTTCCTCAACTACTTGTGCCCCAAGTCACTAGCGCTCGAAAAGTGTATGTCTATTTAAGAAAATAAAAGCACATTTCCTTTCCAACACAAGAAAAATAATTCCCAATTTAATCTTTAGATTTCAGCCAAACATTAGAAAAAAACTATCATTTTTGTGAAAAATAGCTTCTTGGAAAATATTTTCCAAAAATGTCAAATTTTTCCATGAAAAAGCGAAGCCTTAGTAATTTTCTATTTTCAAATTGATAATTGTAATTACTACCAAAATATCAAAAAGTTAATTTGATACTTCCTTCTACGCAATTTTTTTATTATTTGAAATTAGTATGTTGTCTAGGATTATTGTCATAGAATTCTTTCACATGTCAACCATCCGACGATAACTGCGTAACTTATTGTTTACACCGTTGGTGGATCTAATAAAAATCGTTATTTGTAGTGAATATGTCCACTTTTAGATACTTAACAAAGAGAATTGTGTGCAACTTCTATTTTTACCGATCTAATTTTGTTCCTTTTGACATTCCTTCATTTCGCTTGGCCAGGGATGTATTTGAAACTGTGGCTCTCTATCCTCCCTTTTTCAATTTCAATTGATTTAACGTCCGTTTGTTTAGAGGAAAATTATTTTTCAATTTTCTAGTGTTTGGATGATGAAAAACTAATCGATTTACGGAAAACATAGTCTATGAATCGAAACAATAAGTTTAGATTGGAGAAAAATGACTTCTCATTTGATAAGAAGGAAATCAATTTTTCTAAATTACCAAACAAATGAAAACTAATCATTTCTGTGAAAAATATATTTTCCTTTATCGTGAAATTTTCAGTGAAACAAAAGCGCCCGGCTCTGTTTGTTTCCCGGAAATGAATGATTTGAAAAAAGTTTTCATAAAAATGATCGCTTTATTATTTGATATAATTAGCCAATGAAAAACGTTTTTATTATTGACAATAATTTATATCTAAATATTTTCGTGGACGATGAAAATATTTTTCGTTCATTCATTTTTGTAAGTAATATAAACAATCATTTTTAGGAAAACATTTTTCGAATCGTTTATTTTCCGCGAAACAAACAAAACCAAGGTCATATTTTTTTTTATTATATATAGTTAAAGCTGGAGGTGAAACAATGTTTGCTTTCTTGTGCACCGCGTTACATTTCACTTTACCTCTGTGATTAGCACATGGCGTACATGGTCTTGTACATGCCCATGTTCGATCAATAAGCTTTTAACTTAGTGATTCATCGTCTTCCGTTTTCTACCTTGTAGATTTTCTCTCTAATTAAGTTTAAGCTAAAAAGTAATAAGTTAAAGAGAGTATATATTTGGACAAAGTTACCAGCTTTAGTTTTTTGTAATACACCAACCACCCAAATTAGTTCTGTTAATGCTACTCCTCCTTTTTTTAATCTATAATTCAAATATTTGAGTTTTTTTTTGGCAAAAAAATATTTGAGTTGAAAATTGATAAAGTAGATAAAGAGAAAATATCTTTGACAAAGTACAATAGCAAAGTAAATCCATTTAATTTAAAAATAATTTCCCCATTTATAAATATTACAAATTAGGATTTCAAGTACAGCCTAATTCATTACATCATATATCTCAGTAAAAAATCATTTAGATTTTTTTTGTCGAAAAAAATCATTTAGTTTAAGTACTTAAATTTTTAGCTAGTAGTATATATTATCTTATCACATAAATAGATTTCACTTATTTCTAATATTGTTGAATCAAATTAATTATAGAAAAAAGTATATTCTTATCAAAGTAAAATAGAGAAAAAAAAATTCATTCATAATTTAAGTATAGCTTATGGCATTAACCGAATAAGTTTTGTGCAGAGTGTGATTAAGCAATTTTTTGTTTCAAAGTCTCGGTTGCTTTTTGGCCTATGGCGAGCTAAATGAAACTAGGGCATGCCCCTCACTTGCTCGCTAGCTTATCGCGAGCACATGATCACAGCTCATAAGATTTCGTCGGGTAATTTTAGCTCTCCGACTTTAATGGTAAATCTTTTGGCTGTTATTTTTTTGGAATTGCGCTAGCTTATTGTGTGCAAATGATACAAGCGATCGCTTTTAGAAAAAATATTTTATAAATTGTTCATTTTTCGTAAAATATACGGAACCTATGTTGCGATCCCATTTCCGATTTGAAATTTCTTCCCAACCGATAGTTGCAACTATCAAGTGACCACAGGTTATCTGGAGTCTAACATGGGATTCTCTTTTCTCAGCTGTGTTCACGTGGGGTAGGCGACCTTCCGGTTGAGAAGACTAAGAGGGAATCATGATGGTAGCTGGGAGTTTAACTACTTATATTTATATAATTTGTAGTACATGCTATTTTATCACATGAATAGATTTCACTTATTTTTCTGATATATTTTAAATTCAAGTTAGTCATAGAAAAAGGCTCACATTATTTCTACCTCTTAGCTGGCTCTTGACACCCCCTATCAGCTATCGCATTGAATTAGCCTCGTTGTCCCTTATCGGTCCTACTCTTGATTTAAGATGATTTATTACCGTTTTCTTCCTTCTTTCTCTTTTGTTTTAATTCTTACTAGAGATGAAATTACCCATGTTCCTCTCAATAACATTTATAAAGGTTAAATGTGGGCCCATTATTAATTTAAAATTATTTCTTGCCTTTGTTTCTCTTTTCTTTTTCTTTTTCTTTTTCTTTTTCTTTTTTCCTCTCTTTTTTCTCCATTTAGAAAAAAATTGGTATCCGTTTTTTCTTTTTTTGAAAAATAGTTTATTTGGTATATAGCTAGCTAAATATTGCATTAATGAGTTGTATATTTCTCTCTCTTTTTGTACTAGGAAACTATTATTTAAAAAATAAACTAAACACAAGTAAGAGTGAAAGTACACATTTCGTTTAGGGTTTAAAATCACGAAAAACTTCAAATTAGTACACTTATGACAAATTTACCCCAAACTAATTTTTTTTACCACGAAAAATCCCAAACTAGCACATCTGTGACAAATTTACCTCAAACTAATTTTTTAATCATGAAAAATCCAAAACTGGTACATCTGTGATAAATTTGTCATTCGTTAGTTTTCATTAAATTGGGTAAATACCACAAAAAATCCCAAACTAGCACACCTATAACAAATGGAAGGTAAAACTCCAAACTAGTATACCCTGTCAATTGTCACGTGTTGTTAAACTTAACAATTTGACGGAAAGATTTTACGAAAATTCATAGAGAGTAAATTTGTTACAGGTGTATTGGTTTCGGGTAAATTTATCACAGATATACCAGTTTGAGGTTTTTTGTGATCAAAAAATTAGTTTGTGATAAATTTGTCACAGGTGTACCAGTTTGGGATTTTTTAAGGTATTAATTCTTTCGTTTAATTACAACTTTAATATGTGACCATTACGTTGTAGTTTGTGTATATTAATTGCTCAACTTTCAATTTATTCAGTGAACATAATAGTCCAATTTTTATTTATTTTTCATGCCATCATTGCATAATGTTAGATACTTTCACAAAAAATTTATAAAAAAAAAAAAAAAGACAAAATAAAGTTCATAAAAAACTCTAAAGATCCATCATTATCATGCGAATGCAAAAGTAAATGCTCCCTAAAATATCATTACAATATTATTACATGGAATACTATCTTTGCCTTGATTACATGATAAAATTAGTTGCTGACAAGAAATTATGGCAATTGTAATGACATCATAAGAATACCCATTCAAACCATTTGCAAACACATATCTTTTGTCAATTCTAAATGCATCAGAAATTTTCATATAATAATCAATGAAAAGAAAATTATCCTCAAAGTACAAACATATTGCAATAATAAATTGCATATGCAACTTAACAAAAGATATTGTCTGTCCAGGTGCTTGGCTCCCCTTAAAAAAGGTTACTCTCTCGAAAAGAAAAATATTTTACCTGAATCAGACAATAAAATATTTCAATTACATCAATAAAAGAGTCATTATTCACTTAAAACAAATATATATGAAGGAATAATTTTAAATGTTTGGTGCGGGAAGCTCCAAATGAACTTGTGAGCAGGATTGATTGTTGTTCTCCATTCGCAGTTTCATCATCAATAGGTACATTTAAGCGATTTGGATCCTCTTCAATATTGTCAACTACAGAAAACAATATAATGAAGGATAAGTAAATTGTGCACAATGCATTCATCAACCACAATATTCAATCTTTGAGTAAATTCTCGTAAGTTTGTACTGCAAATCAAAGTCAAAAAATTCACGATTATGGGAATTATCTAGGGAAATAAAGTTAATGATTGGTGGAATAAGTTTAGAAGAAGACAAACATAAATGAATCGTTGAAACATAATGTGTGTGTAAGAAGTGGTTAGGGTGAAAATAGTTATTTGAAAGGGATATGGATAGTTTTATCTTTTAATAAAAATTGAAGCAAAAGAAAAAGAAGAAAAAAATAAACAAAAAATAATCTTTAATCGAGAGTGAGAGTGAGAGTGAGAGTGAGAGTGAGAGTGAGATCTACAAGGGGTAATGTAGTCAATTCAATGTAATGAGGGGGTGTCAATAGCCAATATATTTTTATCCACTAAAGCAAAATGAGTTTATTTGAGTAATCCGATATATGTATAAAAAAATCAAGGAAAATTACCAAAAATGTCATAAACGATTACAATTGTACCAATTTAGTACTTTTTTTTTTGCCAAGTAAATCATAAACCTTTTGCATTTGTGTCAATTCAGTCTATCCAACCAATTTTGGCTGGCCGGCAGGCGCAAACATGGACTCCGGCTATTCGATCGACACTGACGTAGACAATTTAAAAAGATTTTATTTTTATTTTTTTTTCCTTTCTTTTTTTTTTCCCTCCTTTCTCTGGTGGCAGGCACAAGCCATGGCCGGTGAGGGCTAACCTTGCCTAAGCGAAGGTCGTCCTTATCGACGAGGCTACCTTGGCAAGGGCGAGGATCGGCCTCGCCACCCTTGCCTAAGTGACGCCTGGCCTTTCCAAACCTAGTGAGGTTGGGCTCGCCGGCCGTCGCTTGGGTAAGGGCGACGGCCGACGAGGCTAGGCGAGGGTGACCCTCGCCGACCACCGAAGAAAGAAGGGAAAGAAAAGAAACAGAAAAATAAAATCGAAATAAATAAAATATTACAAAAAATTGTTTACGTCAGTGTCGGCCGGCCAAAATTGGCTGGAAGGACTGAATTGACACAAATGCAAAAAGTTTAAAAATCAACTGGCAAATAAAAGTTTATGATTAAATTGGCACAATTACAATATATTTAGAACTTTTTTACAATTTCCCTCCAAAAATCACGATGAACAAACTGACTACACTTAGTTTGAAAATTGTATAAAATTTTAAAAATTATGTATAATTTATAACAAAATTTATTAAAGTTATTTCTTTGAATTACGAGGAAATTAAACGGAATAAATAACTCTAGTTAATTAAAAGTACCAAGAAAGTTGATATTTTTGTCAAACTTGCAATGAAATATTCAATGTAAAAAAGAGTAAATTGCAACTTAATTGGTTTTATTATCTACTTTTTGAATAAAATGGTTAAGAGGGCTGGTTGGAGGAGGAATTTTTGAAGGCTCAATCAAAGAGCAAAAGCAAGATCCGACTGTACTGCCAATAGTTCAAAAGTTCGAAGGCATGCACTTGAAAACTAGGGCGGAGGTTGAGGAAAGACATGAGAGGGATCTTGTTCCTTGTGGAAAAGTTACATAGCTGCTGCTATGAAGCATGCTGCGAAAGCTTGTTCTTCACGAGGAAAGGATGGGAAGATGATCCAACTCGATGTAGGGAGTAGAGAATTTGAGTTTCGTCTATGCTCTTCCCTTGACAGATTTTGGGTTATAGAGCAGAGAGAGGTTATGTATCATGGTGGAGTGGGATGGACATGCATCTCGAGGAATTCGTGCCCTGAATGGGGGCATGAGGGGAGGCACGGGGCGAGGCAGTAGCCGGCAGTATCAGCCTTGCTCGCCCCACGAATCTTCTCCATTTGTGTATTTTTAATGAGTATATAGATTTAATTATTTGATCTGTATATTTCGAATACGATATAGAAATATAAAAAAGTCATAGGAAAAGCCTCTTTTCTTACGAGTATTGCTTTTATAAAAGTGCAAGCTTGAAAAGTTCTTAATATAATTAATGTATGGGAACTCCACAGTAAGACCACATAGGCATGGATTGTAGGTGAACCACTGATGGAATTTATACCATTCCAATAATGTATTGGAGAATCATCTAGTCCCCAACAATCTGACTTGGTTATTGCCGAAGATGGTTACCAAACAAACTACGAATCAGATGGAGATGAGAGTTTGGGATCTGATGTAGGGCAAAAAGATGGCAAAGTTATAAGAAGGAGAAGCAGCTATCCAAGGTATGATCCTGATTGTACAGTGCTTGTGTTTACTACGTCTATGATGTTTGATGATGGTAGGCAATTCAAAGATGATGTCATAAATTATTCAGTGATTGAGCATAGAGAGATAAAATTTATCAAGAATGAAAAGAAATTTGTTAGAGCAAAATGTGTTGATGAAAATTGTCCTTGGAAGATTTCTGCATCTTTTAATGTTAGAACTAGATCATTCCACATGAAGACCTACCATAAAGAACATACTTGTAACATTAACCTCAATAATAAGAGGGTCACAGGTTCTTGGTTGGCAAAGCACTATCTTACTACAATTAAAGCAATGCCAACTATATTTTAAGGAGCAGTTGGACTTAAATATAAGTATAAATCAATGTAAGAAAATGAAACTGCTTGCCTTTAAAGTTTTGATGAGAAACTATTGGAAGGAATATTCAAAATTATTAGATTATGTAGAGGAACTTAGGGAGATAATTCATGGGAGTGTTGTTACATTGAAGGCTAAAAAGCCTGACATGCATTCTTAGGCATTATTTGAGAGAATATATATCTGTTTTATTGCATGTAAAAAAGACTTTTTTACTGGATGTAGGAAAGTTATGGGTTTAGATGGTTGCTTTTTAAAGAGAATTTGTAAATGGGAGATATTGTGTGCCGTTGGAAGGGATGCAAACGACAAGATGTTCTCAATTGCATGGACAGTTGTGAGAGTTCAGAGTAGAGACACATGGACTTGGTTCTTGACAAGTTTGATGCATGACCTCAACATAATAAACACATACGAACGAGGCCGCGTTATAATTAATGACAAGCAAAAGGTAAGTTCCTCATTTTTTTTTTGTTATGCCTTTTAAATGATCACAACTATAGCATGTTGTTTACATTGAAATCATCTTTTCTAGGGCTTTTTACAAGTCGTGGCTCACGTGTTGCCTACAGTTGAGCATAAAATGTGTGCCAAAGAAATGTATGCTAATTGGGGCGATAAGGATAAGGGGATATAGATGTAAAGACTATTTTGGCAGTGTGCTAAGAGCAGTACTATGGTGGAGTATGGCGAACACACTCAGGCATTGAAAAAAATCAATCTTGCCGTGTATCATGACCTGGTACAAACAGAGCCAAAGCACTGGAGCAAGGCTTTCTTCACTACTTAGGTTAAATGTGACATAGTTGACGACAACTTATGTGAGGTATTCAATGGAAGAATAATAGAAATTGGGTGTAAGTCTATTTGTAGTATGTTGGAGGAGATAATTATAATGATAATAACAATGATGCATACATAGAGGGATGCATATGCTTGATGGAGAAGGGACTGTGGTCCAAGAATCATAAAAAAATGGAAGAAAATAGAGCTTGTGCGATTTATTACCATGTGATATAGAATGTGATGCTGGACACGAGGTGATGGATAAGTGTGTTAAGTATATGGTTGATGTGTTCAATAAAAATTGTACTTGCAGGAGGTGGCAGCTTACTGGCATCCCTTGTCCCCATCCCATTTCAACTATAAATCATAGGCAACATGATGCATATGATTATGTGAATGAGTGTTACAAGAAGGCAAACTTCTTAGCTACATATCAAAATATGATGATGCTAGTTCGAGGAGAGACATTTTAGAAAAGAACGAACAATGGCGCACTCGAACCATTTTCGGCCAAGGTGAAGCCTGGTAGGCACATACAGAAAAGAAGAAGGGAGAAAGGTGAGGTCGCACATGATATTAGGATGTCAATGAGAGGAATGAAGATGACATATCCAAGTTGCT
The DNA here is from genome assembly GCA_001662345.2 of Metrosideros polymorpha var. glaberrima. NCBI lineage: Eukaryota > Viridiplantae > Streptophyta > Magnoliopsida > Myrtales > Myrtaceae > Metrosideros > Metrosideros polymorpha. The sequence goes on from BCNH02000009.1 coordinate 3,928,668, forward strand.
CGAAGTTAGGGCACAACAGTTTGATAAGTCCAGCTAAGAAGGCTAGGACTGCGGCATCACAAACACAATTGTTTAGGCAAAAACTTTCTATAAGTACATTCATATCCATTGTGTCATGCTTAATTTGTGAATAAGACTTTAAATGAATATTACTCTTTATAAACTAAGTGATGCACTCATGAAGATGCAAGTGGAAATGTTGGTAGGACACCAATTGCTAGTGTTGCTCCTGGGGCACCAATATCTCATGGGAGTGTAAGTAGTGTCTAAGTCTTCACTTTTGTTTTTGCTAACAAAATTTTGTTGACTAATGAAACTAATAATGTGGGTTATGAGTACAAGTGCTAGAAAGGCAATAGACAGAGAGTTGATATACAAGTACAGGTTACATCAACATCACAAGAAGCTGCAACTGGAGTTCAATTTAAAGCAGTATGCCCATCAAGAAAGAAGAAAAATAAATAAAGGAATTAACTTCAATTTACACGAAGTGAAGAAATTAGGAAATAGTGTTGTGGTTATTTTTTTGTTTGTCGATGATGTGTTGGTTTAGTGAAGTAGTGTCGTGGTTGTTTTTTGTTTGTCAAAGATCAATCGACTCCTTCTCTAAGTGCTGTGTAACCAAGTTGATCAAATGGCAGCTTATATTAAGAAGATGAGGTTAAGTTCATCTGCTACTAAGAACGATTTAAGTTCATCTGTTAAGTTCAGCTTCTATCCACTATTGCGGTAGTGGAGGTAGTCTTCCCTCTATATTTTTCACTATGTGGTCGCACTCACGTATTACTTCAATTTCGATGAGGAATCATATCATTACTCGTTAGCTTCTTTGCCTTTTGGATTTGTGCCATTCTTTTACTTGTTAAGATAAGTCTTTTTGATTGGATGCACTTGCATAGTATAACGATCCATGCCCAGCGAATTCATCTCTTAGCTCTCAACCCATTGATCTTTCCGTTCTGATCTTGTTCTTGGTATCTTGTGATTATGTCCTTCAACGAGTCGTCTTATTCTGTTTTCATCTACTTTTGTGTCTACGTTCTGGAGATATATTCATTTAGTTCTTGTTTCTGTTTTCGTAGAAACAAATGAATTCTGTAGAAATATGCTTGTACATGCTTATTAGAATAGCAATGTAAAGTGCAATAAAGAAAGAGTTCAAGAGAGCATTTGTTTCATCGAAAACTTTGCCATAAACAAATGTTTTTGTTTTTGCTCAATGAAGCGCAATAAACAAATGTTTCTGTTTTTGTGCCTCTTTTATGATATTCCTCATGCTCTGTTTTTTCTCTATTTTTTTTTAGCAAGACACCCTTGGATCCCAAGTGAAGGGGAGACTGTGGACTTGCATGATCTAATCTAAAAACAGGTTCATGTATCTCTCGACAGCACAAAGAGTCAATCATTGCCAAAAGTTGCGTATAATTGTTGCCTATCAATTATGCCAATGATGTGAAAAATTTTCGAGATCAAGAGAGAGAGGAGTCTGCCAAAAGTTGCATATTATTTTTTGTACGATTCTGCCGTTTGTATTGCACTTTACGTTGCTATTCCATTACGTGTGTATAGGCGTATTTTTGCAAAATTCATTTGTTTCTACGAAAATGGAAATAAGAACTAAGTGAATATATCTCCTGAACGTAGACACAAAAGGAGACGAAAACAGAATAAGATGAGTTGTTGAAGGACATAATCACGAGATACCAAGAACGAGATCAAAATGGAAAGATCAATGTGTTGAGAGCTTGCGAGATGAAAGAAATTCTATGGGCATGGATCGATATATTATGCAAGTGCATCCAATTGAAAAGACTTGTTTTAACAAGCAAAAGAATAGCACAAGTCCAAAAGGCAGAGAAGCTAACGAGTAACGATATGATTCCTCATCGAAATCGAAATAATACATAAGTGCGACCACAGAGTGAAAAATATAGAGGGAAGACTACCTCTACTACAGCAACAATAGATATAAGCTGAACTTAACAAATGAACTTAAATCATTCTTAGCAACAGATGAACTTAACCTCATCTTCTTAATATAAGCTGCTATTTGATCAACTTAGTTACACAGCACTTAGAGAAGGAGTTGATCAATCTCCGACAAACAAAAAACAACCACGACATTACTTCACTGAACCAACACATCATCGACAAACAAAAAAATAGCCACAACACTGCTTCCTAATTTCGTCACTTCATGTAAATTGGAGTTACTTCCTTTATTTATGTTTCTTCTTTCTTGATGGGCCTACTACTTTAAATGGAACTTTAGCTGCAGCTGCTTATGATGTTGATTTAACCCGGGCTTGTATATGAACTCTCTGTCTATTGCATTTCTGGCACTTGTACTCTTAACCCACATTATTAGTTTCATTAGTCAATAGAATTTTGCTAGCAAAAATGAAAATGAAGACTTAGACACCACTTACACTCCTATGAGATATTGGTGTCCCACTGACATTTCCACTTGCACCTTCACGAGTACGTCGCTTAATATGGAAATAGTAATATTCATTAAAGTCTTATTCACAAAGCAAGCATGACACAATGGATATGAAAGTACTTACAAAAAGTTTTTGCCTAGACAATTGTGTTTGTGATGCCGTAGTCCCAGCCTTCTTAGTTGGACATATCAAAATGTTGTGCCCTGTCTTCAAGCAACTTGGACATGTCATCTTCATTCCTCTCCTCGACATCCTAATACCACGTGCGACCTCACCTTTCTTCCTTCTTCTTTTCTATTTGTGCCTACCAAGAAGTGGTTCAGGTGCCCCATTGTTTGTTCATTTCCAAAATGTCTCTCCTTGAACTGGCATCATCATATTTTGATATGCAGCTAAGAACTTTGCCTTTTTATAACACTCTTCCAAAGACAATTTTCATCAACACATTTTACTCTAACAAATTTCTTTTCATTCTTGATAAATTTTATCTCTACGCTCAACCACTGAATACTTTAAAGCAGCATTTTTGAATGGCCTACCATCATCAAACATCATAGACGTAGTAAACACAAGCACTGTACAATCAAGATCATCCTTTGGATAGCTGCTTCTTCTTCTTATAACTTCGCCATCTTCTTGCCCTACATCAGATCCCAAACTCTCATCTCCATCTGTTTCATAGTTTGTTTGGTAACCATCTTTGGCAATAACCAAGTTAGATCGTTGGGGATTAGATTATTCTCCAATAGATTGTTGGAATGGTATAAATTTCGTAAGTGGTTCCCTTACAATCCATGCCTATGTGGACTTACTGTGGAATTCCCTAAGTTTCTTCCTTCCTACTACACAGTCCTCATTATCCCTATCATCATCATCATTAGTCAAGAATTGTGCATCAACTAGGTCCGTGTCTTTGTTTTTTGAATCGATTTTGACCATAAATTCATCACCCTCTAAGTGAGCATATTCGCCTTCATCTACTAAGTAATCACAATCTAAACAACCCCTGTGTTGAACGACTGCCTCATTACCTAAGCCAACCCCATTCACTAATGCCCTCACCTCGACACACACCCTCATCATTTCCCTCACCCTAACCAGTAGCCTCACTTACCATATTGTCAAAAGATTCTCCATATACCTCAACTAATTTATGCAGCAATTGATTGAAAACTAGATTGATAATAGTGCTATCATTCCATATCTATCTTAACCAATCTTCAAGAGATTTTCCAGGAAATTTAAAATAAAGTTTTCGAATTTATCATTTACCCCATTCTCAATGTATGTGATGAAACTTTCATAGCTCATCGAAATGATATTTACGTGTGTCACGGAATAACGCCAAGAGATGCACAGATTCAAACGCGAATAGCAAAAGATGAAAGCAGAATAAATCACACGAGACACAAGATTTATGTGAAAAACCCAAAACGGAGAAAACCACGGGGAGAGAAAGGGGTTTCACTATCTTCAATAACGATTACAAAACCAAAAAAATCTCTTGGTGAGCAAGAAGATAAAAAAAAATGGAGAAGGAAAAGTTTCGGGGCAAAAATCAGATTTTGCAAACAAGCATCAGATATGTCTATGTAAAAAATAGTCAGATATATTTGCGCAAAAAATATCAATGTTTGCGCAAAAAATATCAAATATATTTGCGTAAATATATTTGCGCAAAACATTCCTATTATAGTCCCCTCTAAAAGAACCTAAAACAAATGACATTGTCCAAAATACCCATATTACCTATTTTAAGTCAAAAACTCAACAAATCTCCACCTTGACTTCAAATATCTAAAAGAGCGTTAGGTTAAACGCCACAAGACCTCTCTCCCTTAGCACCAAGAGTGACCACACAAGGCCACTCGCAAACTGCGAAATCGACAACGCACACCCCTAAGCCTACGTGAGCGCACTCATTATAGGAAACAAGGAATGAAACGCCACCAACTCCACCTAGACAAATCAAACGGTGAAAACACGAACTAAGTCCAAGCAATGCTTGAACTTGATCAAATGAACTGGTTTAGTTAACATATTTGCCGAATTATCTGCTGTAGGTACTTTCTTCACTATAACTATACCCTTAGCAACCTCATCATGCACAAAGTGATACCGGATGTTGATATGTTTCGTTCTCTCATGATACACCGCGTTCTTGGCCAACTGGATTGCACTTTGGTTATCACAAAAAATAACGGAGGCTCCCTCCTACTTTACCCCAAGTTTTGTAACCAAACGCTGTCACGACCTAAATTTCGAAAAACCTAGGTTAATGGATTACTAAGTTAATTAATTGAATTAACTAACATAATTCGAGTTCTCCCAAACTCTACCAAATCGCGACCTAGATTTATGTTCTTAAACATGCAAAAATGTTTAAATTAGAACCTTCACTAATCAGTTTCTTGGTAAGTTGATTAGACACATAAATAAAACATTAGAGAGATAATGTTTTATTTCTACGAACCAGATATTTCTAAGTCCGGGGACTTGATTACGCTAAATAATTATTTAACGCCCTTTCGCTACTGTTTTCATCTCACGAAAAATGTTTGGCATGCAACTTGGATTATTTTTAAACAAAAGTCCTAATACGTGAAAATGATCATGCAGGTACGCAAACAAATAAAAATAAACACCCAATAAATCAAAGCAATAAATAAATTGCAAAGAGGGAAAGATGACATATCTGGACGTTGCAGCCTAATCCCAAACCTTATTTTCAAAGCGTAAAATTTACACTAATGCAATTAATTTTGGAGTTTTCACTTATTTAATGAAATGTAATAAATGCAACTTTATACTAAAATGCAATGCAAATATACTATATGAAAGGCATTAAATTAAGTGACATGAATCCAATGACATATGATTTAAATGTCACATGTTATGGTTCTAAACTTACCTTCACTAAATGACGGGTAAAATGTATGCAACCATACTAAATGGCATGCATTTAATTAAATAAGCCATAACATTCAAATTAAATTAATTAATGAACTTAAACACGATACTAACATGAACCTAGACAGAATTCTAAATGCATGTACCTAGACTAGATGATGTACCAAATGCATGGCAAGCACGTGAATCTTTATTTTTTGTATTTTTTTTAATGATTTTCGGAATTAAAAATGCATGAAATTTAAACTATCCTAAATGAAGATTATCTTTAATATTTCAAAATTAATTAGAATTAGATTCCAACAATATTTTAGAAAATCTTATCCTAGTTCTAAAAGATTTTAAGATGAATTGTTACTTAAAATGATGCAATGCAATCTACATGCAATCTTATTAAAAATGCAACTAATCTTATGAGATAACGTTTTTAGGAAACATTATCTTACTAAATATGCATGATATATGATAAGATGGGATTTCTAAAAAATCACATTTTGCTAAAATGATTTTAAAGATAGACTTTCTATAAAGATCTACCTCCTAATTATTTCCCATTACAACTAATTTCGAATTTTTATTTTTAGGAAAACATTTTATCAGTAATTTATTTAATTAATTAAAAAATGACTTAAAGTTGGCGGATCGAATCTATGGGATTATAGATTGAATCGTCCAACTTTCCGTGTGTATTAGGGCGCTATCTTGAGATTAAGATAGGTCGTCGATATCTACACGTCGTCAGTAAATAAGGAAAAAATCCTTATTTTTTATATTTTTAATTAATTTTTATTTTTTTAAGAAAAATTTCTGAAAATAAATAAAATTATTAAATATTCTGGAAATCATCTAAAAAAGGAGTTTAGAGACCAAATAATGCAAATTAGGCAACCTTATTTCAGAAAATATCAAATGGATTAAAAGTTACCTAATTCGGAATTGCGGATATTGTGTTTCCTTCTTTGGACTCACGGATCGAGGGCTAGGGCCGACCACCGAGGATCACCGGACCACTCTCGAGCTGCTAGGGCATCGCCGGAGCACCAAGGAGTCACCGAACAGCAGCCAGACACCGACCAACTTCGGGTCTCCACTCAGCCTTTTCGTCGAACGTTTGGTAGGCTCCTTTGGTTTTGGATCTTCGCAACTCCTTTTCGATTCTGATCTTCTAGGATTCGAACTGGGACTTCACTGGGACTCCACCAACACCTCTAGACTCTAGGTAGTGGCCACCGTCAATCGGAATGGCGCGCAACAACTTGTCGGAGCAAAAACAGAGTACCGTGCTCTATTTTGCTCGTTGGTCACTAGACCACTTTTGCGGGCTCGTATCTCCTTCACTAGGGCTCTCCTTGCAAATCCCCTTGGACTTCCTGAAATTACGTTGCATTGGCTTCGTTTGGACTACTCACGAGTCTTGGGAGACGATCGAAGCTAATCGGAAATCGCGTTGGAAGTTAGCCTGGCAAACTGGAATTTCTGGGTTTCTAGGCACGTGGCTGGTCTCCAGAGCTTCTTCTCGCGATCAGATCTTCACGTCTAAGGGTCTTCAAGTTGATCCCTCTCGACAAAGATGAACTACAACACACGTAGTTTGTGTTGATGGGTGGCCAGAGGCGAGAGGCATGCCGGCAAGGGCTGGACGACCGCGGCAATGTGGCTCCTTGGTTGCCCGATCTCCCTCTCCCTCTCTCTCTCACTTTTCTCTACCTTAGCTCGAATTCTGTGTATTTTGAAAGAGAATGGCATCCCCTTCTTGTTCAAAGTTTATAACGGGGTATTTATAAAGGTTTTGAGGGTTTTCTCAATTTTTGGATATCTGCACTTTGACCCCGAACTTTTCACTATTTGCAAATTGGCCCCAAATCTCATTTTTCCTCTCAATCAAGCCCTTGGAAGGTTCATTCAGCCCATTGGATGGGCTGAGCTGAGCTTGGCTCCTTCATGGGCTCACTCATCTCTTTCGGGCTTAATTTTGGCATTTTATTAATTAATTATGAACTTTTTAGCTTAAAAGGCTTAATTAAATTAAAGGGGTTAGATTAAACATTAAATTAGCCCAAAACTGTTGTAAAACTCGGCAGCCCATCCCATGTGCTCTAGCCAAAATTTTCAATTAAATGGCCCGATCCGCGCGTCCAATTTTTATCCGATTTAATCCATAGTCTAATTTTAATGGGAACATGCATGATTTAATTATGCTGAAAATTAATGGAAAATGTTCCTAAGTCTAAATGCAAACTAAATGTAATTAAATTAAATATTTTTTGTAGGGGCCAGAGTCGGTCCTTATTTTTTATGCAATAAGTAAATTCTAAATAAAAACTAAATGATGGTCAAAATTTAGGTGTCAACAAACGCTTTAACCAAAGAGCTTCCTTTGCCGCTTCCGTCACTGCTATGTACTCTGCTTTGGTGGTAGAAAAAGCAATCATGTCCTGTAAGATTGTTCTCCAACTAACCGCAAAACCACTAAGCATAGAAATATAACCTGTCAAAGATCTCCTTTTATCGAGATCACCTACATAATCAGAATCAACGAAGCCAACAACCGAATGTCCTATATCACAACCTTTATCAAAGATCAAACCCATATCTGAGGTACTCCAAATGTATCGAAGAATCCATTTCACAACTTGCCAGTGAGCTTTATCTAGATATGTCATATACCTGTTTACAACACTAATAACCTGGGAAATATCTTGACATGTGCAAACCATAGCATATATAAGAGTACCCACAGCACTAGAATATGGAACTCGAGACATCTCATCTTCCTCTTCTTTGATTTTAAGCGACAAAGAAGCCGAAAGTCTAAAGTGGGACGCCAAAGGGGTACTTACCGGTTTAGCATTTTTCATGTTAAATCGCTCAAGCGCTTTTTCAATATACATCTTCTGCAAAAGGTATAACTTTCCAATCTGTTTGTCTCTATAAATCTCCATACCTAAAATCATTTTAATAGCTCCAAGATTCTTCGTCTCAACTCCTTGCTAAGTGGCATCTTCAAACATCGTATGTCTAACATGTTCATTGCTGCAATAAGCATGTCATCCACATATAATAATAAATAAACAAAAGAACCATCATTTAATCTCTTATAGTGAACACAACTGTCATGTGCACTTTGCGAGTAGCCATGACTTAACATAAAGTTGTACCATTGCCGTGGAGATTAGTTTAGACCATACAAAGAGCGTTTCAACCTGCAAACATGATCTTCTTTACCTTCAACAACAAATTTCTCGGGTTGAGACATATAGATTGTCTCCTCAAGCTCTCCATGCAGAAAAGCGGTCTTGACATCAAGGTGCTCAAGTTCTAAATCATAAAGGGTCACTAACGCGAACAATACACGAATGGAACTATGTTTCACAATTGGAGAGAACACTTCATTAGAGTCGATCCCTTCCTTTTGACTAAAACCCTTTGCTATTAAACGTGCCTTGAATCTTTCATTTTCAACTTCTAGAATTCTTTCTTTTCTTTTGAAGACCCACTTGCATCCAATAGCTCTTTTTTCCTTAGGTAATTCCACAAGATCTCAAGTTTGGTTCTTATAAAGAGACTCCATATCATCATTCATCGCAACAAGCCACTTCTTAGATTTAAAACAAACGGTAGCTTCACGAAACGTAGAAGGTTCTTCAATACTAAACTCTTCAGCAACTGTAATAGCATATGCTACCAAATCAGCGAAACCATATCTCTAAGGAGACTTAATTTGCCGTTTAGCCCTCCCTGCAGCTAAAGACTGAGGTTATTCAACTTTTTCTACCTCATCTTTGATGGAATCTGACTTTCGTTGCTCATTGTCACTTTTTGACTGAATAGAAACATCATCCAATTTTTTCTGTGAATGCTCTAATTGAAACTCCACCTTTTTCCCATCATTCTCTTCTTGAATACTTGTAGACTCAACTACCTTTTTTTGATCTAGCATAGAATTTTCATCAAAAGTAACATCCCTACTAATTATAAATTTCTAAGGATCAGAACACCATAACCTATATCCCTTAATCCCGTCTGCATAACCAACAAAAATACATTTCTTGGCTCTAAGTTCAAGCTTACCATCTTTTACATAATAATAAGCGGGACATTCAAATACTTTCAAAATAGAATAATCAAAAGGTTTACCAGACCATACCTCATTTGGAGTCTTACATTCAATTGCGGTTGAAGGAGAATGATTTACCAAATAACAAGCTATGTTCACAGCTTTAGCCTAAAAATTTTTCTCAAGATTAGTATTAGAAAGCATACATCTAACTCTCTCCAAAAGTGTCCGGTTCATGCGCTCCGCCACCCCATTCTGTTGAGGTGTGTGCCTGATCGTTCGATGTCAAACATTACCTGAATCTTCACAATACTTGTTAAAATCACCTCCACAAAACTCAAGACCATTGTCTATTCTAAGACGCTTTATCTTATTACCAGTTTGATTTTCAATAAAAAAAAAATTCCACTTCTTGAACATATCAAAAACGTTTCTTTTACGCTTCAAGAAATAAACCCAGACTTTCCTAGAAAAATCATCAATAAATGTCAGAAGATAAACTATACCGCCTTTAGATGTTTCCAGTGTAGGTCCTCACAAATCGAAGTGAATGTAATCAACTATGCCCTTCATCGAGTACACCCCAGTACTAAAACTAACTCTACGCTACTTCTCAAAAACACAATACTCGCAAAAGTCAAGTGAAATTATATGTTCCCCATAAAGTAAACCACGTTTACTCAATATAGTCATTTCTCTTTCATTCATGTAGCCCAACCACATGCCACAATTTTGATTTTTCACAATCAAGGAGCCATATGATACATTTAAAAAACCCACAATGGTACTTCCCTACATAATATAAAAGCCATTCTTCTTATTACCTCTCATCACAATCAAGGAGCCTTTTGAAATTTTCAAAACTCCACCTCCACTTGTGCACATGCATCCAGTGGAATCCAAAGTGCTCAACAAAATAAGGTTCTTCTTCAAATCTAAGATATGCCTAACATCTGTCAAAGTTTTTACTATGTTGTCATGACATTTGATCCGCACCATACCAATACCTACAATCCTACAAACTGCATTATTGCCCATCAAAATCAAACCACCACTGACTTTCTCATATGTGTGGAACCAATCTCTATTTGGACACATGTAGTATGAACATGCCAAATCCAAAATCCATTTGTCGTCAACACGACAATCTAAAGACAAAACAGTAAAAACATTATCTGCATTAGCCGACTCGTTATCCTTCACCAAACTAGCCGAATCGAAACTCTCTATCGACTTCTTCCCCTTAGCCTTGAGCACATGACACTCATTTTTGTAGTGTCTGAATTTGTGATTTTAGTAACACTTGACCTTGCTCTTGTCTAAGCCTAATCTAGACTTTGTACGCCTTTTACTATTACTGCGTCTATTATGATGATTCGACCTTCCCCTAACAACTAAGTCATCAGCTTTATCATCACTACCATTCGCATTCAACTTTGTATGCATCTCCGCTGAATTCAACGATGCTTTCACGTCCTCAAGAGTTATTGATTCCATTCCATACAGCATAGAATTCACAAAATTATCATATGACCTTGATGGTGAGCATAACACAATTAAAGCTTGGTCTTCATCATCTAACTTCAAATCTAGATTTTTCATATCTATTACAATCTTATTAAATTCATCTAGATATTCTTGGATAGAAGTACCTTCTTGCATCTTTAGCGTGTAAAGACGTTGCTTCAAAAATAACCTTGTTGTAAGAGATTTCTTCATGTAAATGCTCTCAAGCTTATTCTACAATCTTGAAGCTATTTCCTCTTCGACGACCTCGCGAAGCACCTTGTTGGATAGCAACAATTGAATAGTGCTATGCGCCTTCTCTTTCATCTCTTTGATCTCAGCCATAGTCATGTCGTCGGGATACTTCTCATCCAAGCTCTAACTGAACCTTCTTGACGCAACAAAGCTTTCATCTTGATCCTCCATAGCCCGAAATTGTTTTGGCCATCGAAAGGTGCCACTTCGAACTTGATAGATGTCATCTCGAACAAAAGATCGGTATTCTTTCGCTCTGATACCAATTTGTTGCGGAATAACGCCAAGAGATACACAGATTCAAGCGCAAATAACAAAAGATGAAAGCGAAATAAATCGTGCAAGACACAAGATTTACGTGGAAAACTCAAAATGGGAAAAACCACAGGGAGAGAGAAGGGTTTCACTATCTTCAATAACGATTACAAAATCAAAAAGGTCAAAAAAAACCTCTTGGTGAGCAAGAAAATAGAAAAACGAAGGAGGAGGAAAAGTTTCGGGGCAGAGATCAGATTTTGCAGACAAGCATCAGATATGTCTGCACAAAAAACAGTCAGATATATTTGCACAAAATACATGAGATATGTTTGCACAAAAAATCATTAGATATGTTTGTGTAAATATATTTGCGCAAAACATTCTTATTATAGTCCCCTCTAAAAGACCCTAAAACAAAATGTCATTGTCCAAAATACCCATATTACCTATTTTAAGTGAAAAACTCAACAACATGTACTAAATTCATCTTTCCCCCCAATATTTTCAAGCATTGGGTGACAAACAAATTTTCCACCATGGAAAAGGCAAACCAATGCAGACTTGTTGCTCATCTCGTCCCTACACAAAAAGACAACATATATAATGAGCATACATGTAATGGAGTGACAACATAATAGGTCCATTTCGTTTAATATTTTGCTTCTCGCAATATGATTGTACCATCTTCTTGTATGTATATATCCTTTTTTATGACTAAACCGAGAGCCCTGTGGTTGATTCTGCCATGCTTATCGATGTTGTGTGTGTGTGTTTTTTTTAAAAAAAATATTCAGCCATGCTCACGTGAAGACAACCAGCAAAAGCATAAAGAAGTTGTGTGTGTGTGTTTTTTTTTCATATTTTGCCCTGCTCACATGAAGACAACAAGCAATAGCATAGAGAAATTTGATGGTTCAGGACCACGAAAACATACCTTTATGTTGTGTCCGCTAAGTGTCGGCAACACAAGCAAATCGAGACCATACACTTTGTCGTGTTCGATGTAAAATCTCGAGATTACAGGCCATGTGACAAACAAATGGAATTCCAAAAAATAGAGGCTAGCTTCAGAGGCGAAAGAAAGAAAGAAGAAAGAACAATTACCTACAAGCTCCTCTTGACCAGCCGCTGAACAAAAACAAAATGAGATCATAGGCCACCTGACCAGTGAACAACGAAATCAAGCCAACATCAAAGAGTATCACCCCGTGCATGATCAACCACGACACCCTCCTCCTCTTCGACATCGATTTGAAAACACCTACTTGAGATCGCCGCACGCACTTACCACCTTCGACTCTAATCAATTTGGGCAAATAACGCAATTAGGGTTCTTTGCTGTTTTCTTCGCATTGGAGATAGGGCAGGAAAAACAAATGAGCAAGTTGGTGAGTGACGCCATTTGAAGTATCTAAGGTTTTTTTTTAACAAGTTGTGAACAACGCTGTTTTGTACTCTAGCGTCCACATTAGCGTCGGTCTGGCCACATAGGACCATCGGTGCTGACTAGATATCCAAGTAGAATTTTTCGATCTAAATTAGTTGGAAGGACTAAATTGGCACTAGATCAAAAAGTTTAAGACTAAATTGGCACCATTAAAGGTTTATGATAAATTGGCACAAATGCAAAAGGTTCAGAACTTTTCCGACACTTTTCCCCCAACCCATTAGACCGTTCTTTTTTAAAGACCCACCCATGATCATGAGGCCCTTATTAATTGTAATAATATAATAATAACGTCCTTCTTATCATTATACAAAATTTCATAATTATATTAGTTTTATAATTAGAAATTACTAATAATAATAATAACAACAACAACAACAACAACAATAAAACATCAATCATGTCGTCACAAGGCACCATTGCTCCGCCAATGCAGCTTTGCCTAACCCTCGCCTTGCACGGGGCGTAGAATGGTGCCAGATAAGTTTTAGTTTGAGGTTGGGTTGGATATAGTTGTTGCTAAGGTCATGATTGTAGCTTGCTTTGTATCTTGACATTTCGGATGCTATAGAGAAATTTATATATAAAAAAAAAAAATCAAGGCTTCAATCAAATATGATGACATTTAGACTTGGTTTGGTTGAGCTTTCCAAAAGAGTGTGAGTGGGTTTGGTTTAGCACTCCCAATGGGTTTTCCGCTTCCAAAGCCCCTTGAGGAAATGTTGGAATGTTTGGCAAGCCTTCCCAATAGGCTTTTGACCAAATTCTGAACTTAAGAATGCTGAAAGCCCAATACTAAAGAGACCAGTAATAAGCTTTCAGCATTTACATTTTCTCGAGGCTCATTTACAAAGTTGAACCAAACCCACCATTTATCCTTTGAGTGAAAGATAGATCATTGGTTAATTTTTTTTTAGAGCATTGAGTGAAAGCCAGCATTAGCAAAGTTGAAAGCCTAAGATCTACTTGGGCTTTCAACATTTTCAAAAAGCAGCTCTTAGGGTTAATGAATTTTTTTCTACTAAAATACTCACTAATATTTTTATACTCCACTCTCACCCTCATTAAAAAAACTATTAATGACGTTGCAAATATGAGTCGTCGGTGAAGCTCCATTGAATGTTGCCTAGCGACCCCGGCATCACCGCACTTGGGTTGCAGAATCTCGAAGCCCTTGTCTGGGCTCGCGGCGGCCCTCTGCGTCCATGACAGAGCCAATGATTGGTAGGCCCTTCGGTTTTCTTTTTTCTTTTTTTCCTTTTATTTAACTTCAAAGCTACCTCATAGGAACTACATCGAAAGTCAGTGTTCGGGAAATGACTTTGCGTATTTCCCTAGAGCTGTCCCAAAAGTAGCCTTTAGTGGGTAAAATATATGTTATGTTGTGTATCAGTAAAATAAATAAAAAAAGAGATGGAGCTTGCAAATCTTACTATTTTTTTTTTGTCAACATATATAATTCCAGTTGAATAAAATAGAGAAAAAGGGCGATTGGATTACTTACGTGGCACTTCTCCAAATCAAAGGACGCACGCCCCTTTAATTTAATTGGGTCTAATTAAATTAGTAATTATTAAAGGCAAAAAAGATGACAGAAACGTGAAGAAATGGAGAAAACGAAAAAGAAAAAGAAAAAGAAAACGGAGTTGGATCCCATTTCTGGTCAGGAAAGCGGGCGGGCCCCATCTCCCGAGTTCCGTTCTCTCTCTCTCTCTCTCTCTCCTTCGGCTTCACCTTGGTCTCGTAGGTTCTCTTCCGCATCCGCACATCGCGACGGCGGCGATCGACCGGCGTTCGTGCTCCTCCTCCGGTGGATAGCCTCGCCGACGCCACGCCCGCGCCACATCAGTCACAGTAGAGAGAGGGGAGAGGGAAGGAGAGATGTGGGTGTTTTACCTGATCTCGCTGCCGTTGACGGTGGGCATGGTGGTGTTCACGCTGAGGTACTTCGCCGGGCCGGGAGTGCCTCGCTACGTCTTGTTCACCGTCGGTTACGCCTGGTTCTGCTCTCTCTCCATCATCATCCTCGTCCCCGCCGATATCTGGACGGTACGCGCCATCGCGGATGCGCTCCTGCGATTCGATCATATACCCTTCTCTCTCTCTCTCTCTCTCTCTCTCTCTCTCTCTCTCTCTCTCTCTCTCTCTCTCTCTGTCTCTCTCTCTCTCTCATGTCCCGCGCTTTAATTCTATGGTCCCCAATGCCCACGCTCTGCTTGCAATAGCTCCGAATCAGCGAGATTGTTCCATGTTTCACTGGTTTTCTGTAGTTGGTCGATTGATGAATGCTTTTGTGAAGCACATTAGATGTGATGTGTGCCCCGATTTTGTTCCTTACATGGCTCAACTGCTTATGCGATATACTCGTGAAATTTGAGGAAGGTGAGAATGAGATCACACAAAAGCAAGGCCTCAGCTGTGGCAGAAACTAGGCTTTATCTGGTCCTGCGATTTTGTGCATATTGCCCAACTCTAGTTGTTCTTATCTGACGTATTCTTTTCCATTACGTTCTAGTTTAGATTAGAGATGCATTTTGGGTTTGGTGCAATGCTCACCCATGTTTGAATGGTTTATTAAGTACTTTGAACCGTCGATTATGGAATATCGTTGTAAGGGATCTCGTTTTGTATCGTGCCACCTTTCAATCTGAAAATGGAGGGTCTATCCCGTGTTGTATGAGGCTGCGTTTTAATCTGAAAATGGAGGGTCTATTCCTTATTTGCTGATTTGCTGACTTTTACTGAGTTATTACAGTTCAATGCCTGTAGCGATTCTTTCATTGATAATATCTTCTAGGCTGGGGCGTTAGATCCTGGGTCGCTGTCCTTTAACATCGGAATTCAAGTTCTCAATCTCGACTTAGGATGCCTTTTCATCTGGATAGCTGCTGGTAGAAACCTGCTATGAGCTGCCAGGGAAGAGAAACCTTACATTCTTAAGAAGGATGGTCCGCTCTGGACCAATGCTTTTTATCGTTAGGCTCTATCGGGGGTTGAATTGTAGTTTCAATTTGCTTAGATATCTGCTATGTTACAAAAGTGACATATTGCTGGGTTTGAATCTTTCGATGAAGTCACAGATGACCTCAGTCCTTTCAAATTGTGCAGTTACCCATTTACCTAGTAACAAATCTACAAATACTTGCTAATTGCCGAGGTGGCTGTCATATGTAACTTTTTGGGTAGCATTTAATAGCTTCTAGTTCACATCTACATAATTTTCCATGCCATAGACATGAAGGATGATTGCTGCTATCAGCCAAACCAACAAACTTCATCAAACCTGCTTCAATCTCATATGTCAGCCAAGTTCAAAGGTAGAAAACCCCAACTGTCCCTACCCTTTTCTTATGTGGAACTTTGTTGAATCATCAAAATAATGATTGGTTGGAAGAATAATATCTTCAAAATATCTGACTCCTTGGCAGTGCCATTTTGATTCCCCCACTTTCTTCCTTCATCTCTCACATGCTACCGTTGCTGTCAGACTAAATGTGGTTATGGAGAGAAAATGGAGAGCTGATCCTAGGTGGGGATACTGACTGCAACAGTATGAATCAAATCCACTGGTGCAATGCAAACAATTACTTAAAATGGATGAGAGTTTCCCTTTTCTGGTGCTTTTTGGTCGATGACAGGTGGCACAAAGAGAAATGTCCCTATACCAAAAATCAAATACTGTCACTTGGGAGCTCATTTGTAATGTCTCAAGTCATCTATGATGTTGAAACGACAAGTCGACGATGAAGAATCAGTTAATCTGTGTTATATCTCATTCCCCTCCTTTAAACAAGTTTTTGTATGATGTTGATGTAAAAAGTCAATAACGAAGAATCAAGTTAATCAGTATAAATCTCATTCCACTCCTTCAAAGACTCTTTTCTGCTCCATGAAAATGCGATTGAATATGTTTCTTCCCAGAAACCAGGAAATCTAGTGCCTCTAATTAAAATTTTAGCTCCTTTTTTGGTAATTTTTGTTTGAGTTCCTTTCTATCACTTCTGTTCACACCAAAAGAAATCCCAGATGGTGACAGTTATGTACCCTCATATGTCATCCATGGATGAAGTAGCAGAATAGGATTAGCATGGTCTTATTACTTAGAAAGAGCACATCAACTAGCATGTGTGTCCCATCTCCTGAAAGCAACTTTCGAGGTGTCCTTTTTTTATGCCACACATACTATGAGGAATATAGTTTACCCTAGTTGTGCCCTTGAGTAATAGTTGGTGTAAGTTTTATCCTGAAAGGCAAAGTTGCGTGTAATTGGTGGGACTTTGATTTTGAAGTTTCCTATTTGACCGTATGTTGACTTTGATGCATTAATCCCCAGTATTGTACTTTTGTGGTTTCAGCAGGTTGAAAGAATATCTCATATGTTCCTTACCAAAAAAAAAAGAATATCTCATATGTTTATCTCATGGAGAGTTGAAAAGTTTCTTAGGCTTCTTGTGAATTGCTTTTCTGTGGAAATCTAGTACTCTATTTCTGTGAAATTTACCAGCCTGCTTAAACTATTTAGCAGCTTCTTGTATTAGCTGCTAGGGTGCTGGTAGTTCGGATGTACGTATCACAGTTCCATCTACAGTAATCCGTAAACATGGTACTTTTATTGACATTGACTTGTATTGCTGAAATGCAAGTATTGTTTCTTGCCCATTCAGACAATGATTCATCATGGTGGTGGAGGCATTTCATTCTTCTGGAGCTGGTCATACTGGAGTACATTTTTACTGACTTGGTATGTTATGTTGACGAAACTTATCAAAATGGAAAAATTTCATACTTATTAATCACGTCATCTGTTTCAAGAATTCCCCCAAAAGAAGTGTTGGCAGTCTAAAAAATCGAACTGCTAAGTTTATAATCATACCTGATTTGCTGCATCCTCAAAGTCAAAGAACTGTGTCTGTGTTTTCCAATTGGAAATCTTCCTTAACATTTTCTTGGCAATCTGCATATGTGAAACCCATGCCTTGAGTTACTGGAGAAACATTTCAGTTGCATGAACAATGATGCCCTTTAGTTGATCTGGTTTCAGGAAATGTTGTACATGCTTTGAGATGAGATTGAATAACTTTGCCTTCGCCTTTTGCCCTATTATTTTGACTGAGCTGAATTGTATGTGAGTTTGCATTTTGCTTATGATTTTCTTATCTACACATAATTTTATCTGGTCCGGGGATTCAAGTTCTACTTCTTGAGAATTTATTGCGGTGATTTTGCATGTCTTAATTCGGTTGGCCTCTCAGTTGATTAGAAACTGATGGCCTGGTTAGAAATAGTTCATTTTTAGGACGATTAGTTCTATAGTATGTTGCTAGACCTTGGTCCCAGGGAAGTTTTATTATTCAGCTTCTATCATTCTTCTTTGCACTAGATTGGCTTGCTTTTTCTAGTGTCCCCTTGTTTATAGCTTTGTAGTCTGTAGCTCCATCTAGCATAACAGAAGCACCAACAAAGATCTCCAATGTAATTAGACTGGCATCTTTAATTCTTTAAAATTTATAGTCTCCTTTTTGTAGAGATGTATGCTTGTTACCTTAATGTTGAATTTAAACCCAGTATCATTTTTTTCTATGCAGGGCTGTAGCTCCTCTAATTCAGGGATTTGAAGATGCTGGAGATTTTACTGTAAAGGAAAGATTTAAGACTAGCATACATGTGAACTTAGTCTTTTACCTAATTGTTGGATCCATTGGCCTCATTGGCCTTATTCTTTTCATCATGATGCATAAGAATAGGTAAGTCTGTTCCTTTCAAGCAATATCCACTAGGTGTGAATGATGTCCATGTAATTTGATTCTCTCTTGCCGTTATACTATAGAGAATGTCTAACCCCCGTGATAGTCAGGTATAACTTATGGAGAATGCCATTTTAGCGATTGAAATCAGTTGTAGGTATTTGTGATTGCGTCATGAGTTAATGTAAGGTAGGGAAGCATGGCCTGCAGAAGTGAGTAAAGTAGTCGTAGGTATTTAGTGATTGCTTGGAATTGCTAAAGTGCTTGAGAAATATGACATGGAATATCGTATATTGGGAGTTTATTTTTAGTTGCAGGTTAGGGAACTGAAAAAATCGATCTTGTGCTGGAACCGAGTGTTTTATATTTTTTGCATAGCATGGCTGTTCTTTCTGTGATTTAGTCTTGCTATAACAGTTTGTTCTTTGTTTTTACCTCTTTAGGTGTATCCTTGATGTATAGGTGTGATAAGATCAGCAAATTTACGTTGTTATGTAAATTTTTATTGCCAGGAAGGGTGGTGTTCTTGGTTTAGCAATGGCCTGTTCAAACACTTTTGGGCTCGTAACAGGGGCTTTTCTTCTTGGTTTCGGCTTAAGTGAAATACCCAAAAGCATTTGGAGAAATGCGGACTGGACCACCCGACAAAAAGTTCTCTCTCATAAAGTAGCTAAAATGGCTGTCAAACTTGATGATGCTCACCAAGAACTCTCTAATGCCATAGTAGTGAGTGCTTTCTATTTTCTAGTCTTAGAGGCCATTAATGGAATTCTTCTACCTTGTCATTATTTTCTGTTGGTGAATGATCAACTTTTGAACTCATTGCTTCATATCAATTTTATTCTGTTAAGGATGTTTTTGTCACTTTTGCTTTGTATTCATTCTTGTTCTTATGGTGGATTTAGTAGTCGGGTCGCGGAGTGTTTTAAAAAATGTAACAGACTGCTAATGAAGCATGCATCTTTAGATCTTGTGCCATCGACGATCTTCTTGTGGTTCAGTCAAGAGCATTTTCATCTTTGACCTACCCTCTATTCGACTTCTTCAAACAAATCCATCTACCAGAATTAAGCGTGCGGTGTCTGCTACCCGTTCAGACAGATATGCCTCTGTACCAGCCATTTGGAGTCCATATTAAATCAAACCAATCATGTGTGTATAGAAAGAGGGCTGGAGTGGCTTTTATGGGTAGAACCGACTTTAGTTTGATTAACTTGTTTTTGTGGCAAAAATTGACTGATTCAGCCACTTTGAATGCTCTCCAATCCTTCTTTAA
Organism: Metrosideros polymorpha var. glaberrima; assembly: GCA_001662345.2. NCBI lineage: Eukaryota > Viridiplantae > Streptophyta > Magnoliopsida > Myrtales > Myrtaceae > Metrosideros > Metrosideros polymorpha. The sequence continues at coordinate 3,948,565 of BCNH02000009.1, forward strand.
TAAGGATCTTCATCTCAACCGTCAGATCATCCTTCTTTGAAGTCTTACAAAGCTGCACTATGTTTGCTCTCAAAAGTAACTGTGGTTCATCTGATTGGGAGGGTGGAAGGAGATGTGGCGAAGCTAGGTCTTTAATTTAGCTGTTTATTCACTTCTTTTTAAGGTATATAAAAGGAACAATCAGTTGATAAGAAGGAAAGTCGTTTGATGTGATGACTGTATCGGCTGCGAGCAACTCTGATGATTTTACCGGGAAACCAATAGCCTGCAGCTTGTTCTTTGTCGATAGAAAATATATATCGATATTCTCTAGTTTATTGATATATATGTTGTTTTATAGGTAGCTCAAGCTACTTCCAACCAAATGTCAAAACGTGATCCTTTGAGGCCGTACATGGATGTTATTGATGATATGCTAACTCAAATGGTAACTTTCCCGACAATCTGATGTTCTAGGAACTACTAACTAATCCAGAGTTGGTTTTTGAGCAATTTGATTTTTGTTTCTCTTTTCCAGTTTAGAGAAGACCCATCCTTCAAACCCCAGGGTGGAAGATTAGGGGAAAATGATATGGACTATGATACAGATGAGAAGTCAATGGCAACCCTTAGGCATCATCTAAGGGGAGCTCGAGAGGAGTATTACCGCTATAAAAGGTAACCAGGAGCATTTAATTTGCATTTGCTTCCTTTGGAATATTTTCTCAGTTTTTGGTGCATGGGGTTCTTTTTATTTTTCCTGCTTTTGTATCTGAGCACTCCTTGTCTGATCAAAAAAATTGCTATTAGCTTTCTGCTCAACTTTAGAATAAATCGAAATATGTTTAGTTCCTTTAAATGGTTATTACCTATGCGATGTTGATGTGCTTGAAAGTCGACTTCCAAGCTTGGCACGTAATAATAGTCATAGTCAATTTCAGAAGTCATAAATCATTGCTCTAGGGAATGGGCTACAGCCATGCCAAATGGGCCTAGACTTCTAGAAAAGAAACTGGTACTGACAAGATCACAGGGTGGTTTATGAACTTCAAACGAATGCATCAAAGATCTATTGGCAACCTTGCCATAGGGTGTAGTGTTAGCTCATCCAACTAAGGTGGACAAACATTTGCACCTGTAAATAGCAATCATCAAAAAACTAACTCAACTAAATCAAATAGTCCACAAGTCATCATTCAAGCTGTCACGGCCTATTTAGTTAAATAGGTCATATGGGGCAATTATGAGTTACAGGTTGATGTTTCAAGTCAAAAGCAACTCATTTATTAATCGTGTCAAGTAGGTTGACATAATTTTGACACAATCACCATTAACTCAAATTCCAACCTCCTCCATGTGGTGTAGAAATTGTCGTACTTGAGGTTAATGATATGCAGAATAGCTGTTAGGAGAAGCTGAAAATACCAACATAAAAAACAACTCTCCTAAAAACGTCTGACTTAACGAAAAAGAGAAGGGTTTAAAAAGGGACGTGATAAGGAGATTATCCAGGAACATGTTCCTCCACCACCTGGGAAAACAACTCTTCAATGATATTGGAAAAAGTTTTCTCCATTGAACTATTCTGAAAGGAATGATTGTCAAGTAACCTTCATTTTATCCCGAGTTGTAAAGCTAACGAATGCCTTTATGATTGGGTGGGGGTTGCTTTGATACTTTTCTGTGTTTGACATGTTGGATATACTTTCTGATTGAATAATTACGTCTACTACTTTGAACATCCAATTTGGTGAATGCGGATCACTTTTGAGTTCCTCTAGACTTCCGCTGAATGGGATGTTGTGAAATCTTATCATTGCATAGCTCTATTTTATCTGATGCCAGTACTTTTTCATTTTTAATGTTGCAGTGAATATTTGACTTGTGTCTTGGAGGCACTTGAACTAGAAGATGTAATAAAAAACTATGAACGCCGAGATGCCACTGGATGGTAATTTTCCAGTATTACTTTTTTTCTCCTTTTGAATTAGATCGATGCTTTTCCTTTTGGACACAAAGTGGCTAAATAAGATGGCATTTCCCCACTTTACTCTCTCTCTCTCTCTCTCTCTCTCTCTCTCTGGTGGTGTAATTCTTTTTTAAAGCTGTAAATCATTAAAAGCTACTTGTGCTTGTAAGGTGCGTGTTTAATTTGCCGAGATGAAGAAGTGAATTTTCAGTATCAGTAGTTTAAATCGAAATATCTGCTCATGTGGGGCAAAATCAGAGGGCTACAGAAAGTTACATTTGCTCATGTGTATCTGCTTTTTATAATTCAGGAAGTTCATCTCAAGCCTCAGACCTGCGCGAACTGGACAATTGGGGGCATTCTTAGATACTATGGGTAATTCCACGTTCTCTTCCTCTAATCCGTTGGAGTTGAATTCTCAGATTAATCTGTTTAGTCTTGTTAAGACATCAAAAGATGTTAGTTTTTTATGCTTGAATATTGTCAATCTCAGTAACTGGACTAAGAAAAAAGCGGAACTTTTGAATTGAATTTTGTTGAAAGCAGTGTATCCTGAGTTCTTGATTCAACCTTTCAATCTGTAATAGTATATATAATATTTGCTAATATAAAGCACATGCAACATTTGACACCTCTTGTGTGCCAATAAGCCTAATATGAAAAATCAACTGTCTGGTATCATAGAAGGAACATATGAATTAATGCTGAAGCAGAATAACCTGCTATTTCTGTATCTTGTTTGAGTGCTTTTTCTGCATTTTCCTTCTCATTATTTTGGGGCTTTACCCCTTGGAATTCTTTCATGGTTTCTGATGGTTAGTAGTAGAGCATTGAGGTCATGTTTTGGTAGGGGAGGTGTCATGGAATAAATTTACTTAAGAGAGCTTGAGCACTGTAGGCATATGTTTGATTTCTGTGCTGTGTAGTTGTTCATGTGCATTAAATGAAGGTTACGCTTGCTTTTTGGTCAAATTTTCATGAAAGGGAACGTCAATGTGAGTTACATGCTGGATTTATCATGTCAGTTTACTGTGCCGTTGGGATGGGGAGATGCATCCCTTCGGTTGAGGCGAACATGTTCATGAACTCATTCAACTATTTCTTTTCTTTCCCTGTTTGTGAAGGATACTGGTATTACAGTTCAATTCTTAACAATAAGTTTAACTTATTTTATAATTCATTTTGCTTTATTTTGATAATGCAGAATTTATCTGGCGTTGCATTTTGAGAAAGCAGCTTGAGAAAATCTTTGCTATCTTGCTTGGGATAATGTCAGCTGCAATTCTTTTAGCAGAGGCAACTTTGCTCCCTAGGGGCGTTGATCTCTCTCTCGTCTCAATCCTTATTAAATCGGTTGGGAAGCAAGAGTTGCTGGTGCAGGTGGATTATTTTCTCAACTTGATTGATCTCTTATCTAAAAGTATTTTCTTTAAATCACTGTTCGGTTTGCAAGCTTCTCACTACCAAAATTTATATTTAGGACTCGCTTAATAATCTAGTCCTAAAACTTGTCAGGAAAGTGCACATGAGTCCTAAAACTTATCAGGAAAGTGCAATCAAGTCCAAAGACTTTCAAAAAGTGCAATCAAGTCCTAAAACTTGTCACGAAAGTGCAATCGAGTCCTAAAACTTTCAAAAAGTGCAATCAACGGAAGGACTTGATTGGACCAATTTGACAAGTTTTAGGACTTGATTGCACTTTTTGAAAGTTTTAGGACTCAATTGCACTTTTGTGACAAGTTTTAGGACTTCCAATGCACTTATCCAAAACTTAAATATTCAAGCCTTATAAAACATAAAAATAAGTAAAGGAAACACAATCACTAAATTTCAAATATGGAGCTGTGGATTTAATTGCTAGGTTCTATTAACATGACTGGTAGAATTTTAATTTTTGGGAAATGTTTTAACACTGAATGAATTAAGTAATTCCTAACTCATGTGCCAACTGGTTAGCGAACTGGGCTTTTCTGCCACTTGCTTTAAATGAGTCTACACATTTAGATGGGTCACCTCCTGTTTTAATTTCTCTGCTGTCATGAGATCATAGTTTTGTTAGGAGAGTTATGATGTAAAAATTAAGCGAATCTTTCTTCACTTGTCACATATAGTGAAATCTTTATTGAACTGAATCTGTCAAAACACTTGATTGAGTTGTTAAAGAGGACCTAAAGGATGGGGTTAATTCATTGAATCCGAAAACTTTGATACCATTTAGACTGTTTTAAAGTAATTGCTAAAACCTTCCAAATATACTGCAGTTTCGTGCTTAGTGAAAAGCCAAAAGCATTCAGTTTCAACTTTTAGATATTTAAGCACTTAAAGTTACTAACACTTAGAATTCAATGCTGAAATCTGCAATACTCATTTTTTCAGTTTTATTGGACAAACCTCATGTTTCTCAGGGTCTGTTTGGTAACGATTCTAATCCAAAAAAATGATTTTGTTCATTCTTTCTGATTCTGATTCCTGGACGAGTTTCAGAGAATCAGAAACGCGTTTGGTAACTGCACAAAATTTCTGTTCCTGGAACAGAAACGCGTTTGGTAACTGCACATAGTTTTTGTTCCCGGGAACAATTTGTCTTCCTAATTTTTTAATTAAAGTCAAATAATTACATCTTGTAACTATAAGGTACCTATACCATCACACAAATACAATCACAGAGAAAAGTGATTTTTTGCAACATATTAAATAAAAAAGTGATGAAAAATATACAAATGTACATTCATCCTAGGGAAACGAAGGGTTATTGTTGATGATGAAAAATATAGGGGAAAATATATAAAATAAAATAAAATAAAATCAGGTGAGGTGTGTGGGTGTGGGTGTGGGTGTGGGTGTAGGTGTGGGAAGGAGAGAGAGAGAGAGAGA
>BCNH02000009.1:3954046-3969717 GCA_001662345.2 Metrosideros polymorpha var. glaberrima
TTAAAGGTAGTGTGCTAGCTGTATATGTATGTCTCCTCATGCGAAAGAAGAGAAGCAAAAAGAAAGAAGAGAAAGAAAAAAAAGAGAATTAAAATTAAAAATCAAAATCAAAATATTATTAAAAATTGTCCACATCATCGCCGGCCGGCCAAAAAGATTGAACTGGCAAAAGTGCAATATGTTTAAGTTTTTTCTGACAATTTTTCCCTTATTTCTCAAAAGTGATTCTAAAACAAAGAATCAGCTTTTTTATGATTCTTGTTTCTGTTTCAAAACTGATTCTGGGAACACTTTTTGGAATCAGAATTATTTTTTTACCAAATGCGATTTTGCTCCAAAACTGCTCCGGGGAGCAGAATCAGAAAATCAGAATCATTACCAAGCAGACCCTTATAGCGTGCTAGTGGGCTACCTGGATCAGAACTTATGTGCCATGTACAAATTTTAGTAAGATAGTAAATTTCTCACTTTCAGATGCATTAAGTTGTCGTAATTTCATTAGAGAAAGACAAAGCTGACCTGTAAATAGGTGTGAGGGCCATTTGTCACCACTTATCATCTAAAATATTAAAGTTGGCCTCTGAGCCTGCTTGTGCTCTGGATTAACATGATAAAAATTGTTAACAACAGTTGATGCCCATATAGGCAGCAAATCTATGCAAAATGGATCAACTCGGTGCATTTTGCATGGCATTCTCCAGGGTACTGATCGAAATAATTGCTGTTCTTTTGTGTAGTTAAAACTTACAGCATGAATAGCTCAGTGGAATGTCTGGAGTGATAATTAAATGTGCTGAAACAGTAATTAGGATTTCCAAAGTTGACCCTTTAGTGAGACACCTCACTTGTTGCATCACAATTCTTGTTCTTCCTGCGGTGGGCTCATATTAGAGTTCTCTCTTCCCCTTTGCTACATAAAGAAGATCATCATGGCTCAATGTAGATTGTCCTTTTGAAAATTGGCGCTGTGGCATGTTCATCATGTAATTGCCTAGGTTGTTTATTTGAAGGCAAAAGGGTGGAAACTGGAAAATATTAGTAGTGGTGCTCTAAGGAATGAGTCTAAGACCAGTTAAAGGGTTGTATATCTGGTTCTCCTTTAATACCCTTCAAGTAGTCAACTATCTATCTATAGTGAATCAAGCGCATGAAACAGTCTGAAATATTTCCATGCCGCAGTTATTTTGATGAGTTAATTTAATTCCTTCTCATGTATTCTTTCCAAAGTCGGTGTAGGGGAATCACTGAGCCATAATCAAACTTTCTATTTCTCTAGTGCTTTCCTCCATTCCTCCTCTAGTGCCTCCATGACTGCTGAATCAATGCCCACTTATTATCTGGGCCAAGTTCAAGAAACCTGACTACAGTGGGTGTAAGAGAGTTACGTAGGAGAGGCCTTTTGAACCCTCCATTTTCCTTCAAGTATTATCCATAGTTAAATTTCTTACTCAAGCTACCTTTGGAACTACTTCTTCTGGCAAGTTTTGTCTGAATTCTTCCTAGTCATAACTTATAAGGCTACTTTGCATCCTTTAAGCGGCTGACTTGCTCATAGTAACACTTCATTGTTCATACATTACATTGGTCATTTTTAGATGGACCATCTTTATTGCTTCTATATCCTATACATTTCCACGATGAGCACTGTATGACTTCTCACAATATCTTAAAGATTCAATTGGGAGCTACATCTTTGATGACATGGAAAGTTGATGGAGTTTTCCTATTGGCAGATGAGGACTGCACTAGCGCTGTCACAATGTCAGCTAGTGTTTCATGGAAGGTTGAAAGAGAAAAGCCGACTTAAGTGTTTTTAATTTTAGCAATTATTTGGGAAAGAAGTGGTTAAATAAATGTGGAATAGGAGCTTTTCCCAAAACTGATACTTTTTTATTTACAGAATATGTACATTTGGTAGGGCTGTTGGACACTTCATTTTATTTATGGCTGTTGTACTTTGCTGCTGACCAGTAATGAGTTGACTGATAATGTTCTTTCCCCCACTTTCTTAGGTTGTTGCTTTTATTCCTCTGATGTATATGTGCGTTTGCACATATTATTCGTTGCTCAAAATTGGAATGATGATGTTTTACTCATTAACACCAAGGCAGACGAGTTCAGTTAACTTGCTTATGATATGCTCGTAAGTTTTAAACTGCTGTGTAATGAGTGAATTTTTTAGTTCATTTTTCCCAATAGAAGTCAAAGTTGATTCAGATATGCTTTGATGTTGGCACAGGATGGTGGCTCGATACGCGCCTCCAATTTCATACAACTTTCTCAATCTCATTCAACTCGATGACAGTACAGTCTTTGAGCAGGTGATCTCCATTTTAACGTCCTGCATGCTGGCATTTACCAGTGTCCCTTAGTGTAGAACTTGAATTCAGTTATGCTGTGGTATGTCTGGAACAGAAATTGTCATTCGCGCCCCTGATTACTGTACTCTCCACAGCTCAATTTACTAAACAGATGGCCCTTTTGGTCCATTGAAATGATTTGACCTGCTACCATATTATTAGTTTCAGTGTCATTCTATGACCCTCCAACTAAGTGCATGCCTTTACTGCTTTTCGAGCGAATTATCCTTGTAATATAAACTCTTTTGTATCTTTTCCAAGGAATATGTTTATTGCTTTTTGCATGAAATGGCACTGATCGTGTTGTTGCCTTTGGGATTTGACGTGAATATGATATTCATCTCATTTGACGATGTTCTGATGCTTTTATTGTGGAATGTTTGCCATTTGCCCTGCTAATAGAGACATATTTTCCCCTCTTTATTCTAAAGTAAGGATACAAAAGCGGTGGCGGTGTTTCTAGAAAAGAAGGGTTTTTGGTAGAGTTTACTTGTATTGGTTTTGTTAAATGAGCATGCCTGTAGTTTGGTCAGCATGTGGTTTGCTCAAGAAAAGGTAGGAGCGAAAATGATTGTATTGAAGTGAAAGTTGGTGTGGCCTGCATGAAGATGAGATGAGAGGTTGCTTAAGGTGGTTTGACATGTGAAAAGATGACATCCTTTAGCTCTGGTGAGGTGATCCTATCGGTCGGATGCTGGTTAATCCAGGAGAAAGACCTTGAAAGACACTGGCCATGGCTTGGATTTTTGAGTGAAAATTGTGCCTGCTCAGATTTGGCTAAAAACTCAATATCAAATACAGTGCAGTGGCATCAGTAGGATCCGCATGTCCAAACTTAGTTTAAAAGTATAAGGCTTGTTCTTGGTGGGAGTTGTTGATGTATTGCGTAGTCATTCAATGCGTGTGCAGGCATATAGTAGATAATCCTCCAATTGACCTTTAGAATTGATGTTGTTTCTTTATCTGATTGCAGCGGATGGGCAACATTGATAATGCTGTGCCGTTTTTTGGGAAAGGATTTAACAGAATATATCCTCTTTTTATGGTCATTTATACACTTCTGGTGGCAAGCAACTTCTTCGATCAAATAATCAATTTCTTTGGCAGCTGGAAGAGATTTAGGTTTCAAACAGAGGCAGATGATACAGATGGATTCGACCCATCAGGATTGATCATCCTTCAAAAAGGTCAGCATGTATTGAGTGGTAGTTAACCATAGAGATGCTATGCCGAGGACCATCAACCTATCCCTTAAATGACGCAAAAGACAAAAAGTCCATCAGATAGAAGTTCTTGATAAACCTCTATCTCCTGGATAGAAGTTGTCTGAACTAAAATATGGTGACTTGGTTGTATGTCAGACTAAATACCTGTGATTCTCTCCTTTTGTCTTGTAACTTGCAGAACGAGCTTGGCTGGAAGAAGGTCGGAAAGTTGGGGAGCATGTTATCCCGCTGGCAAGGAATTTTAATGGCACAGATGTTGAGTCTGGTGGCTATGACAAAGTATGTGATTGTTACTTCGGAAATCAGAAGCATTCTTTTCTTTTTTCTACCCCTTCCTTCTCTGAGCTTTTTCTTTATTAAAAAAAATGGAGTTGGATGTACACAGTTATATGGGTGAACTCATACAGGGACTACGTCCCCCCCCCCCAAAAAAAGAGAGAGAGAGAGAGAGCGTTGAAGCTGTCGTGAAGGGGCTCAGGAGAACCTGAGGAGGCTGTCCATTAGAAACATTTCTCCACAATTGGTTACTGAAATATTCTCAAAGATTTCCATTAATAACTACTACTTTAACGGCAGTCTTTTTGAATGGTGAAACATTTCAGGACAAAGCTGCTGTTGAGATGAAGGCAGCAAGTTCAATTCATGAAACTACCAAGGAAAGTTCATCCAAGTCCACAAGAGAAGATGGTCACAGATACGGAACAAGCAGAGAAGCCATCAGCAACAAGTACGCTGCAATTAGAGAACAGAGCAGACAACAATCAAAAGTAAATCCTGCAGAAAAGAACATCACCTCTGCAAAAGTATCCTTACTTGACAGTGGCAAGTCTCAGTCTGGTATCTCATCTGGAGAGCCATCTTCTGGAATAGCTGCGAAGTGGCAGTCCATGAAGACGGGTTTCCAAAGTTTCAAGGCAAATATAGGAGCAAGAAGATTTCTCCCTTTGCGTGAGGCTGAGGAAAGCATCTCGTTGGCTCGCGATTCTTCACACGAGTCTCTTGATGAGATATTCCAGAGACTGAAGCGTCCATCCTTGGAGCATGGGAACCAAAGCAACGGGGATGACGACGGGTCGGAAATCAGCATTTCACGCCCCGGTAGATAATACACAGATCTTCTTTTTCTAATGTAGATTTACCGTGAATCTCGTGTTTTCACTGAGGATTGAATCCCTAGATGTACAGGATTGGGGAAGAGGGCATGCCCATTTCAATAATATCTCGGACGTTCAAATCCTCTGGTATAGGTTCATTAGGTTCTTCTGTCATACCTGTTTGAAGTATACTTAATGTCCTCGGAAAAGTCGGATTGTGGAAAGCGCGAGAGCGACCGTGGGGGTGTATTACCAATGGAAGAAATGAGAAAATGAGAAGATGATCAAACATGGTATTGGTAACTCCATTGTAATCTCAAATTGTACGGCGACCTTCTGTCATATTGCTTCCTTTTTTTGCCTAATCGATGTTCTCGTTAGAATTTTGTTGTCAATGCTCTGCAACATCATGATGTTTTGTGCTGGTCCCTACTTGTATCCACTTGCCTGAACTAAGATCCATGTTTCACTCGCAAAAGATTGCATTTGTCGGAACTGATATTTTGAAGAGTCTTGTTGAAAGTGCCCTCGTGGCATTCTTTAACGATATATACATTAAAGAAAGATTGTCATTTTCAATATGACTGATTGCACGTAATACGAGAGGAACGATGCATTGTAAACAACAATCTCTCTTTATTGGGATGTTAACAATACTCATTTCTTACCTGTTGGTCTCTATAAAATGTTATTTATTCTTTGTCTAATTGCTCTTTTGATCAAAACAGCGTATTTATTACAGTGTTAACTATCCATTTGTAAAATCTCTTGGAAAAAATTAAACTGTCAGCGGCATGAATATGGTATAAGAGTCCAAGAAAGTGGTTCACGTAGAAGTTTCACGTCAAAAGTCCACAAAAGCACCAAGAGAGTGAAAACTTGTTGTCCTCCATAAATTTGTGGTTCATGTTGAAGTTTTATAAAAGTAGCAAGAAAGTCGAAGCACTGTACTTTTCAAAATCGCGAAGATGAATGATCATTTTTTTTTTTTATTTCTTACTAGATTTAGCATTCGCTAGCTAATCTGTCTCGTTGATATTGTTGTAGCATGTTTACCTTTCTTGTCATAGTCAAACTTGTAATTTTGGAATGCTTCAATGAGCTCCTTTGCTATTTAAGTTTAGATCGTACGATAGTCATAAATTGATTGATGGAGGTTATCTTCATTTATGCATTTGCAGTTTCTTTAATAGCGAATCTCGCCAGATTCTCACAATCTCCGTTTGTACATTTTTAGGTTCATATAAACCGATACGTGGTTCATATCAAATAATAGACAAGATAATATATGAAAATATTCGGCTTTATTACTGTGATTCACTAAATAGTCAATAGAATATAGCAAAATTTTTTAATTTCATCCTATCTCGGCTAGAAATTCAGATGACCAAATGTAGCCTATGAGTCAAGCAAAGTCGAAATCTTCTATATTTAACTAGGTTTAAGTCGGATTCAGGCTTCAGATAAGGATGCCCAAACTCCCATCCCTCCTTTGTCCCCCTCTGAAAGAGTCAAAAGCATAGACCCCTCGTTTGTCAAGTTTGAACTTTTTTGCCCCTAATTTCAAACTTGTACGCCACTGCGGAATTCCAGCTGAGCAAACCCGCTGGCATCATCAGCTCCCCTAAAGTCCACGAAAAGAAATTTGCTTAAACCACTTCGAGAAGTTTGTTTCCTTATGGGCAAATAGAGCGACCGAGCCGATCCGATATAATGCCAAACTCAAACTCGACCCGATGCATTTTTTGGTACTCGACACGAGTGTAATAGAGTTTTATGTGAACTCGAGCTCGAGTTTAATAAGCTTAGATATTTTCCATCCGTATATTTATGTACGAGGTTAAACTTGCATAGTTCGACCGACATGTACTTGCAAAAAATCTTTGGGAAAATAACACGATAGAGCTCGAATTCGACTCGACGAATTACTTGAGTTGAGAATGATAAAACGGAAAAGAGAATTTGAAATTTGTGCATATCTCATTCTCAACTTGGTATTAGAGTCATTGTTTTCTAAGGAAGGGTCGATCGAGTTTATTTAGTAACTCAGAATCGTTTATTTAGTAATTGCATTGACTGCGTTTCTTCATAGTAGTAGCTGCACCGGTCATGGTGCTCTCGATTGTCGGTTGTCCATCAAGATCAAAGCCTTTTATTGTTGCTCCGACCCAAAAGAAAATTGTTGTGATTATCCCATTTCAATTGGCGAAGAGATTGATGGTCAATTTTTTTGGATGAAAGAGGTCCAAAACCACAACCACCACCATCACTAGTATAAGAGCAAACAAGACCCGTTGTCAAGCAACGTGAAACCATATTTCAACAACTCGAGCTCGCCTGAGAATCGGTCGAGTCGATGTTGACCCTTCGAGCCGCGCCCAATTCCTCGCGAGTAGCTTAACTCGGTTTCACCCGGGGCCGATGATCGATGTCCACACGACACGATACCACATACGATACGATGCGTAAATCAAAGATGGAGCCCACACATGAAAACGCAAATGATTTCGTATACCGGCGGAGATCAAATCTTACAGTGATTTCAACTGTCGACTACTTTGGTTATTGTGCACCGTCGTCGTCGTCTATACTACATGTGTTACCAGACCTCCTGCAACGGCCTCGGGCGGCGGACCGCCGACCCCTCCTCCTTCCGGCTCCTCCCTCCTTTCAAGAGCAGCAGCCTCCTCCAAAACCCTCTCTTCTTCTCCGGCACGACCGCGATCGATCTGCTCTTCCTCAGCCCCCGGCCGTCGCGATCCCCGCCGCCGCCGATGCTCACCGCGAGAAACACGGGCCCGATCGCCTCCGACGCGTTCCTGGGGTGGCGGCGCCCTCCCCCGCCGCCGCGATGCCGCGGGGGCGAGTGGAAGAAGGAGGAGGACGCGGAGGAGAAGCGCCGCGAGGAGGAGGAGGAGTCGAGGGAGCCCGAGGCGACGAAGGTCGTCGGAGAGGAGGCGCTCGTGTCGGATGCGGCGAAGAGCTGGGACAGCCTCTCTCGGAGGCACGACGAGCACACTCCGGGGAGCTTCTCGTGGTTCGGATGCATCGCGCACCCCGAACCTGCGTCCGAGCCACCCATCCTTTTGCTTTGCGCTGAGTTCCTTTTGCTTTGCGGTGAGTTCCGCCGGTTCAATTCGTTCCGACTCTGTGCAACTCGTGCGTGTGCGCAGGGAATGTAGGGAAATCAACCAACGAGCTCGGCTTATATATGAGTGGGGCTTTGGCTTGGCTTGGCTTGGCTTGGCATCCTCCGCGAAGGTTCTCCGAGGGCAATTTCGTCTTTTCATAAACGGGTAAAAAAATATCATGTATGTAGGTCAATCTTTTGCCGTTAAGTCATCCCCAAACCGTACGGTCACGGGAGAGGAAAAGTATGCGAATAACGTGGATGCGATTTGAGGCAATCGCTTGGTGTGCCAAGGATATATTTTTAAAAGAGTTTATTTTTTTTTGCCAAAATTGAGGCAATAAATTATAATAAGTGGAATATATATTTATGTGCAAAGTCATGTCGAATTAAACCGCAAAGCGTTCCATTTCAATGGATCAATCTGCATAATGTCATGAGATTGCCTACTGCGTTTCGATACAATGCTGTCGAATTCAAAGCATCGTAAAGAAAAAAAAAACCGTACAATACCCATTATCGCGGCTTCAATGATTGGGTGAAATTCTAGTTTATACCATTGTTGAAAGACCTTTCGAGGAATAGGGTTTTATTAACGAATGACTTGAAATACCTATCAATTGATTCATTTTTGGTAAAAGTCATTTAAAAAATTCAAATTATATTCACTATAACACATTTATTCAAAACTTTTTTTATTATATTCAAGTGACACATTTATCCAAAACTTATTTTTTATGAAACCAAATGCCAAACTTGGACCCGCACCACATATTTATCGAGCGTCAAGTTGTTTTCTTTTTCATTTTTTCCTTCCTACTTCATCTTCATCATTGCTACCGCTGTCCCTACCGTTGCCATCACCACTGTCCTCATCGTCACCAAATCAAGAAAGAAAACAAAGAAGGAAGGTAAAAGGATATGCAAGTGCCACGTCCATGTAGGCAGCCTCATAAGATTCCTAGTTGCGTTTGTTAATGGAATTTTGATTGAAGGTAATTGTGTCATACTTATGCAAATTTAGGATAAATATGTCATATAAGTACAAATTTGAGATATTATAAAAAAAAAATTTAGGATAAATGTGTCACACAGATATAAATTTGAAGATTATAATGTTATAAAAAAAATTAGGATAAATGTGTGGTAGTGAATATAATTTGATATTTTTTGTGACTTTTTTCTTTATTTTTTAATACCGTGGTCGCAAGCCAAATATGGTACGAGAAAAATAGCATACGAAGGATGGCGTGCTTTTACGGAATTTCCGACTAAAGGAAAAAAAACAAATTGGGTCGAAGACCAAAGAAATTAACAGGTCCTCCAAATTAATGATTTCCACGTGGCAAAACAGTCTCCACGTGAATTCGGATTGATTGACGGCTCCGATGCGGGAGAGTACGAACGGACTAGGAGGGGCCCACCTAGGATGTTACGTGGCGGGCGGGTCAGTCGTAATCAAGGTCAGGACCGAGGGAGGCTTTTTTGCTTCGCGCTAATTTTGTTTGTTTTTTAGTTAATTTTTCAATGGCGCACGTGGGGGGATCCGGTCTCGAGCCACGTCGTCGCCGCACGTGGAATATGTCGATGACGTGAATCATAGCGCCGTCCAAGGCACGCTCCCGTCGCTTTCTTGCTTCGTCCTTTTTTCCGAAGCAGCCTCGCTTATTAGACTGAATTGATTTCCCGTTCACACGTGCGGCGGTCTGCTCGCCGTGCGACATCCTCGGAGATCCACGAGTCAAATCCCCCCCCTTCACAAAACGTTGGGAAGATTTCATGGGAGTCGGTTTCCTCCGAATCCAGTCGACATCCTTGGGCCTCGAAACACCCAATATTCTTCTCTCCACTTTTCTCCTTTCTTCAATTTCGCATCTAAACTTTCTCTTCCCATGCTAATTGGATCTTGAAACCACACGTGTTGCCTCGCCGGCACCTCTCCATAAGACTGGGATCGCGGCCCTTGCCATAGATCTGATCGAGGATCAGGACCCTTGATGTCAGGGCCGCCCCTAGAATAGTTTTGGGGAGGAAGCGTTGCGCTCCACATCGAAGTGGCGAAGGCTGTGGGAATAGGCAAGGTCTGGGGAGTGGCGTTCTTGGGTCACTCTCTTCGCTCTGTCTTCTAATTTGATGGCACAAGTGGGCGACAGTGTCCTCACTGACTTTACCTAAGCTGGACAAGGTACATCGACCGCTCATCGACATGTGAGCGATGTCGTCGTGGCGGCTGCTACGACAATAGCTTGTTTCCTCCCTTCTCATTAGTTTAATTCATCTCAATTTGTTCATTTTTTTTTCAATTTTATATTTCTAAACTATGAAAAAGAACTTGCTTTGTTTTCCATACTTTTTTTTTTAATTACCACATAGGATGGCACGTGGTATCTAGCGTGCCGCTTTTGACGGCTGCATGAAAATCTCCATTTACTTTTTTGATGGGAGTAATCAATAGGAGCAAAAAAAATTTCCATCGAGGATCTAATTTTTCTTTTTGCTAGAACCGTCAAGGATCTAATTGCTAAAAGGGAGGTTAGAAACCAAATTAAACAAATTAAAAACGTTCTCAAGCTTCTATCCCCCTTTATTTATCTAGGATTTTGTTAATAGGGAGTATAAATGCGCAAATAGTTGGAATTCTGAGGTAGGTTTGGCAATTCTAAGCCCGATAGGAACACGATATGAGGTATAATCCAAATACGACATAATAGACACACCTAACTTTATATGTTGACACAATTGACAAGTGAGTGATAACACAAAGAGACGAAGAGATATCACACATGAGTATTCAGTAATATTGTCTACTTTGATTAAAAGAGCACAACGATATTGCAAGAATGCCACTGGAACTAATACTTTACAGATATACAAGAAATATTTCACACACTCCTCTCTCAATCTGGAGCCTATATATCATACTTGCCCGAGATTACGATTGTATTCGACTCTAAAGCCACTTAGGGTGTGTTTGGTAACATTTCTGTTCTCAGGAACAATTTCTATTTAAGAATAATTTTTTCTATTTATGTTCTGGGGAACAGTTTATGAGTAAAAAATCGCGTTTGGTAATTTCTATTCTCGAAATAGAAAAAGAACATAAATGCGTTTGGTATGATCCTAAAAATTTCTATTTTCAATTTTTTTCAATTAATTATAAAAAAATATCAATGGAGGCAGCGATGGATCGAGAGCGACGATGGCAGCCGATGTCAAGCAGTATTGGGCGATGGTGGTAGCTAGCAGTGGTGGCTGGTGTTGGGAGGCGGTGGTAATGGGCAGCGGAGGTGGTGGGCGGCAGTTGCAACTGGTGGTCGGCAATAGCAGTGAGCAACAGGCGATGGACTCGTGGGCAGCGACGGGCAGTGGAAAGAGTGACAAGAAAAAGTGAGAGTGAAATAAAGAAATTGATTCTTTTTTTTGTTTTCAAGAACAAGAATCAACTTTTTTTTACTTCTTGTTTCTGTTCCAAATCTGTTCTCAAGAACATAAATAGTTTTCGGGAACAAAAACAAAAAGTGACCAATAGGTTTCTGTTCCAAATCTGTTTCCGAAAACAGAAAAATAGAAACGTTACCAAACAGAACCTTAGTGACTTGTGTTAAGCCCAAATAAGCAATCACGAAGATGGATGAATTTGTTTTTCTCAAGAAAATACAAGCTAATTTTGTAAAACCAACTACTTCTATGCGCGAAGCAAACTAGCAATATAGACTGCGGATATTGAAGAGTTTAGGAAAAGAGAAATTGAAGGGAGATTTATAGCGGTACGGCTTCGATTTGCTTACTACTCTTCCAACTCTAGCAGCCCAATTAGGCCGGATTCCCACATCACGCGCACATGTTGGTGGAGTGCACGTGCACGTCTGTGTGTGTGCACTGATTCTCAATGTGGGCTTTTAATTATTTCTCAGCGGATCATGGCCCAAGGAATAAGCTCAGGCCCATAGAAATCATTCTGTCTCTCTCTCTCTCTCTCTCTCTCTCTCTCTCTCTCTCTCTCTCATATATTAAACTCACAATTTTATTTTATTTTTGGTCGAAAAACTCACAAGTTACCAAGTATGAAATTGACATCGACCTTATCTAACTCTTCACCTTCTCTCTTCCTAATCTCCCTTTGGATTTTCACAAATCTTCACCCCTTTTGATCCCTCACAACGGAAGGGCATCATAACCATGACATTTCCTCTTCTTGTTACGGTTGAATGTCATTAGAAAACTCAAAGCGACATGCTGGTCATTCACACCATTGACATGGACGGGTTTAGCAAGTAGTAGAGAAACAACACCACAAGTCGGAACCACCTCCCAAGTCATCATCGCTCACAAATATTGCTCTCCAAGGAATCACTTGCCAATCTCGTGAAACAGTACTCTACAATATCTGATGTTAATCCAACGAAAAATGATTGATCGTGGCTATAACTTAACCTATCAAATGAGTGATCAGATCGGGTTTGCGTGGATCAAAAATGGGTCTAACTTAAATTGACCCATCTAACTCATATCACCTATTCTTAAGCAATACGATTTCAGCAACCCAGACCCGATCCGATCCCAACCCATATCCAACCCAACCCAAGTTCCAATCATTAGAAATTTCCATCCCTAAAAATAAAAATTAGCATATTGGTCTGAGTAAAAGTCGCGGTAAGGATCTGACCAAAAAAAAAAAAGTTGCGATAAGGAAGGGCAATGGAGGTCCCGGTGTCACAAGTTTTATATCATTTTCATCACAATTGTGTAAAAGATGGGTCCGAGTCAAACCCATCCATAAACATTTTTAATTGGTCTTTGTTCATTACAACTCATATGAACCCATTCATAAAATTGGAGCGACCCAGTTTAAACTCGGCACAGCAAACATGAGTGGAACATGGGTTTGTTGACCCATTTTGCCACCTCTAGCTAAAATTGAAACTCCACAAGTTGAAAAGGAAACGCATTGCAATGCTGAGTAATTCTTGAACAAAGCCCTCTAATTCAAAATTGTAGTATGCCGAACGAGAAATGCGGAACTTATATATAATTAAAATGAAAGATGAAAAGAGTATATATAATTTAAAACATTAGAGTTAGTTTCAAAGCTTGCCTAGAAATACGCCTGGAGGTTTTTGAAGGCCGGCACTATTTCCACCCACTAAATGACTAAATCCACCCCATTTATACTAAAATGACAAAACTGTTCTTATTCTTCAAATGCAATTTAAGTGGTGGCCCCACTCCTTTTTTCTATTTTCCCTTTTTCTATTTAGGATCTAGTTACCATAATTAAGCATTTCACATATATTTTTTTTTAGTGTATTAAAGAAAAAAATGCATACTTAAGGTTTACATGTTTTGTGTAATATTATACCGCCAATAGTAAGGAAAAAAGACATTCTTTCATATAGTAATATATTGAAAAGTCTCTTGTTCATCATTGATCTTATAACAACTTTTTATTCTTTGTCCGTCTTTTCTCAAAAGATCACTTTCTTGGTGAAATTTTTATTTTTTAATTTCGTCAATCTAAAATATTTATGAAGTCTCTTCATTTACTATATTAACAAATTTATATTTTTTTTCCTTATCCATTGGCAAGATCGCGTGTAAGACGTTAAAGGAATATTGAAGAATTCACTTAAAACATTATGTACAGTGAGGCATCTTGATATTTTTCCATAAATAGTTCATGGATGATATTAGTTTTTGTTAGTCCAAATAATGATATTTCACTAGCATTTAAAAAAATATTATTTTATGCAATGTTTTGATTTAATTAGATTTTATCTTCTAAAGTTTCATGTTGGAGAATGTACTGTGATTTTATTCTGGAAAATCTTAGGGTTATTTTTTTGTTGCTTCATGCGATCATCACATTATATGTATGTGTATCTTTATATAAACTAAAATCAATAAGACGGGGTTTATCCATAAGTTTGCTTGACTACGTAGAAAGGAACTAGATTTCTTGGAAATTTATCTTTTCAACAAAACGAACTTCTATGAAAGTAATTTCTAACGACAAAAAGAACATAATGCTTTTAATATACATGGGAAATCTACAATAAACAAAAGCTAAATATGTGAAATTGTTAATTATGGTAAGTAGATCCTACGTAAATATAGAAAAACTTAAAAAATAAGTAAAGTAAATAAATTTAAGGCCACCACTTTAAATTGCAATTTAATACTAAGGATGGTTTTGTCTTTTTGGTGAAAACTGGGTGGATTTAATCATATAGGGAGTGGAAATAGCGCTACCATTTTTTAATATTACTAATTGCAATCAAAGTATTAACTAATTTACACATAGTCAATGACCTTGATGAGGTGCAACTATGTATTTCTCTAAGTACAATTGAAATTTTAAAAAAACAAACCGTAGGGATGTAAATAAGATTATTCGCGAGACCCTCACACGTAAACACATAAAATGAATATACGTGAAAATCATTTTCACGGAAAAAGCATCCAGAAAGTACGAAATGTAATTGAGTTGTAAGCTTTTTTTTTTAACGGTACAATCAAGTTCGAATTTTTACAGTAAATACAATCAAATCCTACAATTTCGAATTAGTGCAATTAAATTCTAAATTATTTACTGAAAAATGCCGTACATACGAGAATTGCAATTTAAGATTGTAATGTAGGTAATTTTCTCTCGAGTTTTTTGTAATATAAATGATATTTTAATATTATGTTAAGTTAGATATCTACAAGCCAAAGCTACTCCTATACCAGCGATCCCCAGGGGGATGACGAAAGCGACCATCCACGCCATCGAAACACGTCGCTCCTCCTCGCAACCTCCCTCCTCCGTCGTCTCCTCCGCCGATCCGCAGAGCCTCTCGCGACGACGACGGCGGAGCTCTCCGTCTCGCCGCCTCGACCTCGACTTCAACGCCGCCACCTCGAGCTCGAGCACCCTCACCCACTGCCGGTACGCCGACGACCTCGCCGCCTCCCCGATCAGGGCGTTCGCGACGGCGTCCCTCTCGGCCGCCGCCCCCGCGCTCCTCTCCTCCGCCTCCCTCGCCCGCGTCTGCGACAGCCGCAACGCCCTGAGGAGCTCCAGCTCCCCGCCCCCGCCCCCGGCCGCCGCGTGAGACCGGAGGCGCGGCTTCTCGTCCCCTAGCCCCACCACCAGCGCCGGCTCGTCGATCCCGGGGAAGAGCTTCTGCGGGGGAGGGAGGTCGCAGTTGCGGATGAGCTCGAAAGGAGAGACGAGGCGCGAGATCGAGTCGCTCTCGTCCTCCATCGTCGGTTGCCCGGTTGAAGGTTTAGGGCTGGAGATGGTTTTCTCTACGGGAAGCAGAGGGGTTCGATCGGCGGTGGTTGAAGAAGAAGATGGTGGAGGGAAACATTTTCTTGCTGACTTTTTTTGGTTTGACCAATGGGCGTCTCGTTCCGGTTGCGGGCAAGGCATTCTTTTCTTGCGGGGAGAAGCGACCCTCTCCGTGACTCCAGAAATCTATTCGGTATGTATATAATTTAGGAAAAAAAAAACTGTCAAGAATTCCAAACTACATTTATTAAGAATTTTTTTTATCGCATAAAAAATCGTAAAGCATGCATGACATATTTACCTTAAATTTTTTCTTGCGACATAAAAACTTCAGACTTATATCTATGTCATGATTCTTCCGCTAAAATGAGGTCGTTTTTATTTTACTTAAGTCACTTGAATACCATGTTAATATTATTTACTTTCCGGAGTCTGTATAGACTGATTTTTAATAGTGCTCATTGACGAAATCTCGACGGAGAGCAAATGTGTCATGTAGGTACAAGTTAGTTTAGGATAAATGTGTCACGATGGGCATAATTTATGATTTTTTGTGGCTTTTATATATCCTGAATTGCAATATGTCGC
>BCNH02000009.1:3969897-3998436 GCA_001662345.2 Metrosideros polymorpha var. glaberrima
GTGTTATGTAGGTATAAGTTTTTTTTGTGGCTTCTATATACCCCAAATTGCAATATATCACTTTTAATTTTTTTTATTTCTTATGAATAACCCTCTACATCAACTTATATAAAATTAAGAATCCATCAAGACTCTATCTTCATATTCCATTCAGTTAAGTAAATTCAACATTTTTTTTTAAAGAAAAACGATTTCTTTTTCTTCGTACACTTCGTTTCATATCGAACGATCAAGCACGGGCAAGGCGCGCTTCTATATTAGTATGGTATATCAATAAAGAATCTCATTTTTCTCGCTTTTAAAAAAAAAAAATACTTACTTGGAAAAGCAACATTTACATTAAACTACGAGAAGACACCGTAGAAAATATTTAAAGCGTCTCCGCTAATTTCCTAAAATGGGGGAGGTGAAGATAAGGTGGTGGAGCCAGCACTCGCCCTCCAGAAATTCTTTGCGAAGTTTAAAAGCGTGCCTTCTACCTTACTTCCTTGCCACATCAACCAATCCAGAATCAACCCTCTTGAAAAAAACACCCCAAGACCCTCCAAGGAAACGTCAATACTCGCCCTCTCTCGCTTTCCTTTCTCCCGTGTAACGACACTTTCGTGTGAGCACTGAGCACTTTTTGTGGCTGTCTCCAGAACATCGTCCCATGATTCTAACGTTGTTCGATGCTCTTGCCAATACAAAAATGGGAATGAGAAAGATCTTTTGTGCTTGTTGATGAGGTTCAACTTGGTATCGATTCACTGATAAGGAAGGAATTTTTTGGCTGACGCTCTTGACAGAATCGATGTTCATGTTGTGTTTCTTAAAGTGGGTTTTCTTCTTCTGCTATAGATGGGACTGGTTGGGGATGCTGCTGAAGGCGGCATTGTCCATGGATCATGATTTGAGCAAATGGGTTGGCGCGTTTCTACTGTCCTGTTGGCTCATCTTTCGGACAGCGTTTTGCGGTGACTCTTCTTGCTTCTCCTTCCTCCGTGTTTCGTCGTCTCGGTTTTGCGTGCAAAATGCTGATTGCTTCAGGTAATGCTTGATGTACTTCTTCCTTGTTAATTTCAGTGGAGGGATTGCGTGGAGATGCTAAAGTGAGAGGAGTTAACTTGGGTGGATGGCTGGTTGTGGAGGGTTGGATTAAGCCTTCACTTTTTGATGACATTCCCAATGGGGATATGCTTGTAAGTTTGTTTGTTCCCTCCCTTTGATTCTGGTTTCTCATCTTAAATATAGGATCAGATTTGGGTTCTTTGTGATTGGTTCGAGTTATCTAGCTGCTGCTGGTATTGATATGTAGGATGGGACGCAGGTCCAATTGAAGTCGGTTACCTTGCAGAAGTATGTCTGTGCAGAGAATGGTGGGGGCACGACTGTTTCAGTCAATAGGGATGTTGCGTCTTTGTGGGAAACTTTCACGGTGAGATGCCTCACCCATTCGAAACAGCTTATCGTAATCAATAAGCTAAATTAAATGAGGGATCTGCTCTGTCTTTCGCATGTCATTGCCATGGTTTTCTTAATAGCTAAAGGTATTCTCCTGTTCACGATGTAGTAAGCATCAAGCTGCAACTGTCTAAGACCAAAAACTGAAAATGTGTCGGTTTCTGCATTATTGATTGATTATTGTTTTTGGAAAGATGCCCCGGTTAGTCACAGTTGCAGCAGAGGAATAACGATGTCCTTGGCCAAGTTTCTTAGATACCTTTTTCTTTCTGGCAAATGACATGAGGGTGTGTAACAATGAAGACCGAAGAAACACTAGTGAAGAATACGTCTGGATCATTTCATCACTTGATTGAAGATTTTCTGTGCCTACTGCATAAAAATCATGCAAAGAGTGTGTTTATTAAAATGCAGTTTATTGAGTACTATGAGTTGAAATAACATTTGGGTTTCATATCAGTTGTCTACGTAGGTTAAAGTCACTTAAGACATCGTTTGGTAAGAGCATATACTAAATTTGAAGTCAACCATTTTCTCATGACTCTGAAATTTTGTAAGGCACTCTGTTCAGTCCATATCATGGAGAGTTCAAGTATGATGTAAGTTTGTTCACCTTACTCTTATTTCAAAAGCTGCTATTGTCCTTTCCAGTTTTTATTTTAATATGAACAAATGGATGATTTTATTTGGCAGTTGGTCAAATGACAAGCTCATTAACGAGATCTGTTCTGGGATGTTTCTCCTCTCCTCCTACAGCTATGGAGAATTTCAGAATTCACATTTCAATTTCGGTCTTCCTCTGGTCAATTTCTAACATGTGATGGTGAAGCATGCTCAGTTTTTGCGACAGCACAGACACCATCAGCGACAGAAACCTTTTACATTGAAAGAAACAACAGTAGGATTCACATTAAACTTTCAACTGGGACTTATCTGCAGGTGAGGGGGATATTATTCTTTTATCAGTTGTCCTTCTATCTTAAAAGTCCAAAACAGATTTTCAGTCTGATAGACAGGAAAGCAGGTTTTAGAGCAAACTCTAGTAGAGTTTCAGTGTTAGGTTTGCATATTAAACAGTACATAACTTTGCAGTATAACATCTTGCTCATGGTGAGAGCTGATTATTCAAGTCATCTAGAATGGTTTAAAAATGATTGCAATGAGAATTAAATTTATTTAAAACGAACCAGTAGGCTATAGATGAATATCTGGAAATTTCTTGCTTTGGCAGTTGACAATGTCAAAATGATCTTTAGCTGACCTCTGAATTTTTCTGACACTGCTAGAATTTGGTCAAGCTTACATAGTTTCTTATCTAGGCTACAACAGCAAATCAGCTGACAGCCGACTATCCAGGGGAACTGGGATGGGATGACAACAATGCCGCTTCATTCTTAATGACAATTGTGGCGAATAATCTGCATGGGGACTACCAGTTAGCAAATGGATATGGTCACTCTAAAGCAAAGGAAGTCCTCAAGGTAGCTAAGTTGTTTTTTTCCCCGTTTCCTCATTCTTAATCTTTGCAAGCATAAGGTTTCTTTTGATCTCCGCAGCATACAGGCTGGTGAATTTGCAATCCAATGCTAAGTGTAAATATTCAATTCTTTTTTTTAAATCTACTATTATTAGCACGTTCTTTAGCTACATGCTTTTACTGCAACTAGGCTTCCTGCCTGAATTTCCAAAGAAAGCATTTGATACTGAAGAGTTGCACTTTTTCTTGCTATGTGATGAAAGAAAAGATTGTAAGCTGGAATCATGGTCAGAAAAATGCTGTCCAATGGCTGAATAAGGGATGAATCTCAAAGAATGAATCTTCCTAACCATCCTTTCAACTGTCATACAGAAACAAAAGAATCGAAAATCGGCGGTATATCTGCCACAACAGATATAGACACAATGAAAGACATTTTCACTAGGTAGGAACTATAATTCGAGGTTTTATGAATTTAGGTATGATTAACAAGAGAAATGGTGTCCGAAAACTATGCTGAAAGCTTTGCCAGTCTTTTAAAAGGCTTGTAGAATCACCTTCTGAACCTCTGTTGAATTTTGCTGATTTAAACGCTAAGCCTATAAACATGTTTGTTTCTTTTCTGAGACAACCAATCCCCTTTCAAGTTCTCTTCTAGTGCATACAGACAGCCAATCTTTACTCCTTTTCTTGTGGTTTTGTTTTTTCTGTCTCGATTGTATAGGCTTGTCCATGACACAACTATTATGGTGATGATATTTGACTTTTCTGAAACTGCAGAAACACAGGAACACGTTTATTACGATAGAGGACTTCGCCTTTCTATATAGACATGGAATTAATACAGTGAGGATTCCTGTTGGTTGGTGGATTGCTTTTGATCCTAATCCTCCAGCTCCGTTTATAGAGGGGAGTTTGGAAGCTCTTGACAACGCTTTCACTTGGGCAATGTAATTTCACTTCAGCCTTTCTCATGAAGTATTGACATTTCTTTTGGTTTTCATTTCATATTGACATTCATAAAACTTTTTGCAGAGCCCATAACATAAAGTGCATAATTGACCTTCATGCAGCTCCGGGGTCACAAAATGGTATGGAGCATAGTGCTAGCAGAGACGGTTCAGCAGGCTGGCCTACGTCTCCAGATTACATCTCCAAAACATTGGATGTTATTGATTTTTTAGCCAAACGGTAGGTTCAAGCAAGCTGCCTTGTGATGCTTTACTTGTCTCAGATTATTTCTCCTTCCAGTACCTGATTTTTGCCTATGAAGAAAGTAATTTTTCATGATTCTAGTGTTTGTCATCTGGATTATTTACATGAAACTATGAAAATTGAATGATTATGGCTCATCAATCGATAAAGGAAGTTGACCAATGACTGAAAAATAAACACGATACCATCAATAGATGATGATGGCAGAGATGATGGTTCATCTATATAGTTGTCATTAAATTTACAAATGAAACAGGCATGTTCTGATATACTTGAAAATGGATCGTACTCGCAGCCACGTGGAGATAATGTTGAATTATTGCAGCTCACCATATTTACATACGTGTGTTTATATATACTTATATGTAATGAGAGAGAGAGAGAGCGAGATTCAGTTGAGCTCTTTGTGATGGCAATCTCTTGCTTTTGCAGGTATGCAAAGCATCCCGCTTTGCTCGGCATTGAACTCTTAAACGAGCCATCTGCCGCCTCGGTACCATTGGACATTCTTGTATCATATTATATACAAGGCTATGAAGTAGTCCGGAAGTACTCATCCAAGGCTTACGTGATAATATGCCAAAGAATTGGCAATGCAGATCCATTAGAACTATATCAAGCTAACATAGGCTCACACAACATTGTGGTGGATTTACATTACTACAATCTTTTTGACACTTTCTTTGTGAACATGAGTAGCGTGGATAATATACAATTCATATACAAAAGCAGGGAGGCACAACTAAAGGCCTTAAACAATCCAAACGGTCCGCTCGTTTTTATTGGTAAGTTAAGATCATTTTGCCTTGGCCAATTGACCGAACCAGTCCTCTCTTTTTCCTTCTCCTCCAAAATCTGGCATTTGACACGGCATATGTTCCTTTGTCAAATCGGTATTCAATTCGCTACTTTTGTCTGTGTTTTCCAGGGGAGTGGGTGAATGAGTGGAATGTGGCGGGTGGATCGCAGGCTGAATATCAAGATTTCGGGAAGGCTCAGTTGGAAGTTTACGACGCAGCTTCGTTTGGATGGGCTTATTGGACACTGAAGAACGACAGGAAGCACTGGGACTTCGAGTGGAACATTAGGAACAATTATCTCCAATTAGGTAAATTCATGATTTTCCAGTCACTCTTGAACAGTTCACAGAGCACCCCATTGTACACTCCCTGAAGGGCTCAACATGTGATATACTTATGCAGGAGAGTCACCAGATAGACAATTTGTCAACCAACTAGTCATTCTTGCTTCTGCAGTTGCCTGTTTATTCCTGCACAACTCCTTGTGAAGAATAACATCTTCGGAGTCGACATCCCCAACATCTGCTGTTGCTGACAGAGTTTCATTCGCGGCTTTTCCACGTTCCCAGAGTTTTGAATCTGGATGTATGCAAACAAATGTGTCGGAACTTCTAGCAACCCACCCAGTACAGATTTCTCTGGGATGTATAGCTTCATTCATTCAACGTCGATGATTCATTTGTTGCACCCTCTTCCTCGAAAATCTAATTGGCATTTGACAAAACATTAATCGCAAGCCATTTAGTCGCAAACCCTTCTTGGCTTAGGAAGCGAGACAGGGTTTATGATTCCGACCTATAATGTTAAAGAGCAACTAAAGGGCTTGGCCTGCCTATTGATATCCGAGAACAGCATTCTAGGAATTTGATCAATCAACCGCAAACGCAACCGGGGCGATTCCGAACATGCCCAGGGAAGAGCAAACCTTCCTGGAGATCCTGCCGAGAGAGTTCTCGGAACAGTGCCGATAATCGGCGTCAAAACAAGGCTGCCCAATTCGAAACACGGGCGGGCGATCGCTGCAGGCTACGGCTGCAAGACATGGATAAGCAAACATGCGAGAGAGTAAGTTGCCTTCTGTTGTTTTGTCCTTTGCAGAGTCCAAAAGCCAGAAAGCACACGCAAGAAGTCAAGAAACCCGGGCATCATCCGTCCTATTTGGTCAACAACAACACTTCTATGATCTCCATTACCGCCCCTGGTTTGCCCATGCTTTTGCTAGATTCTCTCTCTCTCTCTCTCTCTCTCTCTCTCTCTCGACCGTATTAGATTCTTCCCGAAGCAACCCACCCGCCTTTCGCTCTCATCCGTCCCTCTCTCCGTCCTTAAAAGAAAAAGGGAAAACGCAGAGGAATTATCCGAACCGTCCGATTCTGGACAACTTGTCCTCCTCAGCCTCCGCCGCCACCGCCGCCGCCAAATCAAAGCCTCCTCCTCAATCATATTCCCCCGCCGCAGTTTCCACTGCCACGTCGGCCCAGCCATCGGTGTGCCCCACCCCCAGCGCATACATAAAACCTGAACGGCTTGCTGCTCAGTCTCTCACTGAAGTGTGTCCCCAGTTAACACCTTGCTGTTTCCGTCCATGTCGCTGTCTTTGCCCTCATCGTCTCCTCTGCCCATCGAGCCACGACGGGCTCGTAGCACCTCGTCGCCTTCTCTCTCTCTCTCTCTTCCTTCTCCTGATTCTTTTCTCGCCTCTCTCGCTCGTCTTCTTCCTCTTCTTGCTTGACCCACCAACAGTTGGCTTCCCTTTTGGGGATTCGAAGTTCAGGAGGTGAATGAGTCGGGCGTTTGGTTTTCTCTGCATGCTCGCCGCTCTTGGGTCGGCTTCGCTCGAGCTCGGCTACGCCCGCGCGCAGGGAGGCGCCGGTCCGAGTTCGAATTCCACGCGGACGCTCGACAGCAATGGCCAGTACGGGTTCTACTCCTCCGACCTGGACCCGACAATGGCGATCGTGGTCGTCGTCACCGTCTGCGCCTTCTTCATGATGGGCTTCTTCTCCATCTACATCCGCCACTGCTCCGAGGAGTCCGCCGCCGGATCCTACTCGGGAGCCGGGGCGCCTGCCGTCCGGCTGGTCCCCGCCGGCGGCGATTCGCGCTACATCCGGCGAGGCCTGGACCCTGCCGTCGTCGGCTCGTTCCCTGTCCTGGCCTACGTGGCGGTGAAGGACCACAAGCTGGGGAAAGGAGCGCTTGAGTGTGCCGTCTGCTTGACCGAGTTCGACGACTTCGACTCGCTCAAGATTTTGCCCAAATGCGACCACGCGTTCCACCCGGAGTGCATCGACGCCTGGCTTGCCTCCCACGTCACCTGCCCCGTCTGCCGAGCAAACCAGACTCCCGATCCGCCCCTCCGCCACGTCGCCGCCGCCGCCGCCGCTGCCGCCGTCGATCCGAGGCGAATGAGCCAGCGACATGTGGAAGATGAGGGACACCAGCCACGAGGACAACACCAACCACCGTGCGATGAAATACAGAATGAAGTGAGGATCAACATCGGAGGAGATGAAGAGTCAGGAGCGACGTCGACGTCGGCGGCGGGGAAGCTGCCGAAGTCCCACTCCACGGGTCACTTGCCGGCTCGACCCGGAGCCGACCCGGACCGTCACGCGCTGAGATTGCCGGAGGAAGTGAGGAAGCAGATAAGGTCGGCGGCAACCGCGAAGACGACGGGGATGAAGCGATCGACGAGCTACGACGTCGTACTGGCGATAGAAGGGAGCTCGCGGAAGGGAGGGCGCCTCTTGGCCGTGACGCCGTCGTTTCTGTTGAAGGCAGATAAGATCTATACAGAAGATAGAATGGACGGTGGCGATCGAGAGTTCGAGGTAGGGGAACGGTCGCTATCTCGGCTTCCCGTATAGATCACGCTCGCAGCCTCTTTGATAGTTTTAAATGTAGATACGTTTAGAGATAGAGGTGTCGAAATGGGTCATGATCTAATCTCTCCACTTGTATTTTTGTATTTACATTTAAAGAATCGGGTAAAAGTGAGTTTAGAAAAATTAAATTTCTAGATAAGTCAATTTCAGTAATGCTTTAAGTGCAAAGAAGGTTGACGACGGTACTTTCACATCACTTTTGTATTGCTAGTTCTTGCTCACGCGAGCACAACCTCCTTCAAAGTTATATTGGGTCGCGCCATATTTTGATCCAAAGGCTTTCGATTCATCCTTTACCGAGCCCGCAACCAAGGCAGGCACCCCCTCTCCATCACGCCTCGCCTGCCATCGTGTCTCGCCTGCCGCTGTCCGTCGCCCGTGAAGCGTTGAGCCTCAATTGTGCCAACAATCTCCGTCGCATCCTCTTGTCATCATTGACAAAGGAGCCCCAGGCGGTCGCGAGGTCGCAACGGGCAATATTAGATCTAGGATTGCGACCATGCATCCAACGTTGCCACATTGGGGGCACCTTGGGGGCTCGACATGATTAATGCTCGAATAGAAACATTATTGAGTTACTTGACTAATGGTCAAATGTTAAAGACCAATTTTGCACTTAACTCTCATATAGTCAATGCCACGTCATCATAATTGACATGTCATTTGTGATCATCATTTTCTTGTCGTCATGCATCCACGATTTAAATATAGGAAAATACCAAGAATACATTTCACATTTCACCCAATGACCACTTACGCACTTTCATTTTTGGAGACCACTTTACACATTCACATTAACTAAGCTTGTGTCCTATTTGTGAAAATGTCATTTCTTTCCGAAAATGCCCACCCCCTAAAGTTTGAATTCTCATAGCCACTCAAAGTAGCCAAAACTAGGGGTGAGTGTGGTTTGGGTTGGGCCGGTCCGGCACCTAACCCTAGAAACAACCCGCACAGTGTTGGTCTCCAATTTTTGGGATTGGGGACCGATCCTATGGGCCTGGTTTGGTTTCAAGGCCAACTCGAGACTAACCAATTCTTTTTTTGTTTCATTTTTTGTATTCCTTAAAAGGATAGACGTACTTTTTAAAATTATATATTCATCGACAATATTGACAATGCGATATTGAGCAATCAAACTATGAATACCAGTACACATCAAATAAAAATCTAAGATAAGACAACAACAAAAATTTCCACTTGTCAAAAGCAACAAACCATAGAAGATGAGTTGCATTCGTGAGGTGGGCCAAGAGAGGTGAGCTGAGTTCGTGAGATGAACAAGGAGAGGTAGATATAGCGAGGAGCCGTAGAGAGGGCAAGCGAAGAAAGGCATCACTAAATAGGGTTTCTATTTTCAACGTCAGAAGAAAAGGAGGAAGGGGCCTAGGGTTTTGGAACATATATGTATGTATATGTGTGTGTGAATGAAATTAAAGAAAAAGAGCCTATATCTTCGTTTACATCAGCTTCTTTTATTTATTCCACAAAAAAAAAATTTCTTTTTTTCTATATATATTTTATATAATTACCAAGTTGGACTAATCCTAAAGCCCTAGAATCAAAGATCAACTCGCACAGTACATGTTTAAAGGGTTCCAAGACAAAGGACCAACCCAATCCTTCCAGGAACCGGACCAGGACCGATTGGGTTGGGCCGATCCAGGGTCGATAGAGTCAACCTTGGATCGTTGCTCACCCCTAGTCAAAATCAATTAAAAACCCAATCAACCGAACTCTAAGCAAGATGCTAAAATAAATTTGTCAGGACGGGCAAGTCGGACTTTTCAACGTGGGGCTTGTTGTAGAGGTATGCGAATTGGATTTGGAAAAACAGATGTATGCAAGTGATCATTAAAGACATAGCAAATTTGTATACCGAATCGCGATGATTACTTACATCAACCTGTATATGAGAGTGGTGATAAATCCTCCGACAAAAAAAAAGAAAAAAGAGAGCCGACATTAGTCCGAATACCAGTCAAGGGCATTCGTGCAATTAACAGCAACTTCTGGGGTCGTTTTGCATCGTGTCACATTCAGAGCCATTTCTGATTCCGAAGGTTTTTAAGTATTCTTCAATAAGCAAAAGTTGCAATATTTGATAAAAAAAATAAAAGTGAAATACGAAAAATAAAAGTCACTTTAAATAGTCATGTCTTCCTCCAAAGTCTGAGTTTTCTCATTTACTCATGTTTAAACTTCATTCATTTAAATGGGGGAAACTGTCACTTTAATTGAGTTTGTGGGAGAAAGTAGTTTCTTGCTTGAGCTTGAACGCAAAAAAATCAAAAGGTCATTTTGATTAAAATAGGTGCGAGATCGATAAATCGGTGTGGAAGTAGTGAAGTTGAGATTTGTAAACCTTTGATCAATTTCAATTGTCGGTCACTAAATAATTTGTACAATTTATTCACCAACCAGGTGGTTGGTTGAGTGGTCCAAAACTTGGTTTGCAAGCCAATGGCTACAGATTTGATCTTGCAGCTTATTCTCGCTTTTAGGAAAACTTGGTTAGTTTGCGATGGACGGGCCTGAATTTAGGTGTGTCGCCGATATTTGTCTTCCCCATTCGCACCTTATGGGGTTGTGGAAATAGGCTTGCCCAATGGATAGTTAGTATTTTGTTGGTGCCTTAGACCGAACGTTTCGATAGTAAGTCAGGCAATTTGCGACTCGTCGAGACCCTTTTAATTTCTAAAGAGAACTTGTACATTGTGTATGAAGTTTCGTATTTGGCTTTTTAAGTAGGGCGATAGAGACTCCATTTAACTTAGGTTGATCTTGGCAAGAAGCAGACTTATGTCAAGATAATCTTTCTTTGAAACACTTTGGTAGTGCTCCTAGGTCGAAACCAAAATAATGAATCAAAGCACATGGAGCTATCTCCTTATTGGCAAAAAAAAAGATGGCAGACTAACTGATATTTCGATCAGTTAATGAAAGAGCCCAATGCAAAAAAAGAAGAAAGCATGTTGGGTCTTTGAAACAGTTTGAATCATTTTGATAATAATCAGTTTGATCTGTTTTAGCGAGAAGGTATACGGTTTGAGTCCGTGTGGCCCTAACTCTACCAGACCCTTTACTTTTTGGCACCTAGAAATAAAAATCACTCAGATTTTGACACCTAAACAATGAAATATAATAAATAGGAATTTACACAAAAAAATATTTGCAACAACAGAAGACGAAGACATAGTGACAAACAATATAAAAAATTAAGGGTAAATCGTTGACTCTTTACTCGATCACCTTTGACCTGATTGGTTTGGTCTAATACCACAATTACCTGAAATAAGACATATCCATTTACAAAAAAACATACCATGAACAATTACAAAAAAAAAAAGGTTTAACCAAAGATAAGTTTGCCAATTATTACAAATAATTCAAGCCACCTGGCGAAATTATTGATTCCATTTATATTTAATGATAATGTCCAAAATACAAGGTAGAACAGTAAAATATACGCTTGACCTCATAAATGCATAATCGAACCAGTTTCCTTGTTATGCAGCCAATGAGGAAACTAATGGTCCATTTATTTGAAGGAAAATTATTTTCAGGAAATTGTTTTTCGAGTGTTTGGACGACGGAAAACTAATCGATGTACGGAAAACATCTTTTATGGTCTAAAAACAATAAGCCTCAAAACGACTTCCACTTCTGATAAGAAAGAAATCACTTATCCTAAATGTTGGAAAATTATTGGAGAAATGGAATCACAATTCAGTCGAACTTTAAGGCGTGTAATCATTCTCTTCTAGGATCAATTTGCCCCACAGGGTTGTTATAGATTTCTAGCAAATTCCTTTCAGGATACAACAAAGAAAAATGAAAAATTGGCTATTTTGAAAGAAGACAAAAATGGAAGTTATTTTGTTTTGTCTTTCATTCTATTATTCTATTTTGAAATGAACCAAAATTATCCTATATATTAAAATATAGAACACACCTCTTGGCTTGTAAACTGTCACTACGGACACACCCATTCATGTATGAAAAATTACAATTTGGACATAACCTTTCAAGTATGAAAACTGTCAATTTCGGACACATCCTTTCATGTCTTAAATCGAATAATTTTGTCCGAACAGTCACGAGCCAAAAGGAGTCAACATTTTCCAAAACTTTTAGTCCACTCAACCATTTTTCTGTTTACAATAGTAGATGATGCTTTAATTAATAAAGAGACCACAACTTTCCTTTCTTTTCTATGTGAGATAAGGAAAAAGTCTTTTGTGTTTGTTTTACAAACAAACACCAACACTAAATCACCAAACAAATGAAAGATAACTATTTTTTTAAAAAATGATTTTCATGTAAAATATTTTCCTTTTATCGTAAAGTTTTGAATGAAACAAACGCACCCTAAGTAAGATACTTAAGCATCATTATCATCTTTTTTACTAAACAAGCCAAATCTAACCACTTAAGCAAAATCGAAATAAGTAGAATTCGGGCAAAGAAGAGGCACGAGAAAGAACCTAGGAGGAGATGTTGACTCTGTCTTGTTTGAACGATCTATTCAACACTTAGGTGGAGATTTATGACGTCAATTATAATATTTTCGGGACAGACATAAGTTGGGCAATCCGAATCGCTCCCTAAATTTGTCTAGAAATGAAAGCTGTGCCTTGCAATGTAGATTTAACGCCTTCCTAAATGGCATAGGACCACTACTAACTTGAAGGAACAAGGCGTGTTAGTAAATTAGGCTCCATTTATTTTACGAAAAATAAACCATTTGGAAAAATTTTCCCTAAAAACTATCAATTGTATTGTTTATAAAAATGAATGAACGAAAATTATTTTCATTATTCATGAAAATATTTAAACATAGATTATTGTCGATAATGAAAAATATTTCTATTAACTAATTATTTCAAGCAATACAAATGATTATTTTCTGAAAAATGTTTAAATGGAGCATCCGTTTGTTTGGCGAAAAGCGAATGATTGGAAAGCATCTACAAAAATAAATGAGCTAAAATTATTTTCATTGTCCACAAAAATGTTTAGGTATAAATTGATGAAGATAGCGAAAACATTTTACATTAACTAATTATTTCAAGCGATCATTTTTAAAAAAATGTGTTTCAAATTATTCATTTTTCGTGAAATAAACAGAGCTTTAATCCTTAATTATTTTGTAACCTTATGAAATTTCACATATTCCTCGAGAAGACATGGAAATGGAAATTTCATATTATTGTTCTTAGTGCTAGTTTTACCATTGTTCTAGCAAATTGGTAACTTCCTATCATTACATTCTTAAAATCCGATCAGAGAGAAGATTAATTTCTATCCCATATTCTTAACACGTTCAATTTTTAGTCCATGTGTATTCAGCGACTCATGACTATCGTTGTCGGAACCGCCGTTGGAATCTAAATAATTTAAACCATGTGAGAGGAGGAAACATGAGCCTTTGAGTTTGGATTTTGACGACAAAAATTGAAATGGACTGAAGAAATGACTTACCTAGAGCAAACAAGGCACGTAAAAGCAATTTGTCAGATTTGAATTGGCCGAAAATTGAGAAAGACGGAACCTTGAACTCACGATCAACGGTGTCCTAAAATGGGGGAAGCTCTCAGATTGTGCGCAATTCTTGTACATCGTCAACTAGTTGGGAGTTGCCCAGTGCATGTGTAATGGCACATCCATTGCATCTTCAACGACGTCATTAGACCGAAACTTGATGTGAGCCAGATTTGAATGTTTTTTTTTTATGAGACAAAAAAAAGTTTTGACAAGAATTGGGATCTAAAGTTGGCGCTTTTATTGAGATTAAAAACAAAGTCCGGAGCAAGATTGAAATTGAGTTAAAATCGGTGCTTTTTATACGACTTGAAAAAGAGTTAGGTCAGTTTAGGCACCCTTTTTACAAATCGTGCTTTTTAAGGATCTTAGACATATTTTCAAATCAAACATTATTGAATTGGCATTTTAAAACTGGGCAATTTATCATATCACTTAAATATTTTAAATGCGTAAATTAATACAGTCTGCTTACTTTAGCATTTCGTCTTTCTTTTATCATATTATTTTTTTTGGGCCAGACAAAAGTCGGCCAACTCATTCCCCGACAGAGCTCGTGCCAAGTCATCCAAAACCCACCACACATTTTCAGCTCTCGGGGATACTGAGGAACGAAGCAATCCTCAAAGCCCCCGCGCACGTTGTCCTGCCCCGCGCCCTTTATCTTTAAAAATCAAATTCCATTTCCTCTCACTAATAAAAAAAATAAAAAAAAATAATTAATCGGGTCGGGGGCAGAAAAAGGTAATAATGACGAAAGCTTCGAGCGCGAGGCGTGAATGAAAGTAACACGGAGCCCAAAAGCAAAAGAGCGCCTCTCATTATTAACCTTTTTTTTTATTTATAAAAAATTCCAAATTATATTTATTGTGACACATTTAAACTGAATTTTTTGTGAAATAAAAAATAAAAAATTACGTCCATTGTGGAAAATTTATCCTAAAATTTTTGTTGTGACATGAAAATTTCAAAAATTTTCTTATTTAATACATTTACCTTTCGTCAAAATTTCGTTAAATAACTTTTCAGTCAAAATAACATCGTACCATGTGAGCTATTGTATATTACTTGCTAGCGAATTTTTAACTAGGTATGTCACAATAGACAATGTTTATGGTTTTTGGTGGTTTATATATATTTTTTCCTTAATAAATAGATATAAAGAAATGGGTAGGCATGAGAGACGACGTCGCATCGTCCTCGGCCGCACCACAACCGCCCATTTATGGCTTGGCCAGAGCGGGGAAGGGGAAAAGGCTTCTCCTGACCAGTAGCAATGGAAGAAGAGCTCTGAGAAGAAGAAGAAGAAGACGATTAGCCTATTCTCTCTCTAGGAGTGGCCGTCGTCTCGCCTCGTCTCGCTCGGTAGGTCTCGGTCGCAAGTGCTGGCAATGTCGGACCCGAGGAGCAACCGGTGGAAGTGGGAGGTGAGTGGCTTCGAGCCGCGGAAGTCCTCCTCCTTCGACGCCGACGATCAGCAGAGGCCGACCGCTCCTCTCGTCCGGCGGTACTCGATCTCCGCCTCCCCGCTCTCTCAGCCCGCGCTGGCCTCCAAGGTCCAGCGGCTCCAGCACAATGTCCAGGTTTTTTTTTTTCTTTTTTTGAATTGCTCCGATTAGTATCTCGCTTTGTTCTCGCCCCGATTAAGTGTGGGGGTTGTGCCCGTTTTAGTCCGGTCTGGATGTGGAATTCGCCTTGCTTTGGTGGGTTCCTTCTTGTTGCTGAGCTTGAAAGAGCGCTTTTCCGCGACAGCTTGCGAGGCAGGATTACTTGGAGTTGAGGCAAGAGGCGAGTGAGCTGCAGGAGTACTCCAACGCGAAGCTCGATCGAGTCACACGGTACCTGGGGGTTCTTGCCAATAAGACGCGGAAACTAGGTGAGGATGTGGCCTCTGCTGTGTCTTGACGTGGGTTAGCTTTCTCGCCTTGGTTCTGACTGGTTCTGTGTCTGTATCAGATCAAGTTGCCCTCGAAGGCGAGGCTAGGATAGCGCCACTTGTGAGTGAGAAGAAGAAGTTGTTCAATGACTTGTTGACATCCAAAGGTCAGTTTTTCTTTTCTAAATTGAGTTCTCCCACTTTCCACACGAAGAATGTGGGCGGGTGGGAGTGCTTAAATACATGAGCCAATATTCAGAAAATGTCTAGTTTGTAATTGCAACTAATTTTGGGGATGATGTTCCTGTCGGGCAGACAAATAGAGATAGCTTACTTGTAAGGCAATTTTGCAGTGTTACGACTGATAGAGTTTTAGTCATGTAGTGCAGATCAACTTGAGATTGCACCTTTACCGAAAAAAACTTGAGATTGCACAGTTAGCTGTCACTTTTTGTGATGCATTTTTATTGATCAGTTGTTAGTCTGAAAAATTGAGCTGTCTGTTAGTTTGGGACTGTTTATACTTCAGACATTCATTAATCTGTAAACGAAGACAAGAAATCAGGCATGAAAAGATTTCTTACTTTGTGCATTTTCTTCCTCCTCCGGAGGATCGGTTCTGGTACTTTGGTTGATGGTTACGAAGAAATTGAATCTCTTGGATTAAAGTAATGAAAGAACTCCCAAGAGATATGATTTTCAGACAAGAGTCCAGTCACCAGTGACATAATTTCCATTTGGACTCCTTTCACATCAGCAAATCACCATCGACTGCCCAATCACCGGATTGATCGACCTAAGTTACGCTAATAGTGTGTAAGTGAGAAGGACAGATCACTTGAAGCCATTTGGTTGGCTATCAGTGCAGGAGGTGCGCGCGCACTAATTAACTGTTTGGTTTACAAGTTGTGCTATCTGTTAGTTAGTTGCCGAGTGACTATAGTTCAATTGATTAATCTTTAACGGTAGCACAGAAATCAATCAAGATAGTGAATTTCTCTCTTCTTTGTGTGCTAAATACCTCTTACTATAATAATTTGTTTCAACAGCTCTTCTCTTCAATTTCCAATCCTCCTTTTTTGTGGCTGTACAAAATTCTGGTCAGAAATTTATTATGGGCATTTTCTTTATTAAATAATGATTTGAAGATGCCTTTAATTTCAGGAAACATAAAGGTATTCTGTCGTTCTAGACCATTATTTGAAGATGAAGGTCCCTCTGCTGTAGAATTCCCTGATGATCTTACTATCCGTGTCAACACTGGTGATGAGACCAGTACCAACCCTAAGAAAGATTATGAATTCGATAGGGTATATGGACCTCATGTTGGACAGGGTGAGCTAGAAAATGATCCATTTTGTTACATAACTGGTAGCATTTGAAGATTTTTTGGTATATACTTGCTACCTAGCTGGTTTGCTTGGAAGTTTGTTTTCTTACAGTAGGACTGGTGCATGTGCAGCTGAGGTATTTAGTGATGTTCAACCATTGATTCAATCAGCTTTGGATGGATTTAACGTGTCAATCTTTGCTTATGGACAAAGTAACTCAGGAAAGACGCACACTATGGTCTCTCTCGCTCTCTCTCTCTCTCTCTCTCTCTCAAACACGCTCCCACTGAATAATATCTCCATATGAGCTAATTATCCAAATATTTGGGCATGGCTTTTTATATAAGTAGTTTGTTATTCCCATTGCATTCGAAAGGGAGCATATCTGGATTGAGAATGTGCTTTTGTGAATTATACATATATAATTGCCATTACAGGCATGGTCCATTAATGCAGATACTTCCCTCAGATACTGGTCCTATGTCATGTCTGAATTTGAGGAGCTAAAAGTTCTGTTGCTTACATTTCTTAGGTCTGATTGTCGTTGGTTCCATCTTTGGAAATCATAATTATCCGAACGAGGGCTTTTGTAACATTATGATTAACTAAGTTCACCTGCCATGTCATTCCACAAAATTCTGATTTGGAAGTTGACATGATGGTGTTTTTTGATGCTTTTCAGGAAGGATCTAGTCATGATCGTGGTCTATATGCTCGGTGTTTTGAGGAGCTCTTCGATTTAGCGAATTCAGATGTTACTGCTACATCTAGATATGATTTTTCTGTCACAGTTTTTGAACTCCGCAATGAACAGGTTTCTTTACTTGTTACTGTAAATAGCTTCAAGTCTCTTCAGGTGTTTCAAATGCCTGCATTTTGTCTTGATGTGATTGTGTTTCCACATGCTTATGTATGTAGGTACGAGATTTGGTGCGTGAATCAGGAAGAAATTCATCGAAAATCTGCATGGGGTCTTCAGAATTTTTTGTCGAACTTACACAGGAAAAGGTCGACAATCCATTGGATTTTTTGAAGGTCCTGAAAGAGGCACTTCAAAGTCGAGGAAATGATGTTTTAAAGTTCAACGTTTCTCACTTGTATGGTTTAAATTCTACGCACCCTCTCTCATTGCTTTTCTAACTAGAAACTTCATTTTGCTGAAGGGTGAATAACTGTGCAATTCTTTTTGAAAAAATTCAAGATTAACTCATGAGGATACAAAGAATGAAACATAAATTTGAGCAATTAGTACGGATATACAATAATGTCTACCACTATCAATTACCCCTCTTAAACAGGTTCAATTGATTGTGATGCCAAGCTTCTGAAATGAACGATGGTGTTTTCTATAATTAGATGTTAGGAACAGCATTTGTGCATACCTTTCATTTTGATAGTTTCAAGCCCCTCTTGGCTACTTTGTGCTCATTAGATGGATTAGGTTGTTGGGCTGAATTTATTTATAGGTATAGCATGGAAGAGGATGCTGCTCAACCTAGTTGTTTACTTCTACTTTCAGGGAGTTCCCCACCTAATAATTTTCGGAAAGGATGTTTTCTTTTATTTCTTAAAGCAAAAGCTGAATACAAGTTATACACATGGTAATTACAAAATGTTATTACGTGATTAAGCACATGGCAGGGGCCTCTAACCTTCCCACTGCAACCCATTGTTGAGTTTTTAATTGATACTTTTTGACTTATTCTCCTGTTATATAATCAGGATTGTCACAATCCATATATCCTACAACAACTTGATTACTGGAGAAAACCTGTATAGCAAGCTTTCTCTTGTTGATTTGGCTGGAAGTGAAGGGTTGAATGTGGAAGATGGTAGTGGGGAACGGGTGACAGAACTTCTACATGTTATGAAGTCACTTTCTGCGTAAGTATTGGCTTGTTTGCTATCATTCTTATTATTATTACTGTATAGTTGATGTTAGATTGATATTTTAGTAGTGGTTGCAATACTGTTTCTGGCTTTCTTTCCCCCTTTTGATGAGTTACTGCCAGTGCTTGCTTTCTAGCAGTATATGAACATCAGAGGACACAAATCTTGCCTGACACTGATTATCCACTACTTTCAAATTGTTAGGCTTCTCTACCCCATTTTGATTCATTAATGCGTTGGTGCTTCAGACCTATCTATGTCCTCAGCTATAATTTAGTCAATGAAAGAAGTCCAAAGTCATCACTTTGGAATGCTAATCTTACCGTTCTTTACTTTGTCATTAAGTGGAAGCAGATCTTAATTGCAGATGAAATGTGTAGAATGGTCTATGGTTTTCTAGTAAATAACTCTGATATTCTGGAGTGCCCTTGGGCACGGGTTTGTTGACGTAGAAGGGAGACATGCAGACATTACCTCTTATGTTTCCATAAACTTTTAAGATCTAGAATTTTGATTAATTCATCGTTTTGTTGATATAATGTTTTATGACTTGTCTTTCATTTTGTAGGTTGGGGGATGTTTTGTCTTCATTGTCGTCAAAGAAGGATATCGTTCCATATGAGAATTCAACGCTAACTAGAGTACTTGCTGATTCACTAGGTACCTTTTGGCAGTGACTTTCTTGGTTGCCTTCATGATGATTGGATTTTCCGAAGGTGGTGAATATTACAAGTGCGTGTACTAGCTTGTGCCTGCCAGGATAGCACAAATTTCTTTTTCTTTTTTACTTTAATGTTACATAAAAGGCGAACTGTTATTGACATCTTCACGTTAATAATTTTTGACGGAAAGAACTTGGAATTTTGGAGTGCCTGATGAAGAGAAATGGAATTTTAGTTGCTGATACCTTTTTAATGGATCAGAAAATTCATGGAAGGGATATGACATATCTGGTGCAAAATATCTCGCGAAACTATTCATACGATATTATGGAGTGAATAAATATTTCACTGGGCTTCATTTTCCTTTGAAATATTTGGCCTTAAGATATCATGGAATAAGTTTGTGGATGGCCTTTCCTTTGTTTTGTCTTAGGTTATATTCCATCAACGTACTCCTTGGTTCTTTGGTGGTGCATAATCTAGGTTGTTGTTTAACAGATGTAATTTTGCTTAGAAAAGCTCCTGACTTACCTGCATTGATGTTACTGTCCTCTTAGCTGCTAATAGGTGTTCATGACAAATACCTGCACCGTTTTCTGGAGAAGTGTCTCTTCTTTGCAGAATGACTGTTTCCTACATCTTTTTTATTTGAGCCTAAAAAACCTTAGTTCATTTTCACTCCTGTGGCACCAAAGGACCATTATGAATTTAACGCATATTCACAAGATAGTGACTATTAATTCTAGAATGTTGTGTAAGCTTATGCTGTCAGCGTTTTCATGGTATCCTTGTTGCAGCTAATGAATTTGTGATCGTATTTGAAGGTTGCACCTTTTAATTTTTCCTTGAGTCTCAATTAAAACATTTGAGCAAAGAAACTTTGCAGTGACAGACATTAATTTCTGATGGCTTGTTCATTTTCTTTTGCTAAATGTCTCTACAGGCGGAAGCTCCAAGACTCTGCTGATTGTTAATGTGTCTCCTGATGCATCAAATGTAACAGAGACGTTATCATCCCTTAATTTTGCTTCCAGAGCACGAAATGCTATGCTAAGCCTTGGAAACAGAGATACGATAAAGAAATGGCGGGACGTTGTATGTTCTGTATTCCCTGGTAGACTGAACCTTAGTAGGGACTTGTGGTTGAACTAGTGTCTATGGTCTATGGGCAAGAACCCACATTGGAAAATTTTATTTGTTTCTCCCCTTAAAGCTTTTTGATTTTAGTGGACGTGAGAAGATGTCCATTTCTGACTTCACCTTTCGGTCGCCTGTTGCCTGAATAACTGTCATGTCAATTTTTATTATAATGCAAGTTATTGCGATTGACTCTTTTCAGCTTGTCCCCTGTGATGTGATATGTTCAATATTTTGTCATCATAAAAGAGTCTGGCCCCTGCGATAACATATTTCTATTGTTTGTCATCAAAAAGAGGAAAAAGCACTGAATTTTTTCAGGTGGGTGTCTGTCTTTTGTAGGCCAATGATGCGAGGAAGGAGTTGTATGAAAAAGAGAAAGAATTACAAGATGTTAAACAAGAGGTTTTGGGGCTTAAACAAGCTTTGAAAGATGCAAATGATCAATGTGTCCTCCTTTTTAATGAAGTTCAGAAGGCATGGAAGGTCTCCTATACTCTGCAGTCAGATTTGAAGGTGTGCAACTTCATAGTGGCATTTCTCCAACTTTTGAGTGGAGCTTGTATGATGATCAATTACTTCAGTTTTTATATATGTAATTTGCACTCCTGATTAATGCTGGTTTCTCTGAGGAAAAATGTGTACCGGATTTATTTGAGCAACCTCTTTGAACAATGACTTTGTTTGGTGCAAGATCTCCATATGGTTGTCCTCCAAATGACCATCTCAAGAAAACTCTCTTGTAATATTAGTTCAATGGATGCTAATGGTTGGTAGACGCATGGTTCTCCATCTACATCATTCTTTGCGGAAATATATTGTATTAGTTGATGACAATTTTAATGCAAGAGTATGAGGGATTTCTCTTATGTCCTGCAACTTTTATCCTCTGTGAATTACATTTTTGATGATGGATTTCTGTGCAGTGTTGCAATAGGTTTTTAATGAGTGTTGTAGGGTGAAATTTTTAAGTTTTTAGTTATGATAAAGTTTCTGGGAAATATTCAATGACGTTAAGACCCATAATTAACTTTTTCCTCGTCTC
Source organism: Metrosideros polymorpha var. glaberrima (assembly GCA_001662345.2). Classification (NCBI taxonomy): domain Eukaryota; kingdom Viridiplantae; phylum Streptophyta; class Magnoliopsida; order Myrtales; family Myrtaceae; genus Metrosideros; species Metrosideros polymorpha. The sequence continues at coordinate 3,991,206 of BCNH02000009.1, forward strand.
TAGTATGTGCATGAGCAGTTCAATATAAATTCAGGAAAATGTCATGCTTTAATTTCGAAATGATTTCCATCTGTGGTTTTTAACTAGGATTACGTACTGAAACCACAACTTTTCTGTTGCAGTCTGAGAATATAATGCTGGCAGATAAGCATAAGATTGAGAAGGAGCAGAATGCACAGCTCAGAAATCAACTTGCTCAACTGGTACAGCTGGAGCAGGATCAGAAGCTGCGGATACAGCAGCAAGATTCAACTATTCAGTCTCTGCAAGTAAGTCTTATTTGAAACTTAATGCTCTTCAGCATGTACTTTTTTATCTATTTCAACATTAACTTGATCATATGCTTCGCCGTTCTTTTATGGATCTTGTATTCTGGGAATTTGCCTCTTGGAACTCTTGAAACATGCTTTTTATGGTTATAGTTGCTCCTGGAAAGTTTTGACGATGGTCCTATTTCTGTAAAATAAAACCACCAAATATTACTGAAAAAAGTTGATATAATTTTAGGACAAGTGATATGGCTCCAATGTTTTGTTGAAGCACAGAGATGTGGGTATCTGCATGTGGTCTTTGTGTGCCTTAAAGTGGGAGCATGTGCTTGCGTGCCCATGCTTTCTCATTGGTGTACGTGTCTGTGGGCTTGCAGATGCTGTCTTAGCATTCATAAAAAAGCATGAGGGTGTTCGTATGCACCTCAGTTTGGTACACATAGTTCTGCTGCAATAATATATAATGGGAATGCATTAGGCAATTTGTATCTGTTAAGTTCATCGGTTGCTTTTCATTTTTATGTCATGATCTGTACGCCCTATCTGTGTTTCATGTTATCTGGTCACTTATTTACTTTTTTAACGAGGGATAGTGCATCCAAGTCATTTGGAAACTAGTTTTGCATCTTCTTGTCCTGCCATGAATCGTTTTCCCTCCATTTTGGTTTAATTAGTATGTGACTTCACTTAGATGTAGAAAAATATATGCATACTGTACTTCTTGTCTGTGATAATGCTTTGGGTTTATGGTTATCCAATACTAGAAAGTCAGATCTGTGATATGACATCTTTTGCTTCCAGATTAAATGCAACTCTTGTAATGAAATCTTTCTCTTGCCCTTACTTTCATAATGCAGACCAAGATTAGAAGTCTTGAGCATCAGCTTAATGAAGCCCTTTATTCAAGTGAATCTAAGTCACAATCTGGTGTAGATTCGGGCCTTGAAGTACAATCACTTCCGAAAGCTGTTAGTGATACAATGGATTCTTCAATAGTGACCAAGAAACTTGAAGAAGAGCTCAAAAAACGTGATGCATTAATTGAGGTATGCTCATTTACATGGATATTTAGTTGTATAATCCATTCTATATGCTAAATTTGCTGCTCTTTTCCCACTGCCTCCAAATACTCTCTGTCTCCTTTCCTTGTGTGCACATGAGAAAAGAGAAAAATTCGCAGTCTTTTTTCCCCTATCAGGTGTTACTTTCTTGTGATCTGAAGTAACAATTACTAGAGTCGGTGTGCGTATATGCCTAATTGCTTTATGCTGGTCCTGTAGTTCTTTCAATTATTTTCCACGAGAAAATTATCCCACCAGAAAAGGATTTGTTTGGTATTTTGCCTTTTTTTGGGTTAAAGGTCGATGACCTGTTCAGTTGGTGGTTTCCTCTGCCGTGATGTGTCAGGCAGAGTCATTGAAGGAGTTATGTTGTTTATCTTTCTTCTCTTTCATTTGCACTTTCTATTGATGTTGTTTATTTCGGTGGGTATGGAGGCGTAATGAGAGAGGTAAAGATTGGGCATTATGTTCGTGTTGCTGACTTATTGACAGGGAAGATACTAACAATTAATAGAATCTGAATTCAGAACCAGGGCTAGTGGCTTCCAGTGCTAGTGAGTGTAGTAAATCCAAATCACTTTATAAAAGCATGAAAGATCATTGTTGTATTTTCTTCAGCAAAAGGAGCAGCTTTAACAATTCTATATGGAACAATTTCTATGTCAATAGAACAGCACCAAAGCAGATCAGTTGTTAATGTTGGAAACTAACACAAAAGCATAAGTTGATCTTGTGTGCCCTTTGGTTTGGGGTGATCATCATATTTTTGAAGTGATCTGTTTGTTTTTTATATGCATGTGTAGTTTGATAGCTGTGACTGTGTTTACCAAACAATGGGTTTCTTTGCTTTCAACACTGCTAAATTTTATGTGGGCAATATGTTGGGAAAATTGTAGTTCCATTACAGGCAAATTTAGAACACGCTAGTAAGCAGTTCATTTCTTATAAATCATGGTGTATATGCAGTCTCTATCAGGATGTCGATAAGACTTGATGCTTATAATAATGAATTACTCTTGCAGAGATTGCATGAAGAAAATGAGAAACTATTTGATAGACTCACGGAAAAAGCTTCGTTGACCAGTTCACCCCAGGTAAAGTCTTATTCCTGTTAGTACTACAATTTAACCTAGCAGTGCCATGATGCAGGGGAAAAACTGTAGATGGACTTTTGTAGTACCTCAGTTTCTTTGAGTGCTGTATTCAGTTCATATCTATGACTATCGCTCTCGTTATCCTCTCCTTGACTCTTTTTGAGAGCTGCAATGGCTCTTGGGTTGCATAGCAGCTGTAGACCACTGTGAGGTCCCACCTGGGGCTTGAGTGGATCCACAGTTGTTCAGACTTCGGATTGGAGTAGTACAGTTGTGCCTAATCTTCACTGCCTCAGTTAGCAGTTTATAATTTCCAGTGCAAGTCAGTAGGTTTGCTTATTATCATTGTTCTGCAAAGATATTGTTGAACCTTTGCTCGAACCTTGTGCTTTCAGCAGCATTTTATTGTGATGAGACGAGATCTATGTTAGTAACTCGGTTGTGACTTGTTTGTAAGTTGTAGAGTTCTCATTGGTGCTGAACTGACAGATGTGAGGGATGAAAAGATACTTGCAGAAGCTATGATATGAAATTTATTGCAGTATTCACATATATTTTCGTGTGCATTAATTGTCAATTTTTTTGCTCTTTCCGGTTAGAGAAAGTGTTTTCTGTTGTTCTCTATGCAGAATGGAATAAAATTTCTGGAGGTCCAAATGTACAGAGTTTCTGGAGAACGTCGAGTCTTACCTGGTGTCAGTTTGATAGCATTGAGGGCACATGGTTTGATATACTTGTGAGAGTGAAATCTGCCATGGTAGATCAATACATCCTTAATCATTTGTATAGCTGCCAGCACAGTCCAATTTATGAATTGGGGGAGTATAATTTGGGTCATGAAAGGGGGTGTAATTCGGGTCATCTTTAGGTTAGAGCTTCACTGACAATGGATTTGGCAAATAATATGTTTAGGGAAATTAAAATTCGTTTGGATGAAGCCCGTGAACATGCAGTAAAATTTCATTTGTGTTCATCCATGCTGACTAAGACTCAACTTGGCCTCTTTTAATTCGTGGGCTAAAGTGAAAGTCATTTGACTTGTCTGCTTCCTCTATTGTTTTCATGGGCTGTATTGGCTTTTCAAATTTGGAGGCTTCTACTCCATTGACTAAGCTTTTCTATATTTTTGGGTGACTATGCAAGGTGCTCTTCAGTTTACTTGTTTTTTCTGGTAAGGATACTTTCTCAGATTACTGACATGTTTGTCAATCTTTTTAGATATCAAGTCCATTATCAAAAGGAACAGCAAATATGCCATCTTGGTACGTTTCTTAGATGAACCTTGTTTTGTGTTATTCTAGCCTACAGCATGTTACACATTGTCCATTCTTCCATTGTCTGTTTTTCAGGACAAATAGCAACAATGTTGGACGTTCTCTTGATGTTGTACCTTCACCATCAACTGCTGAAAAGTCTGCCGGTTCTGTTGCTCTGGTTAAAACAAGTTCTGAGAAAGTTAAAACTACGCCAGCGGGAGAATACCTGACTGCGGCATTGAATGACTTTGATCCAGAACAGTATGACAGTCTTGCTGCCATTTCTGATGGAGCAAACAAGCTTTTGATGTTGGTATGCTTACTTAATGATATTCGTGCATTTGAAAAATAATGAGGGCTTAATCACGTGTTCATTAAGTGGAAAGGAAAAAAGCTTCCAATGAATCTTTGATCACTGGTTTGTCATTCAACATGTATAAAGTTTTATCTTTATCTAAGTAGAAGTTTCATGAACGAATTATTGTCAATTGGAAAAGAAAAATAGTGATTGGTAATAGTTTGTTACTTTATCTTCTAATTTTTATCTCAAAATTGTTCATTTGTGTTTCTTATTGAGCGTGTTTAGTTCATTTTGTGAAAGACCAAAAAGCAACTTTTGTTTCTCTTTTGAATAGTACGTTTTTGTAATTTTTAAATGATTATACATGACTTCAAATGAATCTAAATGCCAATTTTATGTCTTTAAACACTTGATGTGTTCAATATCAAAAGCTCAAATGCTAAAACAGAAGTATGAGCAAAAAGCTAAAGAGAAGTAATTGCAAGTACAGTATATTTCATGAATATACAATTTCCGGTCTCCACAAATTTGGCTTGAATGATAATCTTTTTAACTATTTTAGAAAGAATTACAGCATGCTGGTGAATGGATGTTTCAAAAATAGAAAGAAACTGTGGCTTTTTTATTACATGTTGTTCATCTAATTTAGTATTTACTCCATTCTACAAAATTTTGTTATTTCTGTCGATAATGGTTAACTTCTTAAAATATATCATAGTTAATTGCCAATATTATGGTAGTGCAGGTTTTGGCTGCTGTCATCAAGGCAGGTGCTTCCAGAGAGCATGAGATTCTTGCTGAAATTAGAGATGCTGTTTTTACGTTTATTCGTAAAATGGAACCGAAGAGAGTTATGGATACCATGCTTGTCTCACGTGTCAGGATATTGTATATTCGGTCTTTGCTTGCTAGATCACCCGAGCTGCAGTCTATCAAGGTAACAATTTCTAATACCTCCTTTAGGTTCCATTTTCCTCTGTCAGCATTTTATAGTATGCATGTTATCTGGATTTTTATATATCTGACCAAACATTTCATTTTACCCCTGGTGCTTGTTGTCACTCTTTCAACTGTAGGTTTCGCCTGTTGATTGCTTCTTAGAAAAAGCAAATTCTGGTCGGAGTAGAAGCTCTAGCCGAGGTAACAGCCCTGGGAGATCACCTGTACGGTGTGTTGACGAGCAGATCCAGGGCTTCAAAGTCAACATAAAGCCTGAGAAAAAGTCTAAGTTTTCTTCAGTTGTCTTAAAGCTTCGAGGTATCGATCAGGTTCGCTCTGTTCTTCTAGTGTTGCTAGTCTTTTGAAAGACGTGAATGATACACCTGCCACCAATCTAAAACCAAATGGAAACTGACGATAAGAACAGAACTACATTGAAGGGCATCTTTAGTCTGGCCCCATTTAACTTTATATCATGAGCTTCTTGCTCATATTTATTCCTGCAGATGGTTATTATCTGGGATATTGCTCATGACTTCTCAGTATTTCAACCTTTCACTTTTTTACTGAATGCTATGACCCCTTTTTTAGGAAACTTGGAGGCAACATGTCACTGGAGGAAAACTCAGAGAAATAACTGAAGAGGCTAAAAGCTTTTCTATTGGAAATAAGTCCCTTGCTGCCCTTTTTGTGCATACTCCAGCTGGTGAGCTGCAGCGGCAGATTAGATCTTGGCTTGCAGAGAACTTTGAGTTCCTCTCTGTAACTGGAGATGATGCAATGGGAGGAACAACTGGTCAGTTAGAACTTCTCTCCACTGCCATTATGGATGGTTGGATGGCTGGACTTGGTGCTGCTGTGCCTCCCAACACAGATGCTCTCGGTCAGCTTCTATCAGAGTATACTAAGAGAGTCTACACTTCTCAATTACAGCACCTGAAGGTAGGTGTTAATCAATGGTGGACTTGATCAATTGGATGCATCAATCATGTCGCTGCAGCATAATTGCCTAATTTGGAACAAATGACTCTGCAATGATCTGGCAATTTTAGGGATTGACCTTTGAAGGGTGGCTGTGTGTTTTTCATTCTTCCCCTTCCATTATGCATGTGTTGTAGCTCCGGAGAAACATTAGTTGTGTTTAGATTTGCGAATTGCTAGGATCAGGGATGTGATCATGGGGTGCCCATGTCAGGCAAGCAAACCTTCCTATAATCCACCCCTTGAAGGATATGGAACTTATACTTAAACAAATGAGCAGTTACTGTATAAGGAGAGTCGGCCAATCCAGGAAAGAACAAAACTCGCCATGTCTGGGTCGTATAACTGAATTTATACTTCAACCAATAACCGGTTGTCTTTATTATTAAGATGATGTTAATTTCCATGGCTTACATCAGGATATTGCTGGAACCTTGGCGACAGAAGAGGCAGAAACCTTGGCACATGTAGCAAAGCTTCGTTCAGCTCTTGAATCTGTTGATCATAAGAGAAGAAAGGTACTCCTTTCTTCCATATCACCGCTACTTGGGCCTACATATACTAATTTAACACGAATATGAATGGATATATGAACTCTTAAATAGCAGTTAATCTAAAAAGCGGCATACATATATGTAAATATTTCCAATGCTTGGAAACTTCAGGTGTTTACATGGTCAAGTATGAAGTTATGCCTTATTGGTGTACGATTATAAAAACTTTTCAATGTACAATTTGATAATTTGCTGATTTAAGATTACACTTTGGTCTGATAATATTGCAAACCATTAATTGTGAATAGAACAGCTGCATTTATATGATGTTTTATCTAATTTCTAGCTGATTATTGAAAGAATGAAGTGATGTTTGTGATTGCTTAATTGGTGGGGCTAGTTCCTTTCCCTTTCTGGCTGCAAATGCGTATTTTCTTTTTGCTTAACACCCAAAATACCTTTCAGATACAATTTGCCCTTGCCTTAAATTGTCACAGCCCTCTTTTTCTGTCCTTTCCTGGTCTACAAGCTGTCATGTTCCTATTTCCATGTACAAAATGACGTTTCCTTCCGTTTTGTGTTTCTTCAGTGCGTAAGATGAAGAAAATTGGCTTCCTCCACCCAAGAAAGGATTTAAAAAAAGAACCATTCAGAATTGAGGAGTATTTTGTTAGAAACTGTTGCAGATGTAACATGTTTTTCTTCAGTTTTTATCAAAGGGAAGATGAACATAATAAGAGAAAAGGAGAGGGAAAGAATAGAACTAAAGAAAGGGCCCATAGATGGACCCTCAAACAAGAAAATCTAGAGAGAGAGAGAAAGGAAAGGGGGGGGGG
>BCNH02000009.1:3998450-4025925 GCA_001662345.2 Metrosideros polymorpha var. glaberrima
GGGGGGGGGGACTATGCCCTGTGAAATGATGGTTTTTGTAGCTGATCTCCTCTGCCCTTGTCGGTGGATCTTTTCTTTTCTTATTCAGAAAGTTATGCAGTGGGAAAGGGGCGAAGCTGTGATGCACAACATGACTCAGTCCTTCTCATTAGTGAAGGCAATAGGATTGATGTAATCAAAAGAGCTTTTGGTTGGACTTTAGTTACTGAGACCCAGACGAGGAAAAGCAGAAAGGGAAATTACAGAGAGACAAATTTGATCCTACTGTCTTTGGATTGTGACAGAGTGCTTGTCTCTGTGTGTGTGTGGATTCAGATAAACCCACTGCTCAGAGGGCAGGAGAGTTAGAGATGGGTAGAGGATGTAGTAAAGCCATGTGTCTGTAGATCATGGTGTCATTGGGAGATTCTATATCAGAAAGAGGAGAGCACGTTTAAGAAGTGTTGTGCTGGAGAGAGAGAGAGAGAGAGAGAGGGGTAAGGGATAATAAACATATATTTTGGCAATTTCTAGTTCGACAAACATCGTCCAAAAGTGACAAGAAACCGGAAACCGGCTGGTGGCCAGATAAAAGGAACTGACAAAATGAGAAGGGATAAGAGAGAGGTGTGGCAAATTAAAAGCTTAACTGAAATATGGGTGTTTGAAATAGCTATCAGAATTGATTGACTCTCGATTTGTATTGTACGGTTCTATTTGATTCAAGGTCTAAGTGATATGCATCTATTAGGTCAATCGTTAATCTCCCGAGTTGCAAGCGATTCTATCACTTCACCTGCGAATTGTAGAGAGATATGTACCTATCTATTCAAGTGATTCTTTTTTGTGTATGTTTACGTATAAAATAATGTAAATGTTGTCTCATAATGAAAGCACGCTTTGTGCTTTACAATGAAATACTAAATAAAATGACATAAACATTTGAATGTAATCCTTATGTTAATAAAACAATGGGAAATTATCTTGTTATGCATAGGATCATAACATGTACCTTAATTTTTCTCTGTCATGGATCATAAATCTTACTCATTTCATACTTTATAAGATTGTTTTCGAAAATTAAAAATGCCTGACACAAAATTCTAATTTTAGGAACTCTACCGAATCTTAAGATTAGATTCGATTCGAATCTCGATCCAATATTCATAAATTTAAGATTTTGAGTCACAGAGTGGCTGAGAGTATTCTAGATCATTGAAACACTAGGAACATTTTAACTGAGTATGCTAGTGAAAGCAACAATAGTACATAAAGCTTCCATCCTTTCTCTTTGTACGGGGATTGATTTTCATTTCTAATCGAATACACAACGACAACAATGACGATAACAAACTAAGCCTTATCCCACTGAGTGGGGTCCGCTATATAAATCTTCTCTTACATGTGTTAGAGCTTCTGTAAGCATTAAATGCTGTATATCTTTTCTAATATGTCATACTCCTCCTAATTAGTGTCCCTTGCTCACAATCCTAATTGAAGCATCCAAAGTTATTCAGTCAACTTGAGCAAATATTATTTCTAACTGGTATATAGGAAATAATAAATAACTCATCTACTATTTGTATTTAGAAATATGGAGTTGTTAGGCAGTGTAATTATATATGTGCATCTATTATGAATTTATAAGTAAAAATAGAAATAAGAAAAAAACTAACAGATATAACTTGTGCATTTTCTGTGACTCCTACTCAAAATCGTTGATCATAAACATCACCATATATGATATTATCAACCTTAATGTTGTCACATCTGTCTTAAATTTTATCCTTGGAAGCTTTAACTTGTTTTTTTTTTTTCGGTTGGAAGCTTTTAACTTGATTAACTTAGTTCTTTCTTTTTGCTCCTTATGTTTCTAACAAAACCAGATTTTGCAACAAATGAGAAGTGATGCGGGCCTATTAACACTGGAAGGTGGTGGTTCACCCATTCGTAATCCTTCCACTGCTGCTGAAGATGCAAGATTAGCATCTCTTATTTCTCTTGATGGCATATTGAAGCAAGTCAAGGTTTTAACCTGCTCTTAGTATTGATTTCTCATTGTGCGAGTCTAATCTATGTACAAACTAACGAGGCTGGTTGATTTTGAGCAGGATATAATGAGACAATCATCTGTCAACACTTTGAGCAGGAGTAAGAAGGCGGCTATGCTAGCATCTCTAGACGAACTTGCAGAGCGGATGCCTTCCCTTCTCGACATTGATCATCCTTGTGCCCAAAAACAAATTTCTGATGCCCGGAGTGCTGTGGAGGTTTGTCAACCTTCTAAAGACCCTCAATCCTGTAGATTCTTTTTTCCAGTTATAGTGGAATTCGTGCGCATCTATATCATATTGCTAAGAACATGCAGAATCTCATAATACCTGAAAATGATTGTCAGTATCTAGTAAAATTGGATTCACAAGTAAAATGTTGGATGATTTGGGAAATGTCCTATAGATCTGCCTAACAATAATAGCAAAGTTCTTGGCAAAGAATCAGTCCACAAGGTTTTGATGACAGAATTTTCTGATGGTCCAAATGCTTGGTTGAGATGGTCCATCGGAGACCATTGTGGAAACTTTAATGCTTTCTGAGACCTTGCTTTTAAACTTCATCTATCGATAGAGGGATAGTCACCCTCGCTCTGGACTACTATCATATAGAGCAATAATTGCCTACTTGTTTTCAACTATTCATGAAAGAAGTATTCAGAAAGACAAAACACAAGCAACAAGAATCCTTGTTCTGGCCTGAGCATTAGTGGATGAGGCCCATATATTCATCGATTAGGATTTGCAACTCCTCATTGATACGACAAAATAGACCCACATTGTTTTTACTGGGTCATTCGTTCTTTGGTTGTGCTGCTGCAGTCAATTCCTGAAGACGATGAGCAGGAACAGTCGCATGCTTCTAGACTTGCAGATGCGGGGTCTCCAGTAGACACGGATGTGGCTCAGTGGAATGTCCTGCAGTTCAACACAGGCTCAACGACTCCCTTCATCATCAAATGCGGAGCCAACTCTAATTCAGAACTGGTTATCAAAGCAGATGCCCGTGTTCAGGAACCCAAAGGCGGTGAAATCGTGAGGGTGGTTCCCAGGCCATCTGTTCTGGAAAATATGAGCTTGGAGGAGATAAAACAGCTCTTCTCCCAACTACCCGAGGCTCTAAGCTTGCTCGCCCTCGCACGGACGGCTGATGGGACCCGCGCTCGGTACTCCAGGCTGTACAGGACCTTGGCAATGAAGGTGCCATCGCTTAGGGATCTAGTGGTTGAGTTGGAGAAGGGCGGCGTGTTGAAGGATGTTAGACCTTGAAATCGGTGCTCCCTTATGTTATCCACTGACTCGCTGTTGCTGGGGTCTTTTTGTATGCTTTGATGAGGAGATTTTTCTTCTGTTCACTTGTCCGTTCTTGGGGGTAGCTCTTGTCAGTTTTTGGTGGGATCTGAGTGGTGAGCAGAAGTGTGTAAGAAACCGTAGGTATTGTATTTTGCCGAGGGCTAAGCTGATGGCTTCTTCAATGTAAAGGTGAGATTGTTGTATAGCTCGATTCTTGGGGGATCGGCCGGAGCGATAATTATGCAGACCTAAGTAGCTTTTTCATAGTACGCCGAATCCTATGTGGTAAATTCAGATGTCTCAGGCGTCTCATGTCATGAGCATGCGACCGTCTCAAATTCAGATATCGTGTTGAGTGATTCATTAGTCAATAGCCACCAACAAATGGCTATCACTTTATGTGGTCACTCAGAAAACTCTTTTTAGGGCTCGACTCATGTAGAGCATGTCTTTTTTAATATGCAGATTTCTTCGAGAATTGGAAATTGAATGCATTAATACAAGATTCGTTTGCAAATCATATTTGCTCGGAGCAATTGGGGGAAAATTCTATGGTCCCGCAGCTGGACTTAGGGGAAAAATTGTTGATCTTCGAAATCTTGTAAAATATAAAAGCTAGAAAGTGGTAATTGATAGTTTGATTGGTAACTTACCGCCGACTAACCGGACCTATTAGTAAAATATGAAAGTATTTAATGATGATAATATTATTATTTCGTTAGTAACTTATCAATGACTGACTGGGACAACTAGTTGCCAATCAAGTTTTTCTTTTTTGACCAACTATGTTTGAAATTTAACAGCGATTGGTTAATCTTAGGAGTAATGACACCATAATTACATGAAATTTTGCCTGTTTAATTGAGCATACAAACTTATTTTTGTTCGATCGAATATCTCAACTTTTCCGATATGGTTCAATGTGAGGTATTCGTTAAATAGGTTGTCATGTAATGTAATTGTGCCGAAACACCGACCAAAAAAAAAAAAAAATTGTGCCGAAACGACTCTCTTACTCGACAAAAATTAAGCACAATCGGGTGACATGGCCACTCTCCTTGGCTAAAATCGTCCCATCTCCATTTAGTTGTTGGTTGATGAGAAAAGAGAGATAATACCAACTAGGACGACCTTAACCGTCAAATATGTCTCTGTTTACGTGACATCATCTCAAAAGGCCACTACGGACATCAATGTGAATTATTATTGTCTATTTGACGACTTTAGTGTCCGTTTTGGCATTTTCCGTCCTAATTTCAATGGAGGTTTCAAATTGACCCATCTTTGAAAATTTGAGATAAAAATCAATAATAAAATTTAGACGCTCAATTGTAAAACTGGCAAAAGTTCAAATATTTACCATATCACCACTTTATTTTTACTAACACATGAAACATTTTCGATTTTTAGTGCACCCGACAATGGAATCTTGCCATTTATTTAGATTTCATTTTTTTTTTAAGGAAAACTATTTTCGAGTAACTATTTTCCGACTTCCAGGTGCTTGGACGACGAAAGACGAATTGATTTACGGGAAATGTTTTTCATGAACTGAAAACAACAAAAAAAAACAAATAATCACTGATTTTAATGAGAAGTAATTTCCTAAAACCCACCCATAAAACTCTCACGAGCGGAGCAGGGCTTCCTTCCGTTCCCCAAGTTCTAACGGCTGATTTCAAACTCGTCGCAGTTCGTCATCTTCCTCCTCCTCCTCTGCATCCGTACGAGGAAGGCTTGCGAGGATTCGTCAACTGTCGGAATCCGCTTGAGAGAGAGAGAGAGAGAGAGAATGTCTCCTCCTCCGATTACGTGCTCGAGATTCGCCACAATCGCCGCAGCTGCAGTTCTCCTTCAATCCCTCGGCCTCTCCCTCTTCATCTTCGGCTTCTTCCCCACCAAACCGGCTCTCTCCGGCGTCAGGTACGTCCCTCGACACCGACGATTCGCCGCGATGTCGCGCGCTCGATTCGAGGTTGAAGATGATCCTGGATGTGAGGTCTCGTCGTGCATTTTCTTGATTTTCCTTCCTTTCCGTCCTTTTGATCTCGCCCTCGCTTCGTCAGTGGACCGGAGAGCTTCCGTGCGCCATGGCTCGGCAGCTTCGAAAATGATTCGGTGGCGGCATTGCCTCCTGAGAAGCTCAAGCGACTGTATCAGGTTCGGTATTTACTAACCCCTGTTTTGAGATGGTGATTCACTGCTGGTTTTTCTTGATTTTAATGATGCATTTTTTTTTTATTCTAGGAATTATCTGAGATCAGTCCTCCGTTCGATCGGCTAATTCTAATGGTATGAAACCTTTCTCATGCTTGAGATATATGTGCTGATTGAAGATGGTCTTGGCGTCGGGTTTTTTCTTTATTTTCCAATGTGAATGTGACTTAATGGTAAGCACTAGCTGCCCACTGCAACCATGTCAGTTTAGGTTATTGATGGTCTTCCAGCAGAATTTGTGCTGGGAAGGGATGGTAAGCCTCCGAGAGAGGCTTTTGTTGAAGCTATGCCCTATACTCAGTCGTTACTAGCAAATGGATTTGCTGTTGGATACCATGCAAAGGCTGCACCTCCTACTGTTACAATGCCATGCTTGAAGGTTGTTGCTTTGGGCTACTTCTATGTTTTAGGTCGACGTTTCCCCTTCTCATTGATGGCCTAAGTTTTTGCAATTCCAGGCTATGGTTTCTGGGGCAATTGGAGGATTTCTGGACGTGGCATTCAACTTTCATACGCAAGCTTTTCAAGATGATAATATTATTGGTTGGTGAAGTTAGATTGTCACACTTATTCTATAAAATGATCTTGTGGATCTGGACACTTTGTGAAATTTGGTGGACCGGTTAAACTGTTAGATGATGACAAGGTTTAATAATCAAATGTTGTTGCAGTCCCACCCATGCGTAGGTTGGGCTTTGCCGTAAGATCTAAGAGTGGAAATATGTAATTGGAAATTTGGAACCCTCTGCCTTGATACCTTGTAAAATTTTATAGGGCCACTGCCAACTATTATCAAAGTTTAAGCTATTAGATGAAGGCGTGTTGCACTATTTACATTTTATAACACCCATCACTTGCATACTTCTTGTATGGTAGGTCAATTCTTTCGGACTGGCAGGAGGATGGTCATGCATGGCGATGACACATGGCTTAAGTTATTTCCAGGATCATTTATTAGGCACGATGGAGTGAGCAGTTTTTTTGTGAGTGGTTTTTGCTGACAACTGTTCGTCATATGGTTTTGGGTATATGTTCTTATGGTTAATTTAATTATTGTCTTCTGCTATTCAATTAGAGTGTTATTTGACTACAGGTTAAAGATACTGTTCAAGTAGATCAAAACGTTTCGCGACATTTACACGAAGAGCTTCGCAGAGATGACTGGGATCTACTGGTCAGTTTTTATTTGGTTTTTTACCCCTTGACTTTTACCTTTGTTCACCTTCAGTCATCGTCTGAAGTCACATCTCTACTCTTGTTCACATATACTAGACGTAAACCTGCCTATTGGATTAATTATCTATGCGGAAGAACTAGTGGTTGACACAATAGGTCATAATTATCTCATTCAAAACAAGATAAATGGTGAAAATTCTTGATCAGTTGGACCAGTAGATGGGCTAAGGCCTTTTAATAGATATGCATGCCCTCTTCCCAGGGTTAGGAGATGGCATCTTATTGTATCAAAAAGTTCAATATGACCAAGTGTTTTATATAAACGCTAACTCAGAAAAATTATTTTAAAAAAAAATCTGGAATCAAGAGAAAGGCTCCATTTTCATCTGGTTTCAAGTTTATCATGGATGACAATTTGATCTTGAGAGATTGACCATAGGGACCCAACCATATGGGTTTGCTTATAACTTTATCAGGTTAAGGATCCATGAGTCTTGACTTTTGAGTTTGATTTTATTGTTCCTAGAAGTCTCTCTCTTTATGGCTTTATCTGCTGCCTGCTAATTGGTTCCATCTCAAGCACCATGGGGAGGTTGACTTTCCTGTGTTAGGAATCTCTCTATCTTCGAGAGATAAATCGCTCAGCCCATTTCCCTTCACGATGCCACTAATGTGGATTGCTACTTACTGACTTTATCTTTTAGATTCTCCATTATTTAGGTCTGGATCACGTTGGTCATCTTGGTGGACGGAACAGGTACACTTTGCTCCATTGTGATACTAACGTTTTTGCATTTATGCTTATTCTGAATACATCTTAATGCTTGAATTTGATTGTATCAGTTTCTTAATGGGCCCAAAACTCAAGGAGATGGATGAAGTAATTGAGATGATTCATCAAAGCAGCCTTCGGGATAAAAAAAGTCATCAGACAGGGACTCTTTTGGTTAGTTTCACGCTGCATTTTCCTGTTCTCCTTTGCTCCTTTTGGGGCAAGTATGGTGTGTATTATTTTCTTAAATTACGAAATTCTAGTTGATATAGTTATACAGGATGTTTGCTTTTGCTACACTGGACTTGCATTATAATAGTGGCAAAATGAAGCAACTAATAAATGTTTCCGTAATAGTTTACTTTTTGATCTAGGCACATGATTATATCTGAGGGTTGATAAACTTATACATGTGAATTAGAAACCAAAGAGTCCACTAATTTAATAATTTAGTGAGAGATATGATCTTTGGAGGTTTATGTCTATATATGCGAGGAGACAACACAGGGTAATCCATGAGCGCATACATGGCGCTCAATCCCTTTGCGAAGTTTGCATCTCCATTGTTGTGTAGGTGCTTACTAAGATTAGTTTAACTCATAAAGGAGAATTTTGGCTGCCCAATGCACTGACAATTGCTTTGCATTTTCTTGAGATTTTGCTACATGATAGTAGGAGTAGGAAGAGAGAGGAAGTAAATTGGAAGGTGAGGAAATGTCAAATGTTAAAATTCTACAACACTTTGACAAGTAAGTTTTCTTCCAAGTTGTTAGTGATGAAGAATCAATATATCTAATATTTAGGAGACATAGATTGGAATCTATGAAACTATCTTCTAGATGTGTTGTCAGATATAATTACATAGAGTATTGCCACCTTCTCCTTTCAATTTGATGTTATGTTTTATTAGATGCTTGTTGAGCTACCTTTCTATCGCTATACTTGAAGAAATTATATTCTCTCACACATTATGTTACTGCATTTCATTGAAGGTGATAGTTAGTGACCACGGCATGACTGAGAGTGGTAACCATGGGGGTTCTTCATTTGAAGAAACTGATTCATTGGCTGTTTTTGTTGGTCTGGGTGATCACACACTTGACTATACATCAGCTATGAGCAATTCAGCTAACCAGGTACTCTATCAATTTCCACAAATCTATTTTTTTCCATGAGGAGTAGAACCGTTTTGCTCGTGGGACAAACGGTTGTAATGAAGCCAGAATTGGATAGGAATTTCTTGCGAACAGTAATCACAAAAAGTAAATTTCTTTAGGCATCACAAGGAGGCTTCTTAAGCATCAAACTCAAGAGATTTGCATCAACTACATCAAAAGAAAACTTTAGCTTAAGTTTCATTGAACTTCATCAACACGCGCGTGGTGTAATATATATGTGCTGTATAGACTCATAGTCCAAGGAAGAACAAAGAACCTTGGAATCTTACTCTAAGTAGGAATTGGAAACTCATTAAGAGTCCTATTTGATGCCTAATTACAATATACCCATGTTAGCTGAAAGAATAGATAATGATCGTGTATTACCAAACAAAGGACAAGATTGTAATTTAAAATGCAAATGGAATTATCTTATTTATTCAATAAATCTATCTTATCGAGATTCTATCTTTAAATAAGTTTCCTTATCGGAAATAAAGTAAGAGTTGAGGGGGAAGAGATTTCATTTTCTGAATATGCTTATTTTGTTATATCAAATGCCAAGTGCCTATTTTTGAACTCTCCTCCCAGGCTCCCACAGTTGGGCTGATAGTTCTAATTACATTAACACAAATCATTCTTTCAACTCATTCTCATTATTTACTGAGCATCGCCTATTGTTTTACTAGAAATCGCTGGCAGAACTTCTACCAAAAGATCTTTTACTACCTACAGGCTTGTTGCTATATTTTAAATACAGGAATCTCATATAACAAGAGTGACTGACATTGGTCCTGTAGATCTTGCTGACCTGTAATCGAGTCTAGTGACTAGTGTAACGCATGTTGAAACAGCTTCTCTAACCTGAGGTTGTTAAGCTATTTTTGTAGCAAGTCTTACTTTTGCCTCATGGGCATCTCTATATGTCTAATTTCAACATGCATTAGGTCCAAATGACAGCATCTTTTTAATCAAACAATAGTGAGGTTACTTTTCTGCTAAAAGACCGATGAAGAGCAGAAACAATATCTTTCTCAATTTCTGTCCGCTAATAGCAAAACTCTTTCCAAAGGATTGTATCAGGGTCATGAACCATCAGAAATATGTATTTTTGTGATTCTCATTTATTTTGACAGACCAACATTGATTTGAGTTACAATCCTGTGATTTTAATGTTTGTAATATTTATGACCAACTTATAGTTCAACAACCTTCCATTCTTCACTGCATCTTTGTGATGCAGATTGACATTGCAGTTACTGTAGCTCTCCTCTTCAATTTACCAATACCAAAAAACAATATTGGAGTTGTCATCCCACATGCTCTTAACTTTATGACAGGTTCTCTCTCTCTCTCTCTTGCGCACGCGCGCATTGGGATTTATGGTCTGTGTACATAAATATAACTGACAAAGTAAGCAAAATGCGGCTTCACTGTGTCGGGCCTTTGTTTATGATTTTCCTTGGTGCAGATAGATGAACTGATCTCGAGTGTTTCAAATCCAAGAAGGCTATTTTCAACTCACCCATCAAATAATAAATTTAATGGTGTTCGTCGTGGTCATTTCTCTTGGATATATAAGTTGTATTTTAAGATCTATAATAGGAAAGTTTCCTTGATCAGAATATTGACTTCCAATAATCTCAATGATTGTAGCATTTTCTTGGCAGTTAGTGGGGTTAATGGGAAAACAACATCGGTTTTTTTCCGTGCTCTTTCTTGTCTCTTGAGCATGCTGTTTTAATCAATTATGAGAACAACAAGGTATAATTATTCTGTTTATTTTTTTGACATAATTGGTGCAAGTGGAAATCAAAAGAGAATAGTATATTGATTGTGAGTACTTCTTTGGTGCATGTGAGTATGGATTTTTAGGAAATTAGCATGACACGTGTGTAAGATGAAGATTCTGTTTGGTTCTGTTTTTTCTTCTGTTGTTGTATAATAAGTAATTTTCTTCTGTTCTTTCTTTTTCTTTTCCTGAAAATTATTTATGTGGAGTTTTAATACATAACAATGTCGATTTATTAGATTAGTTTAGTTGTCTGATCTAATTTTCAAATTTTGAAGAAAGCCAACACAACATTGGTTGTAAATAGCAAACTGAATCAGTATAACCTTCCATTAGTTCTTTGAAAAGCCCCTGAAGGTAGGATACCAAGTTTGCATCTTTTACTTGGTCAGCAACTTCAGGAATAATTTAACAGTGATTGTGAATAATTTGTGATAGCGTGGTAGCTGGTGGGGGTCATTTGTGTTTTAGCAAGGAAAAGGTTGATTACTTAATTTTTGTAATTTTTTTATATTTAAAATGGTCTTTTATGTCCACATTAGGTGTATCTTTTAGCTAGTTAGTGGAAACGTAGGGCCGAATCAAGAAATGCTGGATTTTGAGGTATTCCGATTGGTTGCTAGGTGGTAAGTAATTCCTTTATTTGAGCGAAGAGGATATTGGTTATTGTCATGTAGCTTCTACATCAAGACACAAACCTTGGTTTCATAGATCTTCCTTTATTCTACTTCTATTTGGGTCCTTTTTCCCTGCGATTTATAAAAAAGATTAACCATTGCATATTCTTTTAATATGTGCAGATGCTGAAAAGATGAGAGCTTTAGAGTTAAACTCTTGGCAGTTGTTAAGATTGTTACAGGCCCAGTTATCTGGTCTACCCTGTGAACATGTATTAGTAGAGGAGTTCACTGGATATAGAAAATCGGCGGTCAGTGAATGCAGTGGAAACATAGAGCAGGTTTTCTGTTGCTTATATCGAAATGCTGCCGTCCTACACAGATCCTGGAAGTTCAGGAGGATCTCCATGTAATAATTCTTTAAAGCATCACAGATTCAAATACCGAACGAATGTTACATGAGCAAAATGATGATTCTTTGTTCTCTTTGGCACTCACTTTTAAAGGTCAAACATTGAAGACTACAATAGTGCTGCCGCAGCATATTATGTGTTCTTGAGGACTGCAAGTCAGTGGTTAGCACGCAGAATGACTGATGTATGTATCTTTTTTAGCCGCCGACAACAGACTGCTTTGTTGGGATGTCAATTCAATTTTACTGGTGAACATGATGCACATAATACCATAGAAGAGCACACATACTGGATGTGATTTAATTGTTTCCTATTTTTACTTTATTTTTTCCATGCAGTAACGAGTAAGCATTTTGCAGAAACCTGTCAGCCTGCTTGTTGTTGGAATTTCAGGAATGCTTCTCTCGTGTCTGATCTTTCTGGGGCTTGTATTTCATATGAATAAGGCCTTGTACCTTAGAGAAGACCATAATCTTTCCAGCTTGAAAAAATATGCCTTTTCATGGCATTTGGATGAGATCTTCCTTCTGGGTGCTACATTGATTCATGTCATAAGCATGGGATCCAGTTCAATGGTAGAGGAGGAGCAATATATTTGGCATTTTGTGTCATCGACATTTTATCTTTTATTAATTCGGAAAACTGCACAGACCATTCCGGCAGATAGAACTCAAAGTTCACTCGGCTTGTCCATGTCTCAGAATGGAAAGATCAATTATCCAATTATATCCATCTTTTCTGTACTTGTATCTGGAAGAATTTTGAGAGCCTGGCACCAGGGTGGTATAAACTGGGCACATCTTCCTGATATTGCTAAATGGCTAAAACTGGCAGGACATGAATATGTGAAACAACTTCGGCTGCTGGCCTGCTTGTTGGTGATCATGTTAAGTATATATGTTCTATCATTCTTATGGACAAGGAGGAAAATGGTTTTAGTGGTTGGATTCAGCTTTTTAATCCCAGGATTGACGGTTTTGAAATATATAATGAGTCACAAGGATGATACATCTGGGTCATTTACATACAGCTACAGTTCCACTCTATCAGCACAGAAGATATATGGAGTTCTTGGTGCTCTTACGATTGTGGCTGTTGTAGCTGTACCGTGGCTAATACATATTTGGACTTCCAAGGCATGCTCTAATGGTGATATCTGCTTGTCTACTTCTGTTTCCCATGACATTCTAAAGTTGTCTCCGCTGATGGAGATGAGAGACTCATTTTATGTCATAGGGTGGGCATACATATTTGGTTGGTGTCTCCTTCAACTGTTGCTCCAACAGCCAACAAATTCGTTGCCAGTGCTTTTGCTGCTTGTGCAGATCTATGCCAGCATGCTTCATTCTTTCAGTGCTGTGCCTGCTCATAAGCATTGGATTGAGGTCAGTGACAATTGCATCTTCTGTGATTCTGTCCGCATCTCAATGCAAGCTACATAACCTGTTCTCTAGATTAATTATTGCATCTGGTTAAGACTATTTTACTGTTATTAGTGTTTTAAGAAAAAGATAAAATCCTTAAGTGACAAATAATCATTCTTGTGCTATCAAGTTCCTCTTTGGACATAATGGTTCTGTGACTGACTCAAATCTATTCAAATTTCTAGAAGCAGGCATAGGAACACAAAAGCGCTCTAATCAAGAGAAGGGTTTCTTGTATAATCCCCTTCTGCTCTCTCTCTTTCTCCAGGAGCAGGCATTCTTGCGTAGTAACAAGGAAGTGTTGTTCTTTCTGTATTAATGGATCATGGCATTTTCTTTGCCTGATCCTACTTTGCTGGACCACTCTGGTTCCATGCCAGGTTTAGCATATGCGTAAGGGAACTTATGTGCTTTGTGGATCATAGACAGAAAATACACCTTTTCTGCAATTTCATGCTCTGCTTGAATAAATGAAAAGATGTTGCCAGATCAGCTGTTCATCCAGTCTCGAATCATATGTAATTGTCATTCAATTCTTCGGTTCTAAAACTTCAATATCGATAAACTTGACTTCTAGCTCTATTGAAATGCACGTGCTTTTTGTCTCATGAATCACAATATGCATCTTGAAGAAAGGATTTTTTATTTTACAAAACCAGAATTTCGAACAATATACTATTTTCCAGTATGAGGAATTTATTTGGGGTAGCTCTCTTCAAACAGATGTTCCTCCGTTTGAGCACTTGTTGACAGCAAATGCCAAGTGCAAGGGGTTAGGGAAGCTTGTGACTGTCCTTACTCATTCCACATAGCAGTTGGTCAACTGGTGGTTGACTTTCTTAGCAGTAGGAAGATTTACCTACCCTGAAAAGCAAGGAGAGTTTTGGGGCAGGTTTTTTTGCTAGTCTCCCTTGATGTTGTCTTCATTTTTTAGCAAACTTAATCATGGAGTGTTAGCTGTGTCTAGTTTCTACATTGATTGATTGTGTTGGTCGCAATCATGTACTGACATTGGTGGTTTTGCTGTTTATGTAGATTGCTGCACTTTACCAGTTGGGAATGGCAGGTCATTTTGCCCTTGGGAACAGCAACTCTCTAGCTACAATCGATGTTGCTGGTGCATTCATTGTAAGCCTCTCATAATCAGGAATTTTTTTTTATGGTTTGGGGCTGGAGTAACTTTACCGGGTAAAAGATAGTTCTCATATTTCCTAACTTCTTTGGGTCATTGGCAGGGCACTTCAGATTTCTCGATGCTATCATCTGGCATCTTGATGTTTATAATCACCTATGCTTCGCCACTGTTGTTTCTCCTTAGCATGGCAATGTGGATTTCTTTGAAGGATTTTAGTTGTCTGGTTACTTCGCGGAATGCTAATTGTGGAGATCTCCTGAAGATGATGCTTGGTTTTCCTTGTGTGATACCTTTGTGCCTGAATTCGGTTATGCTGACTGCATACACTATCATACTGCTACTGATGAGAAATCACTTATTCGTATGGAGTGTCTTCTCTCCGAAGTAAGTCTCTCTATACTTTAATGTGCATATGTTAATCTATCACAATAGAATTTCCACGAAAATGTGGGGATCAGATATAGCTAGTGTGGATAAGACTTTTTCGTTGTATGTTCCTTGTGGATATTTGTGCTATACTTGCAATCTGGTTTCCAGGATTATTCTCATCATGCATATTGTTGGATTTTTTGTTTTTTAAATATAATTTGTTAACAAGAGTGTGGATTCAACATCTATTTCATGCTTGTTAGTGGGTCCTACTTTTGGTTTCTTATGTGTGTCGAGATAAATTTGTCTTGTTTTGTCGATTTTACCGGTATGGCAATGCTTTCGCCCTTTCCGCACCATACCCTCTACCCTTCTTTCAAAGACTGGGTATTTTTTTTCACTAAAGTACAATATTGCAACCCTTTCTGTTACCTCTACCGAGACAATTTATACAAAGTCAATACTCATATTTCATGAAGGTACCTTTATGTCGCCGCTGCAACAATTTGCGTTTATGTGGGGGTTTTTGTCATAGCTGCTACTGGAACTTATATATACTTGGTGGTGATATATCGGAAAAGATAAGATTAGGAGCTTCAACGGCCTCATGAGGTTGATCTTGTAGCCTTACTCACTGATACAAACAATTTTGGTACTTCTTTGCAAATTTGTACAATTCTTTTGGCTTTGAGCCATTGCTTGTAGTTAATTATATTAGTAATTGTTTCATAACGTTTCGCTGTGCAATGATGAGTTGGACGTGTTAACGTGTGCATCGGGTGGAACAGTAAGAGAATGAGAGAGACAATTCTCCGGCAAGACTACTTTTAAACTTCTTTGTTTCATTATAGGGATGGTCCCCTCCATATATAGAATTTTTCTTGTGGTTTTAAGAAATTTGAGTTTGTTCAATCCGAGTCATCATACTTGCAAGATTTCTGTGATCGAGTCCTTATGTCATAAGCATATTTTATTATGTTGATGTGGTTGAAGACATGGCAACTTCTTGGCATTATAAAAGAGAACAATATAATATTTGGTTAACGAAAACCAAACTCACTCTGCAAAAAGAGGAGAAAAAGCGCAGGCAATGGGGGCGAGATAAAGACATTCCATCACCAACACACCACTACTGTCGGCCGGTTGTTGTCACCACCGCCAGCCTCTCTTTGAAAAACCCTAACCTCTCTCACAAAGCTTAATGTTGTTTCTGTGCGGGACTCCTCTGCATTGGGGTTCTCCGGCGACTCTAAGCAATGGCTGGACCGGCTGTCTTGTTGTGGCGAGCCTCATCTCAGCCCTACCTGTATTGCCTATTGTTAAAATGACGATCAAGGCAACTGTAGCTTCTAGGAATCCAACATATTTGAGGTGGTGATACAGATGTTGACGTTACAAGAAAGTCTTCTTGGCACTTTATGGTAGGGGAGTTCACGATGGGAAAAGTTACAAAAAAGTCATAAATCTATTGCATTAGTACTAATTCGGTCATAAAATTTTTAATTTAATCAATTTAGTCATAAAATTTTTCTCATTAATACAAATTCAGTTTATTCGGCCAATTTAGGCTAAAAATCGCTGACGTGGATATCGGTCTACTTATGTGGTATAGCGATGCTGACGTGGACATTTTTAATTTTTCAAAATTTTTTCCTTTATTTTTGTTCTTCTTCTATTCTTTTTGCCGTTGAGGGTCGGCCTTGTCAGGCCGTGCTTGGCAAGGGCGAGGCCCCGATGATCCTTGCTTGGGCTAGGTAGAGGGCTGGTGAGCCTCGCCAGGCCAACACTCGCCCAGGCTAAGGTGAGGCTTGCAGGCGCTTGCCCTCACCAGGCGCAATCTTGATAGGTCGACCCTCGCCAGCCATGGCTTGTGGCCGGTGGTAGGTGGCTAACAATCAAGCAAAAAGAATAGGGAATGGGAACAGAAAAGGAAAAAATGAAAAAAATAAAATAAAAATGTTAACGTTAGTGCTGGTTGTGCCACATAGGATGATCAACATTCATGTCAGAAATTTTCAGTCTAAATTGGCTGGATGGATCGAACTAATACCAATATGAAAAGGTTTATGACTAAATTGATTTAATTGAAAGGTTTAAAACTGAATTAGTACCAATGCAATAGGTTTAAAACTTTTTTGGCACCTTCGTCTTTCCTACATATATGAGGATCGCCCTTGACAAGTCCATGTAGGAAGGCTTTGATATGTGGCTATTACAACTTCTGAGGTTAGAATCGTGGCAGCGTGTATGGTCTGGAGCAATCCTGGAAGTCGGAATACTGTCCAACTTGATTAAGCTCTAGAAATGACACACATGGTTACACACCTTTCAAACCATGTTGCCTCGTGACTTATTGATCTACGGCTCCGTTCGGCTAGTATCGGTAGAGACGGCTTCGCACTTGGGTTCTAGGCTCGGCTCGACCTCGGTTGCGGATCTAGTCGGCCACTTCGATTGCGACTCGCTTGTCGTGAAGAAAACACGCGCGTGGACTCGCGACTTGTTTTGTAGTCTTTACAGAAGAGAGGGCACCGAGCTGAAGGTTACTTTATGCTTAGCCAAGACTTCAAGATCATGGCTGGATTTGCTTGTCGCGAGTGGGATGACATTGAAAAGAAAAACCGGAAGTGGTGGCGAAAGTTCGGACGTGATGGGATCGACCAAGTTGAGCGGAGGGAATTAATGCTGGGCCTACGTGCGTCGTGTAGACGGACCACGCATGGTGGACAAATTCAAGGAACCATCATCATTGACCCAACCTCTCTCCAAATAGTCATTCATCCCCAGGAAGAACAAGAACAAGAACAAGCCTCGGATGCTTCCCGACGACGGCGAGCCTTAAGTGTCCACCCTATCTAAAGGTGCATATGAACCCGGCTCGGATGCATCGAAACTCCGATAAGGTTATTTCGGGAATGGAAAAATTATCAAAAAAGTCATAAATCTATTGTAATTTTGCCAATTCAATCCTAAATCTTTTAAGTTTGCCAATTGTATTATAAACCTTTTGTACTTGTGCCAATTCAGTCCTTTTGGCCAGTTGGCGTTGACTTAGACAATTTTTTATTTTTCGATTTTATTATTATTTATTTCTTTTTCTTCTTTCTCTCTCTCTCTCTCTCTTTCTTTCTCTTCTCTCTTTTTGCTTTTCTTTCTATTGATTGACAAGCTCTGACGATCCTAACATTCGAAAAATAATAAAAATGTTATTAAAAATTGTTCATGTTAGCACCAGTCGATCAAAAGGATTGAATTGACACAAATATAAAAGTTTTAGGACTCAATTGACAAACCTAAAAATTTTAGGATTGAATTGATAAAAGTGCAATAGATTTATGATTGTTTTTGACCATTTTCCCTATAGGAAACTCATCGGTAATATCCTAGACATGCTTTAGGCACTTCATACCAGGACCCACCCTCATAAAATGTCATAAACTGATCACTTTAGACCGGTGGACTCCATATAGGAAAGCTGATTGCAATCACACCTTTGCTAATGGCTTTTTTTGTGGAAGAAGAGAAAAATCAGCGTGGCATCACCATTTCCCACCATGAGAGAATCGATCGATTGAACCCAACAGGCAGAGCAAGCAAGAAGGAAGCCCTCTTGTCTTTCGACAATCTCCGGCCACACACACGACTCCGGCGCTTCATGAAAATATTATTAAAAAAATTGTCTAATTCGCGAAAATGGGATAATTAAATTTGCGACCGTAAAAGAATACTATTGCAATTTGTATTTCTATTATATTAGGCTCTTTTGAAGAGGGAGAAATATTTTTGACATTAGTGTTTGGAAATAATATAATGGAGAAATTGGAAACAAAATCCGGCGCAGGTGGCACTTTGATTGCAGCCTCTTCCTTTCCAAGATTCCGGGAGCTTCACGAAATTCATACACGACGGCACACAGGAGACCGTAGTTGCAAGTAACGTAATCTAAATTAAATTTTTTTTATGGAATTCATCTTAATCTTATTTTGTTTAAATTTTTTATTTTATTTCGTAATTGAAGAAATCCTAGAATTGTCGCCATCATCATCATGAACGTCGTTAGAAATCCTTGAGCAGCTTCCGGACCTGCTCGAGCGTGACGAAGAGCACCACCGTGAACGGCCCCTGCCGCGATATCGTCGGTATGAACCCCTTGTACAGCGCCATCGGCCCCTCTGCCGTCACCGTCTTCAACGCGCAGTCCACTGCCCCCTTGTACGGCGGCTCCCGCCCCTCCTCCACCTTCATGTTCATCACCCTCGTCTTGATCACGTCCACTGGGTTCGACGCCACCGCCGCCACGAACCCTGCTGCGAAGCTCGCTGTCACGTGCGTCCCCAGCCCGTCCTTCATCATCCCCTTCGCCAGGATCGTCTCCTTGATCTGGTCGTATGACGCCAGCTGCGACGCCGTAACCAGCATCGCCCGGTTCACGGTCAGCGACGACCCACGCCACAGGCTCGCCACCCCCTCCTGCCGCGCCATCCGTTGGATCGCGTCCACCACGCTCCGGTAGTTCCGTCGCTGCTCCGGCGGGAGCCGCCCGTCCGCCTGCATCCGCACCATGGCCACGTCCGCCGGATTCCCGACGGCAGCGCCGATGCCGCCGGCAACCAGCCCGGCCCCAATCTTCCTGGTCAGCGGCATCTTCCCGGTGGCCGGGTCGGTCCACTTCTGCTTGAGGATGTCGTAGAGTCCCATCCGGGTGGTGGAGTAGAGGGTCTGGCGGAGGACGGTGGCGGACACGCCGGAGAACAGCGCGGCCATGCCTTCCTGCCGGAGGATCCGCACGCCCACCGCGACCAAGCCGACTCGAGGCGGCGGCAGTGGCACGGGAGCAGCACCGGCGGCCTGAGCCGCCGCCGCCCGCGCTTGGAACGCGAGGGCGGGGCGCAGATTCTGGACGGAGGGGTTGGGAGGCGCGTGCCCCTCGCCCTGAAGCTGCATGCGGACCTTGATAAGGTCAAGAGGGTGGGTGGAGCAACCGGCCACGATCGAGGCTATGCCTCCTTCGACGAAGCCCTTGACACCCATCTCCAAAAACTCGGCCGGAACAGACGATCAACCGGATCTCAAGGTATAATCTCCTCGCTGCTGCCTCCTCGGAATCAATGGCGGGATCGGAAGAATATCTTCCTCCTCTTGCTGTCTCCTTTCCTACCAGTTGGAGTTGGGGTTCATGTCACTGGAGACGAGGAGATGAGAGTGGTGGCCGAAGGCGACGGAGGAGGAGTGAGGGACGGCGGGTCTCTGAGACATATGCCGGCGGATGATCAACGTGAAAAGGAGAAAGAAAGAGAATGATTTGGTTTTGTGCTGTCGGTGGGAAAGATTGGTTCAGGCAAAGTGGGAATTTATAGGAGAAGCGAAAGGAGGTGTGTGGAAATAGGCAAGAGCAAAAACTGTCACGCTTTACTATTATTGCATCTTTACGCGGTTGTTGAATTAATATTTCCTTCTCAATTTGGAATTTTTATAATCTTAGGTTGCGTTTGATCGTCCAGATTTGTGGTTAAGATAGGACTGGATAAGATAGGATAAAAAATCCTGAAATTTTGTTACATCGCGTCTACTGTTTGGTGAACAACGGATTTAAAGTTGGACATATAACTAGATATTTTGAGAATAAACAAGTTAAGACTACTTTTTTACTTTTTCCTTTCCTTAGAATAGCTGCCGATGAGGTTTTAGTGACGAAGGCTCAACAACAATGATGGCAGGCGACGAGGAGGTTGGAGGGAGAATTTTGGTTAGAGGCAGGTGGTCGTTGGTGGTGGCAGGCGATTAGGAGGTGAAGGGGAGAATTCTAGTTAGAAGGGGACAGCTGCCGTTGGTAGTGGCTGTGGTGGTGGCGTGGAGATTGGGGAAAGAATTTTGGTTAGAGATGGGTGGCTGGCGATGGGCGACAAGAAGGTTGGGAGGAGGATTCTGGTTAAAGGCTAATGATCGGACGGTGGGTGGCGATCGGCGATGGCGAAGGGCGATGGTGGCGTCATAGAGGTTGGGAGGAGAATTCTGGTCAAAGGAAGAAAAGTGAAATCCCATTTCACCTAATCTCTCGAATTATTTTATTCCCCCTATATCCCTCATATGTCTCCCTTTATCCTATTCCGAATACTTACCAAACGCAGGATAGAATATAACATATCATATTCTGTCTTTTATCATAACAATCAAACGCAACTTTAGAGATTCAATTTGGATGCTTTATCAAAAAGCTAAAGAAGGAAATATTATTTCTTGATGATACTTTAACGGTGTTGCTTTAGAAATTGAGCGCTTCGGGGATTAAGTTTGACCGACCATTGGCCAAGAAAAAGGTTGCGAACTCCGACGACGCTCGATAACACAACCTCTTCTGACTCAGTGCTTCGAAAGGGAAATATGGGACTTGTTGAGACTCGGTGTATCCATTTAGTTGATTAGGCGATGTATGCGTTGGGTCGCCGTTAACAGTTAAATAGAGCTCATTTATAGTTCGACATGTCGCTTAGGGCCTTTTTGGTAACACTCTTGTTTTTTCTGATTTCTATTTTTTTGTTCCCGAAAATAGAAAAGAATAGAAATTCGTTTGGTAATGTTAGTTGGTTTTTCTATTTTGAGGAACAAAATTAGAAAAAATCATTTCTGTTTAGAAATCATTTCTAGAAACAGAATTGTTATCAAACATGCTCATAGTAAATCAGTGTTCGTGGATTAGTCGCAATAAAGGTGGCAATTGCTCAACCCAATCGAGAAAAGCAAAGCACGAGATGAGATATTTCTGCATTTGATTACTAATTGAGAGTCTCGTGGACAAAATAGTTTTCCCTGTCGTTCTCCAATCTCCGGGTAGGAGATGTTTTCTACGTTTCCCACACGCCCCAGCGGTCCGCACTTGACTTTGCTTCCTTGGAGCTTCGACATCGGGCAACGTGTCGTGAACCTTCTTTGACTTGTCTGAACTTTTTTTTTCTCCTTTTTATTATGAGTAATAATAATAATGGTGATTTTTAAGGGGCAAAAGTGCACGGGAGAATCATGGTTGCCGACCCTCTTCAAACGTTATTATAAGAATCTCACATCTGTCACGAAATGTTTGATTTGAGTCATAAATACTTTGCATCGCCGCAATCGATGCTGAGTCTCCAACAAATTTCGATCCCAGATCCACTCCCTAGGAGGGGCTTGCAGTAGTGGATGTCACGACTTATATTTTTAAAAGTGATTTGTGATTTTCAAAAGAGAAAGTTATTTCACTAAACTTGATCATAGATTTATTGTTGACAGTGAAAAGATTTATTGTAAACTATTTTCTCAGTGAGGAGATTATTTTTCGGCAATATTATCTTTTTTTCTCGGTTGGAATGGCGTGCCACTGCCAGCTTCGAAATAGTTTCTCTTAGGCATAGCCAGAAAATCATCCAATGATTTAGATGAAGCACTCATACTGGTTATTGAGTGTCGGGGAAGATGATAATGGTCAAAGGGGTCATACAAAAGGAGCTCAAGTTTATTAGCTTTCTCTCCATTGGCCAAGCTACTAATCTCATGGAGAAAATTCTCGTTTTGACCAAGGATTTTTTCTTTTTTTGGGATTGAGTTTTTAATTTGATTTTTTAATTTCGAAAAACCCACTTTCTTTTTCAATTTGAACACCTTATATTCATAGACGAGGACTAACATCTAAAGTCACCTCAAATTCTTTTTTTTATTATCCGTTAAAAGTGATAATAATATTCTTTATTTCGACGAAGCTATCTACGTATGCCCAAATCAAACACCCCCATGTTTGTCGTTTCTGTTAATCGTGTGGTGACTCCTCGCGATCAAAGTTGCTACACGATCCGTAGATCATGCGAGCCAATACGATCCGACCCATCGATTATGTCGGTACCGCCGTGGAGTCTTTGCGACGGACGGACCGGGACAGACCTGGCCTACCTAATCTACGCGCTGTGCTATACCTGTGAAGTGACCTATGGGGCGAGGCAATTGTCAATCTAAGCTGGCCCTTTATAGGCTCCATGGAGGCACGGTTTCTCCTTCGTTCAGATGGTCATCGATTCATAACCACGATGGACGAGTCAAGAGTGAAAACACATGCCTAATGCCGGGTCTTCTCAGCTTTTATCAACGAACGGTCCTTGGCCAAAAGGAATGGATGGTCGACCCAACGACTGCGACCCGATTGACTTTTGGCCTCTCGATAGAGTCCCGAGTTCCTTAATTATAGGAAATTCCCGTCACCGAAAACTGTGCAAAGAGTCCACGCCATGGCGGTTCCTTTCAGGTGTACTTTTCCATTTTGCTTTTACAGCGTTTCCCACTGAGACCGAGTTAAACATCTAAAAAAAAATGTCCTTTAGTCCCCGACAACCAAATTGAGTGATTGAGTAATTGATTTGAATAGAGAAAATTATAAAATAAGTACTAAATTTATTACATTTATGTCAATCGGTTCTTAACATTTTAATTTGATCAATTGAGTTTTAAATTTTTTGATAATTTGCCAATTCAGTCAAGTTTGATAGGAAATTGATGATATGGACACTAGCTGTCTTACGTGGCATGACTAACATTGACGTGATTTTTTTAAAATTTTTTAAATTTTAAATTTTTTTTCTTTTTTTTATTGTTAAGGCCAGCAGGGGATTGGCCGCCACAGGTCAAGGCTCGGTGACCCCCGTTGGCCACTAGGCGAGGGCAAGTGAGCCCTCGTTGGCCGTTAGGCGAGGGCTCCCGACCCTCACTCACTGCTGGGCGAGGGTCACAGCCCTTGCCTAATGGCCAGCGAAGGCTCGTGACCCTCACAGCGATTGGCCTAGTCCTCGCCTTGTAGCCGGTGAGGGCCACAAGCCCTCCTCGACCGTGTACAAGGGTAGCAAGCCCTTGTCGCCCATTGGGCGAGGGCTCGCCAGCCCTCACCTAGTGGCTAGTAGGGGTTGTTAGGCCTCGGCTGATGGACCCCTACCAACCCTTAAAAGAAAAGAAAAGAAAAGAATTAAAAAAGAATTAAAAAATTTCCACGTTAGCGTTGATCAGCCTACATGGCATTACCGATGCCCACATCAACAATTTCAAGCCAAAATTAGTTGAATGGATTGGCTAAATTGGCAAAATAAAAAAGTTTATGACTGAATTGACACAAATGAATTTATGACCTTTTTAGTAATTTTTTCAGTTTCAATGCAATGGATTTCGTGTTCAAAACTTCAAATTATTGAGTATGGAGTCTCTTATTTAAGAGTATCCATAAGAGCCGAAGTTGGAACAAAACGTGGCGGGGTTCTTAGCAGACACGAGTAACTATTGGGTCTTTTCCGGAGCACTCCTGCTTCTTCTCTTTTTATATTTTAATTTATAATTCACGTGCATAGACATATTCCGCTTTCCAAAGGTCCATGAAATATTTCACGGCCCTCGTTAACTGGTTAAGTCAAGACCTTTGACATGTGCAGGTAACCCTAATTCAAAGCAGTTTGATTGTAATTGGTGGGACTCGGACAGGTAATATTCAGTTCCTAAGCTAAAATTCCCTCAATGCCCTAATCAATTGCGTCGATCTTGAGGAGTCAGAGCACTCATATTTAATCACAAGGAGCAGGATCAAGTAGCCTGGGTATAAAAAAGGTCGGGTCAAGATTAAACGAGTTTGAGTTTTACACAAGTTAGCCCATTTCCCTAATATGCAGATAATGTACATGTCCTGTGCCAGTTAATCGTTTTAACCTGTTTATGAGATATTTACGCAAGTCTAAGTATACAATTAACATGCTATTACACTTTCAGATACGCTTATACACGTCTAAAAACTTTTCTAGATGATTATATATAATAGTTCATATCTTAAATTTGTCCTATGGATTTGCGTGTAACCCGTTCGATGGATGTGTCGTGTTTCGTTATCAAAGTTATGACCTAATCACTAAACATATTGCATTTGGATCACATTTAAATGTCACGTGACACGATTACAACAAGCCCACAAAAGCTTATTATTTGCATATAAACGAGACGGGGTTACCGTGTTTATAACTCGAAACCTTTTAAGCTTGACCGAGGCCCCATGGATTAGTGCTCCCATCCCTCGAGATTGGAGCTGGTGGTTAAGACTTTGGGAGAACTATAGCTCAGAAATTGGATGTCACATGTTCGAATCTCACAAATTGAGTGCAAACTGTTTAAGATCAATGCCGCAAGTACGTACCAAAGACCTAGACCTAGATTAAACTTGTTTATGGAGCCTTCGGGTAACCAAATCTTCACATCTATGCTCCTAGATTATAGAAAAAAAGAAAAAAGAAAGTAGGATTGATCTCTAAAGACCCAATAGTTACTCACGTTCGTTTAGGACCCTGCCATGTTTTGTCCCCACTTATTTTTCGGTTTTGATTAATCTTATGAAACCGTTCCCTTCTCAAGCACTAAAGCCGAGTTAACTATTCACCTCCTCATAAACAATTTTGCACTTTTGGGTTTTTACATGGGATGTCATTAGTAGTTTTTCCACATTGATATCTCGGTTCGATTAATCTTCACGGATCCCGTTCATATAAATAAAGTAAGGCTCCATCACACGATGGGAGGCTTGGTACCCAAAGTTACTCTGACTTGAACACGAGATCCGTTGCAAACTTGGACTCTATCGAGAGACGAAAAGTCAATCGAACACCCGTGTACGAGACATTTAGACAAGCCTAAGTATACAAATAAGCATGTTATTCGGGTCTGCCAGACATTTTTGTGTAAGCTTAGACAAGTTTATACACGTTTAGACACTTTTTTTTTTTTATGCTTATATATAAGAGTCAATATCTTAATTATATCATGTTGGAGGCGGTCGAACTCGCCTAATAGATGTGTCCTGTTTGGTTTTCAAAGTTTCCACCCGATCGTTAAACGTGCCTCATTTGTATTGGATTTAAATTTGAAACGACACGGTTACGACACTAAGACATGAATTGTTAATATTTGGCGTGACAAACTTCCACATCGATGGAATCCGACATGTATCTTTGAACCTCAATTTGGAGAATGACAGAGATCCGCCTGATCCCGCAACTCAGGTTTCATAGCCGATGCTAAGCACATGGAGCACCCACCACCCTCCCAAGTACAAATAAATTAAGTTAGGATTTACATATAAAAGTGCATGACAAACGCTGGATGATGTAGATCCCACGTGAAGCTCGCTTAAAGATGCTGTCATTCATGTGTCAACTCTTATTTTTGTGACATATTTACCTCAAACTTCTTCTTATAACACAAAAAACCCCAAACTTCTTGTGACACATTTACTCTAAAAAATTGATATAATAGAAAAAAATTTTGGATTTTTAGTGTCACAATAAAAAAAAAGTTTGAAATAAATGTGCCACAATTAGTGTAAATATGTCACACGGGTACAAGTTTGAAGATTTCAGTATCACAAAAAATAGTTTAGGATAAATGCGTCACGGTGAACAAGTTTGAAATTTTTTGTGACTTTTTCCCGCTACCAAAATAGCGGAACTCCGATCCTTTGTACACACCGGTTTAATCTTCGCCTCACCACAGTTCTTTCAGCAGCACAGAGTCATCACCCCAGTACTTCCCCCACAAACATGGGTGGTCCAAGAAGGTTGTGAAACACCATCAGTTATTGCCCAATGACATGAACAGGCACTTCTTTCGGCTTTTCAATGAAGCTTTAAGCCCAAATAGACACCCCTGGGGGGGCATGAATCCTCTCTGTTTAGAGCAAATTAAGAAAAATGGAAGCATCCAATCTCTTGGAACTTCTATGGCCTAAATAGAAATTGTGTTGGCAGTTCCACTGTCTCTTCGGAGTCAACCCCAGTTAGATTAAAAAAAAAAAAAAAACCCAACATTATCATATTAATTGTGAGGAAAAAGAAGTTATTCCAAAGAGAAATGAACCATTTAATGTGCCATTAAGGTAAAAATGAAAAATGAGGGAAGAGAAATTAACACCCCTCTGCTAGAGAATTTTCTGAAGCAAGGCTTTCTTCCTCCTCTCTTCTGCAATCAGAGTTCAATGTCCAAAGTGCACTGAAAGCAATCGAGGGCTTACCGCTCGACGGCAAAATCTTCGAGGCTACTCTAGAAGCCTGCCCAGATCACTGATATCTCCATTGTAAGCACTACTGGTCGAAGGAAGAGAGAAGCTAACATAAACCTCAACCAAACCTTGAGAATCAACAAAAGTAAAGTTCACGATTTGGGCACAGCTGTTCAAAGATAGCAACAGGATAGTCTCCTATGTAAATTCCAACTGACAAAAACATGAATATATATTTACTTCCCAAACAAAACCGATATACATAATTCTGTGTGTCCACTGGGCTCAAACCCAACTTTACATCTGCCTAAATAAAGCAAAGTCATGAAGAATAGATGATCTATGGTTTGCACTATGCTAATTGTCGTTTGAACCAAGAACCTGCTGCTTAACCTCCTCTATTTTGGTAGCCAATTCTTCCCTACTTTTCTGCAAAATAAATACAAATTCAGCATGAATATCGAATTTCAACAAAGAATCTACACATGTTGCAAAGGCATGTATCACCACATAACAATTACCTTGAAAAGCAAATAGCGTGAAGTAAACCAGAAGGTGTAGCCAAGACCCACCACTTCCATCAGCTTAGGGAACTGGTTTCAAGAAAATGGACGAAAATCGCAACACTTAAATGGGACACCAATTTTAGGGTGTAAAAAGAAAAATGTCACTCCGCATTCGAGTACATACCAATGGAATCGAATCAATGGCCCCAACTACGGCAGATGCTAACCACAAGGCAACCACTGCACCACCAGCATAGAAGAGAATAGGGAGTGCATCCTCTGGGTCAACCTGAAATGAAGCAAAAGCTAGTCAGAATTTTCGCCTTAGTGATATTTAAAGCCTTTCCAATTCAAAGGAAAATACAGGATAGAACATCACAAAAAAGAAGCACCAGAACAAACAGACATAAGTAATTGCTCAAGGAAAGTCAAATGCATATGTCGTTACAGAAATGAACTTCAAAATTAGAAAAATTGAAAAGTTTGCATATATTCACAACCTTTCCACATCACCGAACAAAACACCCCCCCCCC